>CACVBM020001451.1:0-600000 GCA_902728155.2 Microthlaspi erraticum | reverse complement strand
ATATAGTTGCAACGCTTGTGATCTTTTAATCAACGCGCTGAGTGTAATCACTGTTGTGAGCAGCATTTGACATGAATTCTATTATTGCATTGGTATATTTTCTAGGTTTCTGACATTTCACTTGTTGAAAATCACTTTTGTCTGCTTTCTATTGTTGGTAATGAACTCTGTTGCATGATGAAAATGCCAGCAGTTACTATCCTTGGAAGATTAAGAACATTTACATAGCACTGGACTTCTTAGATTAGATTTGAGAAAGAAAATGATTTAAGCCATTTACAAGACTAATCTTGACAAATTTCATGCCAAAGAACCCCTAAACCCAACCAAAACATCTCTTTCCATTGGCACCGTTGCTTCATTTTATTTGGTTCGAGCCCTTCATACTAGTTTTGGCTCTCCATTTTATATCACGTAATAAGTAACTTAAAAAGGTGCCAAATTACAAAATATTCAACCGATAAAGAGTTTTCAAAGGAACTCAGAAACTTAAACTGTTTAAAACGAGTCAACAAATGCTCTTCAAACAGAACTGGATTTATTCGCCAATCCAATCATCAAGAGATAAGAGAACCTCATACAAACAAAAAGAAAACAGAAGGAGAAACATTTGAGGAGCAGAGAGCTTTTAGCTAGACATTGGATGATTGTAAACGTATTCAATGGCTAGAGGGCAAGAATCAATCTTATCAGCTTCTTTGTCTGGGATCTCCAGCTTGAACTCTTCTTCGATAGCCATCACTATCTCCACTGTGTCCAAACTATCTAACCCCAAATCCTTCTGGAAATGAACATCCGGAGTCACCTGTAGATACAATATAGTTCAAACATTACAATCATGAATGCAAAATCCATAAGATTGACTAAGAGCAATCAAAATTCATCACAGTAACAGCAAATCCGAAGCAGCAGCTTCTCATAACAAGCAATTTACTAGATCACTGAGATCAACAACCCTAAATTTACAAACAATGCAGCATCGTTTCACGTACATTTAAATCATAAGATTGTCCATTGACCGAGATTCAAGTCACAAAATGACTACCGTTCCCAATAATGTGTAAAAGGAATCACGATTTGATACCATAGATATGAGTATTGAGCTAAATTAGACGCATTTTTTACGAAGATCGGAACTGACCTTAGCGGGATCGACTTTGGGGAAGCTCTTGACAACATCGAGAACTCTATCGACGACAGCCTCCTTGCTGAGATGATCATCATGCGAAGACAGAGAACGGATCGAGCCAAGGAATCCAATTTGAGACTGATTGAATCCCGTCGCTGTTAGGCTTTGCACCGGAACCCTAAGGTGACGAAGAATTGCAGTTCTCAGTGCCATTTTCGTCTCTCCGAGCTCGAGATTTAGGGATTTGATGAGACACGACGACGAAAGAGTAAAGATGTGCTTAGAGGCGAAATGTTCAGGTTAACGAGAAAGCACGTGCTTGTCACGTGTGTCCCGCAGCTATAAGCCCAGCCCAAAACTATGGTAGGCCCATAATTGTTTTTAAAATTTTTTAATCTGCATTTAACTTCTTATGTATTGTAAATTATCCCCAAGAGTTTCTAATTGTTGCTAAATAAACCCATCGGTCTTCTTTTTGTTTCCACCAGCTAACGAATAATAAAATCACAGTAATACAGTATTTGATTTGCAATTCCAGAGCGACGGATCTCTCTCTCCGGCTAATATCGGAAACTCTTCTCAGCGAGATCTCGACGTTTCTCGGATCCTCGCAGCTAGATCTTGAGAAATCATGGCTCCGGTCTCGGCACTCGCCAAGTATAAGCTGGTTTTCTTAGGAGATCAATCCGTCGGGAAGACCAGTATCATCACTCGATTCATGTACGATAAATTCGACAATACTTACCAGGTAAATTCGTTTTTTCCGATCTACGTATTATCACCTCGACGATGCACGACGTTGGCTAGTTTTCGAGGATTGTGAAAATCCAGGTTTTGGTTGATATTGAGATCCATTTGACGGGATTTTGTGTTTTCAGCTAGTTTCTGATTCGTTTTCCTGATCTCGCGTTCGATTATGTGTAATTGTGCGTGATCTGATTAGTCGATCCTGTTTAATCTATGGGACGTAACAATCAGCATGGTTGATTTCGTGATTTTGGCTTTGTGATCGCTCACTTTCGTTTGTTCTTCTTTACTCGAAAGTTTAGTACATTGGAAGATCGTAGTAACGGTAGCCAAAATTAACTTGTTTCCTTGATCTTGCTATCATTGTTTATCTTATCGAAGTAGTTCTCAGTTGATGAACAAACGCGTCTGATCTCGATTTGTAGATATGATAATTACGTTTAAGCTTCTAACACTAATTGGATTATACTTGCTCTTCATCATTATACTTAGATGCTCAATATCTTCTTTCTGCAAAGTGATTGAGCATAATTGCTATAATTGATGCTCAATATCTATATTTGCTTTGCTCGTCTTGATTGTAGATGTGATCAATTGATGAACAAATACTTTCTCAGTGGTTTATGTTGTTTTCATAATCATTCAGGCCACAATTGGTATTGATTTTCTATCAAAGACAATGTACCTAGAAGATCGAACTGCCAGACTCCAGCTGTGGTAAAGATCTGAAAACCTATTTCAATAACGTTTCAGATCATTCATAATCTGATAAATGAACATTGAGAGCTGAAATGTATGAACAGGGATACAGCAGGGCAAGAGAGATTCAGGAGTCTTATTCCGAGCTATATCAGGGATTCTTCTGTTGCTGTTATTGTCTACGATGTTGCAAGTATGTGTACCTTTTCTCTTTTTTCTGCTTACTTAACTTCTCAAACACATTTGCGATGTAGCAGCTGTGATATTCAGTAATCTATTGAGTAAATGCGTTTTGGTTTCTTTCATATCTTGATCGTTATTTTGTTTTCCATTGACATATAGGCAGGCAATCTTTCCTAAACACTACTAAGTGGATCGATGAGGTTAGAACAGAGCGTGGTAGTGATGTCATAGTTGTGCTTGTGGGAAATAAAACCGACCTTGTGGACAAAAGGTAATAATGATCTACTATCTCTTCATCCTTCACACTTTTCTTGTTAAATATTGATGTGCAAATTACTGTTCAGTAGCAATTGAAAACTGAAACTTTGGTTTAAACACGGTCTGCTTTTTTGTAAATATGTTTGCGAGACGAATGAGTGAGTGTCTTACTGTACAAAAGCACTAACAATTGTTAAACCACTTTTATGGTGGCATTGAGTGTGTTCCCAAACGACCCAACAGAATAATAAATGGAAAATCATTTGCTGCTCAACTGTATATAATCAAAAGGGATTCTTTATAGTCAACACGCTTTTTGACACTTAATGGATCTCCTACTATCTTGCCACTGAGCCAATGGGGCCTTCCTAATTAAATTGTTTGTTATCTCAGGCAAGTGTCAATAGAGGAAGCAGAAGCCAAGGCTCGTGAGCTTAATGTCATGTTTATCGAAACCAGTGCCAAAGCCGGTTTCAACATTAAGGTAACAAAGATCTTCGGAGACTGCTCCACCTAAACCCGAACCTTGTTTAGATCCATCATAATCCTGTTTTTGATTGGTAGGCGCTCTTCCGGAAGATAGCAGCAGCTTTGCCAGGAATGGAAACATTGTCGTCGACAAAGCAAGAGGATATGGTTGATGTCAATCTCAAGTCTTCCAATGCAAATGCATCTTTGGCTCAGCAGCAAGCAGGAGGATGCTCTTGTTAACAAAATCGATAGAGAACAAAATTACACCAAAAAAAAAGAGACCTCGAGGCTTCGTATGATCAGATCCGTTATTATCTTCCATCTGTATAATTTTTGCCTGTTTTTTTTTTTTTTTTACTTCTATCAGATTGGTTAAAAGAGACTTTGTTTTAGTTACTATGGTTTGTCCCTCCCTAACTTTGAACTTTTGTGGTCTTTGGAGTTTCAACTGCTCTGCTTCAGTACTTTTGTTGTTTTTAACTCTTTTTATTCGAAACTGTGATTTGTAGTCTGTCTATGGATTGAAATTGAATTATAAAAATCTGAGCTACGTAATGAACACACTTTTAAGTTTCTTCCTTCCATGTGAAGACGACAGGTGCATAGAGAAGGAAGCATAGAATTCTATATAAGTATTTTTTTGACCCGTAAAGAAACAGATAGAGATTATTAAGTTCGAACACATGTCTTTTGGTCAGACCACTTTAATGAGCTAATGAAATTCAAAGTCTCAATGTTCACTTGTTATATAACCTTGATGATTTTTTTCTTTTTATAATTTCGTCCCGAAAAATATAATTTCTTTTTATAGGTGTAAAGATCTGGTGGATTGATGCAGTTGGAAACATTGGTTTGTTGGGTCTAACTCTGTAGTATATACCAAACAATGTGTTTAATCCGCAGTTATTATTTCCGAAGAAAATATATAGGAGAATAGTAGTGTTACATTGACTTAAATTTGGCCGCTTATGTGCGATGACAACAACTAACATTTCTGTTCGCAGGGTCAACGTTTTATGTTCACAAGTAGACGAACAAATACTTTTCAGTGATTTAGAAAACTTGTTATTTTATTAAACAATATGCTATTACCTACCTATTCGATAGAAACATTTAGGTTACTTGCAATGATAATCTCATGTTATTATCATGATGCGTAACAATGTACGACTGTATTTCTTTCCTTGCACCTGAGAGTAGCGTGGTGTTTAATTGTCTAAGTATCTCGCTAGTATTTTAAAACCTTAAGTTGTTGAAAGTTCTTTATCTAATGACACTTCATAAATAAGATATCTAGAAAATTGCAACTATATAGTACCAACTATGTATAAGTGATACTTGTGTTTCTTTTTTTTTATTTAAATTCCAACCCTCTAACACATACTATTCGCAATAATGGCCATAATTAAAGAAACAGAGACCTTCTCCAAAAAAGAAAAAAATAAAAACAGAATGAGTAACTTGAAATGAATGAAGGTGTGTAGGTGAGAGGAGATGAGAGAGCCACGAAAGAACACTAATTTTCGCCTCAAACTTCACTCATTAAATGCCAACTTCCCTTTTATGACCGTTGATGCTGTAAGCTGACGACGAAATATCAATTTTACAATTAAACCCATAGAAGAATGATAGTGTAATTTCTTTATATTCATTCACGGCTAATGGACCCCATCGAATTTAAATATAGTTGGACCAGCTCGTTTCTTCTTATTAAACTCGGAGTCTCTCTCAGGTCTACTCTTTAAAACCTTTGAAACTCTCCTAGATGGTACTTGGATCTTTAAAAAGTCGTCGATCTCTCGTCGAAATTTTAGACCTATGGTATTGGATCTATATGCCCTTTTCTTCTAGCTTTGCCTTTTTTAACTTTGATGTGTCGAGTGTGACTATTAAATTGGATTTGTGAATGGTTAATTTGACTTTCCCATTTCTAGGTGAAGTGATGAATTTTTTTTTAAAAAGTTTGTCAGATTTTGTTTTTCTAGATTAAGGGAAACACAAGGGTATGTCATATGTGACACATTTATTACTCACAAAGAGGATTGATTTTAGATTTCAAAACTTAGAAAAAATTACTATTCTGACATGACATCATGGTCTATTGAGTCATAGGTTTCTTCTTCTTCTTCTAAAATCTGTCATTTTGTTTTGTACACCCAAAAAAATTCATCAAACAAATAAACACACGACATTGTTCTTCTAATCTCCTTAAAAAATAAAAATATTTGCCCCTTTCATATACAACAATGAGAACAACATTATCATAAATATACTATGACCCAAAAAGGAAAAAAATTCACTCTTTATCTGTTGGTATAGTAAAGCCACCATATAACTTTCATATGAATCTTGTGAAGGCTAATTTAGGAAATTTCCTATAGAACGGTCAGATTTATGACCCACACAACAACAAAAAAATCAACGGCGATGATCAAGTCTTCCTAAATCCACAAGCTTCTTAGACCGGTTCGCGCAAAAAGACGCCGCCGTCGAAATGTGAGGCTTCGCCGGTGATTTTAGCTCACCGGAGTNTACACTACTAAGTGGATCGATGAGGTTAGAACAGAGCGTGGTAGTGATGTCATAGTTGTGCTTGTGGGAAATAAAACCGACCTTGTGGACAAAAGGTAATAATGATCTACTATCTCTTCATCCTTCACACTTTTCTTGTTAAATATTGATGTGCAAATTACTGTTCAGTAGCAATTGAAAACTGAAACTTTGGTTTAAACACGGTCTGCTTTTTTGTAAATATGTTTGCGAGACGAATGAGTGAGTGTCTTACTGTACAAAAGCACTAACAATTGTTAAACCACTTTTATGGTGGCATTGAGTGTGTTCCCAAACGACCCAACAGAATAATAAATGGAAAATCATTTGCTGCTCAACTGTATATAATCAAAAGGGATTCTTTATAGTCAACACGCTTTTTGACACTTAATGGATCTCCTACTATCTTGCCACTGAGCCAATGGGGCCTTCCTAATTAAATTGTTTGTTATCTCAGGCAAGTGTCAATAGAGGAAGCAGAAGCCAAGGCTCGTGAGCTTAATGTCATGTTTATCGAAACCAGTGCCAAAGCCGGTTTCAACATTAAGGTAACAAAGATCTTCGGAGACTGCTCCACCTAAACCCGAACCTTGTTTAGATCCATCATAATCCTGTTTTTGATTGGTAGGCGCTCTTCCGGAAGATAGCAGCAGCTTTGCCAGGAATGGAAACATTGTCGTCGACAAAGCAAGAGGATATGGTTGATGTCAATCTCAAGTCTTCCAATGCAAATGCATCTTTGGCTCAGCAGCAAGCAGGAGGATGCTCTTGTTAACAAAATCGATAGAGAACAAAATTACACCAAAAAAAAAGAGACCTCGAGGCTTCGTATGATCAGATCCGTTATTATCTTCCATCTGTATAATTTTTGCCTGTTTTTTTTTTTTTTTTACTTCTATCAGATTGGTTAAAAGAGACTTTGTTTTAGTTACTATGGTTTGTCCCTCCCTAACTTTGAACTTTTGTGGTCTTTGGAGTTTCAACTGCTCTGCTTCAGTACTTTTGTTGTTTTTAACTCTTTTTATTCGAAACTGTGATTTGTAGTCTGTCTATGGATTGAAATTGAATTATAAAAATCTGAGCTACGTAATGAACACACTTTTAAGTTTCTTCCTTCCATGTGAAGACGACAGGTGCATAGAGAAGGAAGCATAGAATTCTATATAAGTATTTTTTTGACCCGTAAAGAAACAGATAGAGATTATTAAGTTCGAACACATGTCTTTTGGTCAGACCACTTTAATGAGCTAATGAAATTCAAAGTCTCAATGTTCACTTGTTATATAACCTTGATGATTTTTTTCTTTTTATAATTTCGTCCCGAAAAATATAATTTCTTTTTATAGGTGTAAAGATCTGGTGGATTGATGCAGTTGGAAACATTGGTTTGTTGGGTCTAACTCTGTAGTATATACCAAACAATGTGTTTAATCCGCAGTTATTATTTCCGAAGAAAATATATAGGAGAATAGTAGTGTTACATTGACTTAAATTTGGCCGCTTATGTGCGATGACAACAACTAACATTTCTGTTCGCAGGGTCAACGTTTTATGTTCACAAGTAGACGAACAAATACTTTTCAGTGATTTAGAAAACTTGTTATTTTATTAAACAATATGCTATTACCTACCTATTCGATAGAAACATTTAGGTTACTTGCAATGATAATCTCATGTTATTATCATGATGCGTAACAATGTACGACTGTATTTCTTTCCTTGCACCTGAGAGTAGCGTGGTGTTTAATTGTCTAAGTATCTCGCTAGTATTTTAAAACCTTAAGTTGTTGAAAGTTCTTTATCTAATGACACTTCATAAATAAGATATCTAGAAAATTGCAACTATATAGTACCAACTATGTATAAGTGATACTTGTGTTTCTTTTTTTTTATTTAAATTCCAACCCTCTAACACATACTATTCGCAATAATGGCCATAATTAAAGAAACAGAGACCTTCTCCAAAAAAGAAAAAAATAAAAACAGAATGAGTAACTTGAAATGAATGAAGGTGTGTAGGTGAGAGGAGATGAGAGAGCCACGAAAGAACACTAATTTTCGCCTCAAACTTCACTCATTAAATGCCAACTTCCCTTTTATGACCGTTGATGCTGTAAGCTGACGACGAAATATCAATTTTACAATTAAACCCATAGAAGAATGATAGTGTAATTTCTTTATATTCATTCACGGCTAATGGACCCCATCGAATTTAAATATAGTTGGACCAGCTCGTTTCTTCTTATTAAACTCGGAGTCTCTCTCAGGTCTACTCTTTAAAACCTTTGAAACTCTCCTAGATGGTACTTGGATCTTTAAAAAGTCGTCGATCTCTCGTCGAAATTTTAGACCTATGGTATTGGATCTATATGCCCTTTTCTTCTAGCTTTGCCTTTTTTAACTTTGATGTGTCGAGTGTGACTATTAAATTGGATTTGTGAATGGTTAATTTGACTTTCCCATTTCTAGGTGAAGTGATGAATTTTTTTTTAAAAAGTTTGTCAGATTTTGTTTTTCTAGATTAAGGGAAACACAAGGGTATGTCATATGTGACACATTTATTACTCACAAAGAGGATTGATTTTAGATTTCAAAACTTAGAAAAAATTACTATTCTGACATGACATCATGGTCTATTGAGTCATAGGTTTCTTCTTCTTCTTCTAAAATCTGTCATTTTGTTTTGTACACCCAAAAAAATTCATCAAACAAATAAACACACGACATTGTTCTTCTAATCTCCTTAAAAAATAAAAATATTTGCCCCTTTCATATACAACAATGAGAACAACATTATCATAAATATACTATGACCCAAAAAGGAAAAAAATTCACTCTTTATCTGTTGGTATAGTAAAGCCACCATATAACTTTCATATGAATCTTGTGAAGGCTAATTTAGGAAATTTCCTATAGAACGGTCAGATTTATGACCCACACAACAACAAAAAAATCAACGGCGATGATCAAGTCTTCCTAAATCCACAAGCTTCTTAGACCGGTTCGCGCAAAAAGACGCCGCCGTCGAAATGTGAGGCTTCGCCGGTGATTTTAGCTCACCGGAGTAACCAAAATCCGGCGGAAATTTCCCTTTCCAATTAGAAGAACAGTTAGGTTTAGCTCTCACTAGCGGACTCAAGCAAAAAGCCATCCCAGATACGCTCTTCCCAATCGTCGCCGTCTTTCTCCTTCCCGGAGTTCCAAACGCCGGCGTTCTTCTCTGTCTCCCAGGTGTCTCCTCTCCTGATTCACGCTCGCAATCCGTCGCGGATGCATTTTCCGCCGGCGACATTCCTCTGCAATATCTCTGTTTAGGTCGATTTCGACGATGGTGATCGGATTCCGCGGCGATCAAATCCTCGATGTAGCAAGTAGTAGTGGTCGATTGCTTTTTCGATCGAACGGAGAGAACCTTCGAGAGCCACGACCGTGACGACGAAGAAGACGACGGCGGAGAGAACGTTGACGCGTCGCAGGAATCTCGAGACGAGAATTTCGTTCGCGAGCCGTAGTCGTCAGATCTCGTTCTGAAGAAGTTGGAGAATCGAGATAAGCCGCTCTTTTTCTTTTTGAACGATCGGCCGGAATCGAAGACTTTTTCCGATGATCTTTCTCCTCCGCCGTACGATTGATCCGCGGTGGAGCCCAGCTGTGGCGTGGCGAAGAAGAGGCTATTGGAAGAAGCTAACGAGTCTCCGGCGTCGGATTTTCTAGGAGCAACGTATGGAGAAACAGAGCGAGGGAAAACCAGAGGAGGAGGAGAAATACGCGAATGATGATGATGAAGATGGTCGTTGTCGTCGTTTTCAGACGCGGCGGTTGAAGCGGCGAGAGATAAAAGGCGTTCACGGAGACAAGAAGCACAAACGCCGATAGTGCTACTGAAATCGACTGTGTGTCTCTTACACCTCATCGGAAAAAAAAAAATTGAAAAATTAGAAAACCTCTGCGAGAAACTTCAATTTCTGAGAATTATGGGAAGAAGAAGAAGATCTGGTGAATAAAAATGATATTTTTGTCTTCTTCTGACTCTGAAGTTTTCTCTTTAAGAGAGAGAGAGAGGATCTATCTCGCCGGAGTAAATGGAAATGTTCAGATTTGGTATTAAGAATAATGAAGAAATAGGAAATACAAATTCGATTAATAAAGGCGTGACACGTTAGCGTTTGGTTTAATTACATTGTTTTTGGCTGCAATGATGATGATGATTATACTTATGGTTAAAGATAATCATCCACTTTTTAATTAACGTCACTATAGCTCTTTTTTTTTTGGGTGTGTGCTTTGTAGTGGGGAGATGAACATTTCATAGATTTCATGATTCGTATTGTCGTTGACATTGCTTTATTGATCATTGTCAAAACAAACATCACTTCATTCGCAAATGGGTTTATGTGATGATTAGCTTATTAGTTTTAAAACAACTTTTTGAAAAACTAAACGTCCTCTTAATTTGACTCATTAAAACCATATGTTTAAACTAACCATATTTAGGACATATCGTATGTCAACGATAAATGAAAATTCCAAGTGAAAATACCAAATATAGTTCTTGGTGGTTTCCTTTTTGTTTTGTATGACAACACGTTTAAATTTTGTGCATATATGGTTATCATTAAGTGTGTGTGTGCGTTGATTTTGGAATTACTTATGATAGAATTATGCAAAATCATACCTTTTTCGCAATGATACGGTATGAATCCAATCCACACATACATAGAAAGTAATCCTCTTTCGTTGAATTTGCAATGATAATTCGTAGTGGTGATTGCGAAAGAGGAAGAACAAGAACAAAAATACAAGTATACAAATACATTACTGTTTTTGAATATTAACTTTGTTGAATGTATGTACATTTTTTCTTAAAAAGTGAAAGACAAGCATGTGACGGCAAACAAAAGAGATGGGTGCTCGTGGATGGCGTCGTCGTTTTATGTATCCCACACGCTTGTTCGTCCGTTTCTTCTTAGGTTAGCCACGTGGCCTTTCACCCTTCACTTTCAGTCCTTTGCTTTCTCTGTCGCTGGATTTAAAAGCCTTTTGGCTTCTTCAGAATGGGCCACTTTCTCTATTATTGGGCTTCATTTTCAATTTACTATTTTGTTTTCTAGATTTAGAGAAACACAAGAGGTATGTGTAAATTCATTCTCTATCACTCTTCATGTGAACCTTGTGAAGAGAGCCATTTAGTAGAACGGTTAGGTTTAGCTTTATTGCGTCTCAGTGATATGCAAAAAAAAAACATCGATTGTTCAAGATGATTGCCAACTCTTGAGATAAGTTAAGCTCAAGAGTATGCAACGAAGTGTCATTCTTCAACAACCAAATAACACCACCAACCTTTCAAAGCAAGAAACAAAGACAATATTGTTTTGAAAATATATTGACAGAAATAGCAAATATTATTTTACCTTTTCAACGTATTCATTCAAACTTATGGAGTAAAATTTATGTTGAACATAATGGAAGGATATTTTAAAGGTTTAACAACATAAACATGTAGATTTATTATTATTATTATTTAATTCAAAAATATAAAGAATTAAGGTAATATTTGCTTATTTAGTATACTTGAATCTTGAACTATAGTATAAAACTTGAAACTCTTACCAAAATAATGAAATTAAATTATATTTTTTGCTTGAATCACCTATAAATTTTGTTTTCCTAAAGTCTTGGATTTATCGACGTAAAAGGTAAAATATCAACAATTAAATGATTTGAGTCAATCTTTTTAAAAAAAAAATTAATTGAATGGGTTTGGTTGGTTTATCATAATGTAAACGCTTCTTCTCTGTTTTTTTCTCGTTTCATTCTCTCGTCTGGTCCCTTTGTATTCATCTCAAAGTCTGACGAAATTGTAGCATCCACTCTTCTTCTTCTCCTAAACTCAAACCGTCTCTCGATTTGTTTTATTTATCTAATTTCTTCGACGAATAGGCAAGGTAACGACAAATGGAGAGTTTGATCGGGTTGGTAAACAGGATACAAAGAGCATGCACTTCGCTCGGCGATTATGGCGGCGGTAATAACGCTCTCTCTTCTCTCTGGGAAGCTCTTCCTACAGTCGCCGTCGTCGGTGGCCAGGTTTTTGTCTCATCCGTTAACTCTCGACTTAGGTTTTTCTCGTAGCTTCGTCTTATTATTGGTTCATGAGTGTAGAGTTCTGGGAAATCTTCGGTTCTGGAGAGCATTGTCGGGAGAGATTTTCTGCCTAGAGGATCCGGTTTTGTGATTTTAACCTAAATGTTTCGATTTTTTCATTTTCTTTCACATTTGACTATGATTCTTAAGCGAGAATTTGTTTCTGTAGGTATTGTTACGAGGAGGCCATTGGTGTTACAGCTTCATAAGACGGAAAATGGAACAGAGGACTACGCTGAGTTTCTCCATATTTCCAATAGGAGATTCACCAATTTCTGTATGTTACCTTTTTATAATATGTCTGAAATGTGTCTTTATGCTATAATGAATATATTCATGTTGGTTGATATCGAAATGTAATTCGTTTTGGAAGCTTTGGTTCGAAAGGAGATTGAGGATGAGACTGATAGAATCACTGGGAAGAACAAACAGATATCTCCAGTTCCTATTCACCTCAGTATCTTCTCTCCCAATGGTCGGTTATTTGGATTTCTCTTCTAATGATCTTGTTTTTAACGTTTCTCTTGATCCAACTAATTTTGTATTCATTTATTGAAACAGTTGTGAATCTTACACTCATTGATTTACCTGGTTTGACTAAAGTTGCTGTTGGTATGTTTTATTTGGCTCTCTACTTCTTTTGGATCTCCTTTTGTTATTTATGACTTGGTAACATTGTAAACTTTGTTTCTAGATGGACAGCCGGAAACTATTGTTGAAGATATTGAATCCATGGTTCGCTCATACGTCTCAAAGGTGAGTATTGCTACATATGTTGTTACACTCACTTTTCTTGTAGTTTGATAGTTTTGATTATGTGTTATTTTATCAGTGTTGACTTTTGAGTGAGCTACTTATTGTTTTGTTGACAGCCAAACTGTCTTATACTAGCAATATCTCCTGCTAACCAAGACATAGCCACATCGGATGCGATCAAGCTCGCCAAAGAAGTGGATCCAACAGGTTTGTTTCTTGTGTTTCATCAATGAACTATAGTGGATTGGGAAAAAACATATATATCTTATTTCTCATTGTCTTAGGTGATAGAACATTTGGAGTTCTCACAAAGTTAGACTTGATGGACAAGGGAACTAATGCATTGGATGTAAGTGTCTCCCCAAGTCTCGCTCTTTTCTTCTTTACTATGATTGATATTTGATAAAAATATTGAAATGCTTTCTTGGAATAATTAAGGTAATCGAAGGAAGATCATACAGGCTGCAACATCCATGGGTTGGGATAGTGAACCGTTCACAAGCAGATATTAACAAGAATATTGATATGATGGTTGCAAGAAGGCAAGAGCGTGAATACTTCGAAACCAGTCCCGACTATTCTCACTTAGCTAGTAAAATGGGTTCAGAATATCTTGCAAAGCTTCTCTCTAAGGTTTCACCACAATCAAACCCTTATTTATACACAAGTTATAATGATCAGCTTCGTCATGTGGTCTTGGTTTTGTTCTTTTTCAGCTCTTGGAATCTGTTATAAGGGCTCGTATCCCAAATATCCTATCCTTAATAACCAGAAGCATCGAAGAACTCGAAAGAGAGCTAGACCACTTGGGCAGGCCTGTCGCAATTGATGCTGGAGTGAGTATACATTACATATATTTCAATGAAAAAACTATATAATATAAATGTTTCTGCCGTATATATGCTGAAATTTGTGTCACACAGGCTCAACTATACACAATCTTGGGAATGTGTCGTGCATTCGAAAAGATATTCAAAGAGCATTTGGATGGCGGGTAAAATTAAACACCATTTTTTGTGAATCTTTTCTTGTAATGATGGATTTACTTTTTCTAAACTTTGATTAATTAGTAAGACACATCTATTATTAGGCGTCCTGGAGGAGCTCGTATCTATGGAATATTTGACTACCAACTTCCAGCAGCTATCAAGAAGCTTCCTTTTGATCATCATCTTTCCTTGGAAAATGTCAAGAGAATCGTCTCAGAATCCGAAGGCTACCAACCTCACTTGATCGCACCTGAATTAGGTTATCGTCGTCTCATTGAAAGATCACTAAATCATTTTAGAGGTCCAGCTGAAGCTTCTGTGAACGCTGTATGTTCTCTTATATATATACCTCTTTATTCACTTTCATCAATTTTCAGACCGTAACTGAGTTGTGACGTGTAACAGGTTCACTTTGTCTTAAAAGAGCTTGTAAGAAAATCCATCGCAGAAACTGAGGAGCTAAAAAGGTTCCCATCGCTACAAATCGAGCTAACCGCTGCAGCGAACGCATCTTTAGAGAAGTTTCGTGAAGAAAGCATGAAGTCTGTTCTAAGACTTGTCGACATGGAAGCTTCGTATCTGACGGTTGACTTCTTTCGCAAGCTAACACAAGAAAGCCAATCTCAACCGTCGCTTTCTTCTTCACCAACAACAACAACAACAGACGCATACGGGGAAGGACATTGGAGAAAGATAGCTTCGAATGTGGCTGCTTACATCAGAATGGTGGCAGAGACGCTTGTGAACACCATTCCTAAGTCCGTTGTTCATTGTCAGGTCAGACAGGCGAAACTCTCTTTGCTCAGTTACTTGTACACACAAATCAGTCAGTGTCAGGTTTGTTCTCTTACTTAATTAACTCTGGTTTAATTCGGTTCGGTTTTGGTTATTGAGGATTGGTTGGGTCATTGTGTTTCCGCAGGGGAAAAAGCTGGGGCAGTTGCTAGATGAGAATCCGGCATTGTTGGAAAGGAGGCTACAGTGTGCAAAGAGGCTCGAGCTTTACAAGAAGGCTAGAGATGAAATTGATGCAGCGGTTTGGGCTCGTTGATTAAGCTTATAACTGTCCCTTTTGTGATTAATGGGTGGTTTAATCGGTTTATTTTGCACATACTATTTTGCACATACTTGTTGTGGTTATAAAATAAATTTGGTCAAAATTCGGATTGTGGATTGGTAATATACAATCTTTTCATTGGAAATTGGGAATCAAATAATCCTTATCTTCCTAAGATTCATTTCACTCCATTATGCACCAAATTTAGCTAAACCGTAAACGAAGTTTGTAGACCGTTTAACGAAAATTGGGAGATTATGAGCTATCCTAAAGTTCATGACGTTTTACAAAAGGGACGATAGACTACGTGCCGTTTTGTTTGCTCGTTTCGTAGTTTGGGCTTCTTAATGATTTGGGCCTTGGGCCATGAGATCTGTTAAGCTGGGAGAGAATCAAAACATAACGCGCCAAAAAATGGCTGAAACAAGGCGCGAAACTCTGTTCACAGGGAAGACTGAAGAGCCCTAGCGAAAAAAGCGCGAGCTCCGATTCCACCATTTAGGACTCCGTCACGATTCATCGGTGCGAATTAAATCTTCGTCGTCGCTCCAATTTCATCTAGGACTCTGTAATTTTGGTATAAACCATAGAAATGGAAGGAAATGGAGGAGCCGAAGCAGTGATAAATCTGGAAACTGGATCTTCGTTGCCGATTTCGTATCACCCCTGTTTTGGGCCTCACGAGGATCTACTCCTTCTCGAAGCCGATAACAATCTCATCTCAGATATCTTCAACAATCGGTACGATTCGAAACTTTTCGCTCTGAATTTTTTAATTAATTGGATCAGTTTCGGTTCAAGAGCTTCTCAAATTCGTGTTTCAGAGTAACATTGAGAGGACTTGCTGATGAAGACGCTGTTCTTTGCACCAAATCCAAAACTTACGCCGTCAAATTCGTCGGCAATTCCAATTCCATGTTCTTAATCCCTCCGGCAAACTTCCCCGGAGATAACGATAACGATAAAGTATCATCATCGGTCATCAAAATCGCTTCTGGTAACATGGAGCTCGTTGAGGTTTCTCCAAGACTTGACAAACTCAAGAACCTTCTCTTGGAGAATCCTTATGGTGCTAGTGAAGTGGACGAGGACGACGAATTCGGAAAGAGAGATGTAGCAAAGTTGTACACGTGGAGAGATTTGGTTAACGTGATTCAAGCGAGCGATGAGGAGTTACGAACCGGTTTACAGAGTCTCTCCGCTATTGAGATCGATGGTTACTGGAGAGTTGTGGACGAGAGTTACCTAGACATGATGCTGAGGATGCTGATTCACAACTGCGTGCTTAAAGATTGGTCTTTTGATGATCTTGACGAAGACGAAGTTGTGGATTCTTTGGTAGCTGATGAGTTCTCTAGAGACCTCGCGAGTCACTGCTTGCGTGAGTTTGGGTGTAAGGTGGAGGAAGGTGGTGAGAAGTGGAAGCTGGAGGAGAAGATTGTGTGTTTGCATTTTGCTAGACAGGTGCTGAGAGATGAGAAGATGAGAGTGGAGAGTTTCATGGAGGAGTGGAAGAAGAAGATTCCTGATGGGATTGAAGGGAGGTTTGAGATGCTTGAAGGTGAGGTTTTGACTGAGAAGATTGGGATTGAGACGAGGGTTTATGTGTTCAGTGTGCGTTCGCTGCCGTCGACTCCAGAGGAAAGGTTCTCTGTGTTGTTTAAGCATAGACCGAAATGGGAGTGGAAAGACTTGGAGCCTTACTTGAGGTAAGAAAGAAATGTTGTGATGAGGTTTTAGAAGATTGGTTTTTGAATTTATGAAGTGATTTGTGGGTTTGTTAATGGTGATTTGCAGGGATCTTCAGGTTCCGAGACTTTCAATGGAAGGTTTGCTTTTGAAGTACACACGGAGAGCACAACCTAGAGCTGATTCACAACCTGTCTTTAGTGCAAGATAGTTTCTCTTTTTTGCTAACGCTTTTGTCTTTGTTTTGTGTTATTTGATGTTATGAAATTTAATGGTCATAAATCACCTTTTTCTCTCTATTTTAATACATTAAAAGATAAGGTTAGTACATGAGATTATGTAATGTCACTTCTGTGAAGTGGTTTTTGGGTTTTTGGATTCAGCATTTAACAAACTATATTAATTGGATGGACCCAAAATTGAACAAACTTGGCCTGATTGTCTTTATGACCATCTCATAGTTATGTACAAAACGTTATACTGTAGGAGTATGTCCAAAAAAAGAATGAAAAACGTTTTAATTGACTACGTTTTATGATTCGTTTGTAAGTTTCTTTGAAATGTAGCAGAGGAAAAATGGACTACGTTTAGTCACAGAAAAATGGACTACGTTAAATGTGTCGACTGTTGAGGGTATTATTCTTTTCATTTTTATATTCTTTGGTAGGGTTTGTTGAACCTGCTTTTGATTATTATAACTATAAACGAGCTTTGTAAGTTGATAAACTAATTAGTCTAAGCCAACCTTGATTCTTTCTCTAATTTTAGCATCGTTTAATAATCGTAGAATCGAGAATTTCGAATGACTAAGCGCGACCATTTGAAATATTTTAATGATTAGATTAAGTAAGTCAAAATCCAAGGAGCATTCGATCAAAATTGACAATTTTTAGTACACCTGCGAATATTAATTAATTAAAATAAATAGCATGTGCTTGGAAACTACAACACATAACATCACCACCGTTCATTAAATCCAGACAAACCAAAATGTTTGAATTGAGACCGTCCGTTTCATCAAGATAAACCTTTATATACACACCTTACACACAAACAGAGCTTCCTTTACTTCCGAGTTGTGCCAAAATCGCATAACATTTTTATCTTCTTCTCAATAATGTTCGCCGAATCTGTGATTGGATTCTCTCAGTTGATCGCCGAATCCGTCGTTATCGCCTCCGTCGTCGTCTTCACTCTCCGTCTCTGCCTTAGATTCGTTTACTTCCTCGCCAGCCGTCCATGGCGTCGGTACCGTACATTCACGGTTTGCCGCCGGAGATGGGGGAAGAGAACGGCGGAGGAAGACCATTCACCGCCGTACTGTGCGGTTTGTCTCCAGGACGCAGCGGAGGGAGAGAAGATGAGGCGGTTAACGGCGTGCAGCCACTGTTTCCACGCCGATTGCATAGACCCGTGGCTTGAGAAACGGTCCACGTGTCCTCTGTGCAGAGCTGAAGTCCCGCCGGTGCCGTCGGGAAATCCTCTGTTAGCGTTAATTTTTCCTCCCGGCGTGATCGAGTTGTTCACCAAAGGAACCTTCGTATCCGATGCTTAGCTTTAGCCTTTAGCTCTGTCGTCGTCATCACTTTCGTTTTTTTTTTGTCGGAATCATTTTCATTTAATTAATTTGTTTATTCAGAGACGTAACGTTAGTCGCGTTAATGAGTAATTAATGTATTCATGCTACATGTCTCTCTCACAACAAAAAAATAGCAACTATTTTTCCCAAGTTGGCCAAAATACATTTACACGACTTCTACTTTCAAATTATTTAAAATTTTACACATATATGTAAAATGTTAATGTCATGCTGTGGTAAATTATCGATATTATGAATTAATTGAATCGATTTGTTATTTGTAAAACTGTATTTTCTTTGTTCTTTGACAAAACAAAAAGTTGTTTTAATTTCGTTTAAACCCTTGTTCAATGATGATCCACTAAGTCACCAACAAATACTAGAGAATGACAGTATGTGCCCATTAAAGTTCTACACTCGTAGGAATTTTATGTTTTTCTTCACCTTTACAATTTTCTTACCCACTCCATCTAAAACCCACCACCCAAAAAAGGTTGCTCAAATTTTCCAACAAGTGGTTTTAGAGTATACCAAATGATGGTTCGGCGAACAATATAAAAGAGGTAAAATACATTTTTTTTGTGTGTGGTAAACTATCAAAATCGCTGACAATTTAAACATTTCTCGAAGACCAAAGTTAGGTTATAGGAGGAATTCATGGAGTATCATATTATTCTCTCTACATAGTGTGTCTCTATTGTTCTTCTAGATTGAATTATATACATTTTTATAAAAAGAGCTAAAATACAAACTATTTGTATGAATAAATGTAGTTTCATATGTCGACATAGTGAGTCTCTATTGTTCTTCTAGATTGAAGATATGTATTTGTATGGTGTTAGATTAATTAATCGTAGTATTATGTAACTTTTGCATATTACTTACGAACAAATTTAGTTTTAGACAATTTTCATTCGACTCAATCATACACTGAAATTGTCTTGACTTATTGCGAACCTTTCTTTCAATTATCCATTAATAACCACTCACTTTAGTCATCGTTTAAGTTGCCTCCACACAAATAGCATCAAGCAACGGTGTCAATGATATGACAAGAGAATTTCGTCTTTTTGTAATAGAACTAAATTTGATTTTTTTTTTCCTTTCTCTTGTCATCTTGTATAACCTAAGTTTCTTGAATCCATACTTTACAGTTGTTACAAAAGTTCGGTGTTGATCAAGTTTCTCCATCAACGTCGGCTAAAAAAGACAGAACGACATGATCATATATAAGTGAACTCTTGAATGTCTTAATCCATCGGCGAACTCATAATTTTTCAGTTAACAATTAACCTACCACCACTTGAAATTATGATGAAACCCATGAACTCAATAAATGCGAGTGCCGATGATGTATAGTTTGTACGACAATTGTAGGCTAGTAACTTATTATTCACGGATTCAACGTGTTATCACGTGGCAAAAATTATGAAATTCGTACTCACATTTGAACCTGCCGGAAAAGAAAATCAGGACACGACTCTTCTTCTTCTACAAGCAAAGACTACTACCACATATATATAGATGTACAATTTTTTTAGTGTTAACTAACCAAACAGTTACTATTTTTAAATCCTGATTCTTATAAAGTATTTGGAGCGAAAGATAGATGGGCAGACAATCATGGGTTCGATCGATCCCTTTTGAAAAGATTCACTCTTGGAACGTGAATCAAGTAACACTTCGTCTATATTTTCTACACTATATTTCTCGTGTTAAAGTATGCGGGATATTTATTTATCTTTAAGTATTTTATATATTTTTACGTTAAGAATAGTTTTACTGATCATGAAAGAAAAATAGTAGGATAAGTACGTTTGCAGTTGCACACTCATAATTTTGAATCCGGCGCCATAATTTTTTTTTTTTAAAATTCAGATAATTGATTATATAGTAATTATGCAAATTTGGTAACCCGTTTTCTATTAACCAATCACAATAATCTTTTAAATTGTTTAGAATCGAATCAGAAATAATATATTTCCTTAGTTCCTCTTATGATTCGTGATAATGTTTCTGGTACCGCTCATAGATGCATCCTCTACAGAGTGAGAAGTGGATCACGTATATCATCAATTCAAAGGATACTTTATATATATAAGGAAGTATATTTTAAACCCTTTATCAAAATTTTTTTATAAGGAAGAATATTTGACAGATAAAAATATATAAGGAAGAAAATATGTATGTATTGTTTGTATTNGAGCTTCTCAAATTCGTGTTTCAGAGTAACATTGAGAGGACTTGCTGATGAAGACGCTGTTCTTTGCACCAAATCCAAAACTTACGCCGTCAAATTCGTCGGCAATTCCAATTCCATGTTCTTAATCCCTCCGGCAAACTTCCCCGGAGATAACGATAACGATAAAGTATCATCATCGGTCATCAAAATCGCTTCTGGTAACATGGAGCTCGTTGAGGTTTCTCCAAGACTTGACAAACTCAAGAACCTTCTCTTGGAGAATCCTTATGGTGCTAGTGAAGTGGACGAGGACGACGAATTCGGAAAGAGAGATGTAGCAAAGTTGTACACGTGGAGAGATTTGGTTAACGTGATTCAAGCGAGCGATGAGGAGTTACGAACCGGTTTACAGAGTCTCTCCGCTATTGAGATCGATGGTTACTGGAGAGTTGTGGACGAGAGTTACCTAGACATGATGCTGAGGATGCTGATTCACAACTGCGTGCTTAAAGATTGGTCTTTTGATGATCTTGACGAAGACGAAGTTGTGGATTCTTTGGTAGCTGATGAGTTCTCTAGAGACCTCGCGAGTCACTGCTTGCGTGAGTTTGGGTGTAAGGTGGAGGAAGGTGGTGAGAAGTGGAAGCTGGAGGAGAAGATTGTGTGTTTGCATTTTGCTAGACAGGTGCTGAGAGATGAGAAGATGAGAGTGGAGAGTTTCATGGAGGAGTGGAAGAAGAAGATTCCTGATGGGATTGAAGGGAGGTTTGAGATGCTTGAAGGTGAGGTTTTGACTGAGAAGATTGGGATTGAGACGAGGGTTTATGTGTTCAGTGTGCGTTCGCTGCCGTCGACTCCAGAGGAAAGGTTCTCTGTGTTGTTTAAGCATAGACCGAAATGGGAGTGGAAAGACTTGGAGCCTTACTTGAGGTAAGAAAGAAATGTTGTGATGAGGTTTTAGAAGATTGGTTTTTGAATTTATGAAGTGATTTGTGGGTTTGTTAATGGTGATTTGCAGGGATCTTCAGGTTCCGAGACTTTCAATGGAAGGTTTGCTTTTGAAGTACACACGGAGAGCACAACCTAGAGCTGATTCACAACCTGTCTTTAGTGCAAGATAGTTTCTCTTTTTTGCTAACGCTTTTGTCTTTGTTTTGTGTTATTTGATGTTATGAAATTTAATGGTCATAAATCACCTTTTTCTCTCTATTTTAATACATTAAAAGATAAGGTTAGTACATGAGATTATGTAATGTCACTTCTGTGAAGTGGTTTTTGGGTTTTTGGATTCAGCATTTAACAAACTATATTAATTGGATGGACCCAAAATTGAACAAACTTGGCCTGATTGTCTTTATGACCATCTCATAGTTATGTACAAAACGTTATACTGTAGGAGTATGTCCAAAAAAAGAATGAAAAACGTTTTAATTGACTACGTTTTATGATTCGTTTGTAAGTTTCTTTGAAATGTAGCAGAGGAAAAATGGACTACGTTTAGTCACAGAAAAATGGACTACGTTAAATGTGTCGACTGTTGAGGGTATTATTCTTTTCATTTTTATATTCTTTGGTAGGGTTTGTTGAACCTGCTTTTGATTATTATAACTATAAACGAGCTTTGTAAGTTGATAAACTAATTAGTCTAAGCCAACCTTGATTCTTTCTCTAATTTTAGCATCGTTTAATAATCGTAGAATCGAGAATTTCGAATGACTAAGCGCGACCATTTGAAATATTTTAATGATTAGATTAAGTAAGTCAAAATCCAAGGAGCATTCGATCAAAATTGACAATTTTTAGTACACCTGCGAATATTAATTAATTAAAATAAATAGCATGTGCTTGGAAACTACAACACATAACATCACCACCGTTCATTAAATCCAGACAAACCAAAATGTTTGAATTGAGACCGTCCGTTTCATCAAGATAAACCTTTATATACACACCTTACACACAAACAGAGCTTCCTTTACTTCCGAGTTGTGCCAAAATCGCATAACATTTTTATCTTCTTCTCAATAATGTTCGCCGAATCTGTGATTGGATTCTCTCAGTTGATCGCCGAATCCGTCGTTATCGCCTCCGTCGTCGTCTTCACTCTCCGTCTCTGCCTTAGATTCGTTTACTTCCTCGCCAGCCGTCCATGGCGTCGGTACCGTACATTCACGGTTTGCCGCCGGAGATGGGGGAAGAGAACGGCGGAGGAAGACCATTCACCGCCGTACTGTGCGGTTTGTCTCCAGGACGCAGCGGAGGGAGAGAAGATGAGGCGGTTAACGGCGTGCAGCCACTGTTTCCACGCCGATTGCATAGACCCGTGGCTTGAGAAACGGTCCACGTGTCCTCTGTGCAGAGCTGAAGTCCCGCCGGTGCCGTCGGGAAATCCTCTGTTAGCGTTAATTTTTCCTCCCGGCGTGATCGAGTTGTTCACCAAAGGAACCTTCGTATCCGATGCTTAGCTTTAGCCTTTAGCTCTGTCGTCGTCATCACTTTCGTTTTTTTTTTGTCGGAATCATTTTCATTTAATTAATTTGTTTATTCAGAGACGTAACGTTAGTCGCGTTAATGAGTAATTAATGTATTCATGCTACATGTCTCTCTCACAACAAAAAAATAGCAACTATTTTTCCCAAGTTGGCCAAAATACATTTACACGACTTCTACTTTCAAATTATTTAAAATTTTACACATATATGTAAAATGTTAATGTCATGCTGTGGTAAATTATCGATATTATGAATTAATTGAATCGATTTGTTATTTGTAAAACTGTATTTTCTTTGTTCTTTGACAAAACAAAAAGTTGTTTTAATTTCGTTTAAACCCTTGTTCAATGATGATCCACTAAGTCACCAACAAATACTAGAGAATGACAGTATGTGCCCATTAAAGTTCTACACTCGTAGGAATTTTATGTTTTTCTTCACCTTTACAATTTTCTTACCCACTCCATCTAAAACCCACCACCCAAAAAAGGTTGCTCAAATTTTCCAACAAGTGGTTTTAGAGTATACCAAATGATGGTTCGGCGAACAATATAAAAGAGGTAAAATACATTTTTTTTGTGTGTGGTAAACTATCAAAATCGCTGACAATTTAAACATTTCTCGAAGACCAAAGTTAGGTTATAGGAGGAATTCATGGAGTATCATATTATTCTCTCTACATAGTGTGTCTCTATTGTTCTTCTAGATTGAATTATATACATTTTTATAAAAAGAGCTAAAATACAAACTATTTGTATGAATAAATGTAGTTTCATATGTCGACATAGTGAGTCTCTATTGTTCTTCTAGATTGAAGATATGTATTTGTATGGTGTTAGATTAATTAATCGTAGTATTATGTAACTTTTGCATATTACTTACGAACAAATTTAGTTTTAGACAATTTTCATTCGACTCAATCATACACTGAAATTGTCTTGACTTATTGCGAACCTTTCTTTCAATTATCCATTAATAACCACTCACTTTAGTCATCGTTTAAGTTGCCTCCACACAAATAGCATCAAGCAACGGTGTCAATGATATGACAAGAGAATTTCGTCTTTTTGTAATAGAACTAAATTTGATTTTTTTTTTCCTTTCTCTTGTCATCTTGTATAACCTAAGTTTCTTGAATCCATACTTTACAGTTGTTACAAAAGTTCGGTGTTGATCAAGTTTCTCCATCAACGTCGGCTAAAAAAGACAGAACGACATGATCATATATAAGTGAACTCTTGAATGTCTTAATCCATCGGCGAACTCATAATTTTTCAGTTAACAATTAACCTACCACCACTTGAAATTATGATGAAACCCATGAACTCAATAAATGCGAGTGCCGATGATGTATAGTTTGTACGACAATTGTAGGCTAGTAACTTATTATTCACGGATTCAACGTGTTATCACGTGGCAAAAATTATGAAATTCGTACTCACATTTGAACCTGCCGGAAAAGAAAATCAGGACACGACTCTTCTTCTTCTACAAGCAAAGACTACTACCACATATATATAGATGTACAATTTTTTTAGTGTTAACTAACCAAACAGTTACTATTTTTAAATCCTGATTCTTATAAAGTATTTGGAGCGAAAGATAGATGGGCAGACAATCATGGGTTCGATCGATCCCTTTTGAAAAGATTCACTCTTGGAACGTGAATCAAGTAACACTTCGTCTATATTTTCTACACTATATTTCTCGTGTTAAAGTATGCGGGATATTTATTTATCTTTAAGTATTTTATATATTTTTACGTTAAGAATAGTTTTACTGATCATGAAAGAAAAATAGTAGGATAAGTACGTTTGCAGTTGCACACTCATAATTTTGAATCCGGCGCCATAATTTTTTTTTTTTAAAATTCAGATAATTGATTATATAGTAATTATGCAAATTTGGTAACCCGTTTTCTATTAACCAATCACAATAATCTTTTAAATTGTTTAGAATCGAATCAGAAATAATATATTTCCTTAGTTCCTCTTATGATTCGTGATAATGTTTCTGGTACCGCTCATAGATGCATCCTCTACAGAGTGAGAAGTGGATCACGTATATCATCAATTCAAAGGATACTTTATATATATAAGGAAGTATATTTTAAACCCTTTATCAAAATTTTTTTATAAGGAAGAATATTTGACAGATAAAAATATATAAGGAAGAAAATATGTATGTATTGTTTGTATTGCTTATTTTTTTTTTTTGGGTCAAATCTTATAGCATATATATATAGATATGAAATAAATATACACACATATCATTATGCTTCCTCACAATCAAATATATATATATACGCACAAGCATTGTTATTAAATCAAGTGTGCTTTGTTTTATGTTAGAAAAAACGATTACAACCATGTCTTGTGTGTTAGTAGATAGATCATTACAATGCTTCCTCACAATCAAATATATATATATACGCACAAGCATTGTTATTAAATCAAGTGTGCTTTGTTTTATGTTAGAAAAAACGATTACAACCATGTCTTGTGTGTTAGTAGATAGATCATTACAATGCTTCCTCACAATCAAAAGCATTTGCATAGGGTTATTGTTATTGTCGATGGCTCGTGGAGCTGTGTCTACAAATTATGGAGATGCTCTCACAAAGAGTCTTTTGTATTTCGAAGCTCAACGCTCTGGAAAATTGCCTTCGAACCAAAGAGTTATTTGGAGAGGAGATTCTGCACTTAGAGACGGTTCTGATGCTCATGTAATTCCATTTTTTCCCATCTTTATTATTTACCATTTTTTTGTGTGTGGTGAAGAATATTTATCAATTGAAGTATAATATTTCATTTGCTAATTTTCCAAAATAGATTGATCTCACCGGAGGGTATTACGATGCCGGAGACAATATGAAGTTTGGAATTCCTATGGCGTTCATGACCACGATGCTAGCTTGGAGCAGTGTAGAGATGGAAACGCAGCTTAAAGCTCATGAAGAGCACGAAAACGTCCTCGCGGCTCTTAAGTGGGCCACAGACTATATCATTAAGGCCCATACTGAGCCCAATGTTCTGTACGGACAAGTTGGCGAGGGAAACTCGGACCACGCGTGCTGGATGAGACCGGAGGATATGACCACACCGCGTCCTTCATACCGCATTGATGCTCAGCATCCAGGTTCTGACCTGGCTGGTGAGACAGCAGCAGCGATGGCTGCAGCTTCTTTGGCATTTGCGTCATCTGATGCAGCTTACGCCAAAACACTCATTGGTCACGCAAAAGATCTGTTTGAATTCGGCAAATGTTACACCGGTAAATATCACTTATCCATTACTAACGCGGCTGGGTTTTACCAGAGCAGCGGTTACGAAGATGAGTTGTTGTGGGCTGCGGCTTGGCTTCACCGAGCCACCGGAGACGAGATTTATCTTGATTACCTAACTCATGCTTCTAGTAGTGGAGGTGCGAGGTCCGAATTCTCATGGGACGATAAGTTCTTGGGGGCACAAGTCTTGGTTGCCAAGGTAGGTTATGTGAATTCAATTCCCTAGAGAGATCTTACGTCCATACCCTAACTTTCGCTACAAGAAAACTAACATTTAAGAAACTTTTTTTGTTGTTGTTGCAAATGTTAGCTTGTGTTTGAAGGAAAAGTGAAGAATGAAGGGAAGGTCTCGGAGTACAAGAGCATGGCGGAGCAGTTTATCTGCAATTGTGCTCAAAAGGGTTTCAGTAACGATAAGAAGTCTCCTGGAGGTTTGCTATGGTTCTTGCCATGGGACAACTTCCAATACACAGGAACAGCTTCTTTCGTCTTAGTCACTTATGGTAAATACCTTGAAGCTGCAAAAGCCTCCGTTCAATGCCCCAAAGGTGTCCTTCAGGCTTCTGATCTTCTCGACCTCGCTAGGGCCCAGGTTAGGAGAGCATCGGTTTTTTTTTGTTCTCTCGAGTTTATTTATAAGAATTTATGACAAGAAAAAGTTGGTTCGATATATTGTTTGTGTTACCAGGTAGACTACATGCTTGGGTCAAACCCCAAGAACATTAGCTATATGGTTGGATTCGGTACCAACTATCCACAAAGACCACACCATAGAGCAGCCTCTATAGTGTCAATCAAGGAAGATCCTAGACCGGTGACATGCAACGAAGGGTATCAAGCTTGGTACAACAATCCTAACCCGAATCCTAATGTTTTGGTTGGAGCAATTGTAGGTGGACCGGACGACAACGATGTTTTCCAAGATCAACGGTCTGATTATCAGCACGCTGAGCCCGATACCGTCACGGTTGCTCCTTTTGTCGGTGTTTTGGCTGCCATTGCATGACCTTAATTACATCTTTCTAGTTGTTTCTGGTTAATTACTTTCTTTGTACCTCATTTTTCCCTTGACGTTCGAGAGACCAACACTTTTGGTCTAACTGTAAAACACATTATACATTTATTATAATAGTACTGCCAGCCTTTGAGTTATACATACTAATATTGTCAGAGCAAATTTGAGTTCCTACACAAGCTAACCAAATGTATATATTTTCTAATACAGAATGCAATTTTTTTCTTTCTAAAACATAAACATGTATATTATAATCAAATCTGAGGACATTCATCATACAAGATTATTGACATGTTTTTCATGATTAGATCTCTTTTATAAATTTTTGATATATCATATATATGCAAAAATATAAAAATATAAGTTAAAACGCCATATTTTTTTCTCAGGTAGGCTTACATATATATAGTAGTTAGTCTAATATAATAATCTATTTAAAGTTTTTTGTTTGAAAAGCCCAATTTTTATCTTCACAAAATAGGTTGGATGCTTTGGTTATTGATTTATTTTGAATTTTTAAAAGATAGCCTCCTTAATTTTGGTTCTTATGTTAATCCATATCTACCAGTCTATTAATAACATCTAACTACTATTTTCACATCCTGATCTATATCTTGTAGGATAAATGATAAAAATATATAACATTCGGTGAGTTTTAGGCTAACTAATAAAAGTATGCAAATGATCCTTAAATATTAGCCATGGATTCCATCTAATAGATACTCTATAAGTAGTTGAATATCAACACAAGTCAAAAGTAATAAAAAATAACAATGTCTCTTTTGAAAAATGAAGCTCCACAAGTCTTATGTTGGACAAGTATTGTCTTATTGTTAATGTCGATGGCTCGTGGAGCTGTCTCTACAAATTATGTAGAAGCTCTCACAAAGAGTCTTTTGTATTTCGAAGCTCAACGCTCTGGAGTATTGCCTTCGGGCCAAAGGGTCAAATGGAGAGGAGATTCTGCACTTAGAGACGGTTCTGATGCTCATGTAATTTGAATCTCAAAACTCATTTTCTCTCTTTTTTTTGTTTGCTGCTAAATATTGAAAAATAGAAATAGGTAAAACATTTGCTAATAATTGTAAAAATAGGTTGATCTCACCGGAGGTTACTACGACGCCGGAGACAACATGAAGTTTGGATTTCCTCTGGCGTTCATGACGACAATGCTAGCTTGGAGCAGTATAGAGATGTCATCGCAGCTTGATACCCATAAGGAGCACGACAACGTCCTCGTGGCTCTCAAATGGGCCACAGACTTTCTCATCAAAGCCCATCCCGAGCCAAATGTCCTCTACGGACAAGTTGGCGATGGAAACTCCGACCACGCGTGCTGGATGAGACCCGAAGATATGACCACACCACGTCCTTCATACCGCATTGATGCTCAGCATCCAGGTGCTGACCTGGCTGGCGAAACAGCAGCAGCTATGGCTGCAGCTTCTTTAGCCTTCGCGCCATCTAATGCATCTTACGCAAAGACACTCATTGGTCACGCAAAAGATCTCTTTGAATTCGCTAAGTCTCACCCTGGGGTTTACCAAAGCTCCATTCCTAACGCCGGTGAATTCTACAAGAGCAGCGGATACGAAGATGAGCTGTTTTGGGCCGCGGCTTGGCTCCACCGTGCCACCAACGAGCAAGTTTATCTCGATTATTTAACTCAAACATATGGTACCGGAGGTCCTAGGACTGTTTTCGGATGGGATGATAAGTTTTTGGGTGCACAAGTCTTGGTTGCCAAGGTAGGTCATGTCTATTTTGAACACATACCAATAACTTATATGACAAGAAACAAAAGTAACACAAAATTTATGGAAATTGCAGCTTGCACTTGAAGGGAAAGTGAAGAGCGATGGGAAGATCGGAGAGTTCAAGAGTATGGCGGAGCAGTTTATCTGCAACTGTGCTCAAAAGGGTTCCAACAATGTCAAGAAGACTCCTGGAGGTTTGCTCTGGTTCTTGCCGTGGAACAACCTCCAATACACAGCCACCGCCACCTTCGTCCTCTCTGCGTATTCTAAATATCTTGAAGCCGCAAAAGCCTCAATCCAGTGTCCCAATGGCGCTCTTCAAGCTTCTGATCTTCACAGCTTAGCTCGTGCACAAGTAGACTATATACTTGGGTCGAACCCCAAGAATATGAGCTACATGGTTGGAGTTGGGACCAATTATCCTCAAAGACCACACCATAGAGGAGCCTCTATTGTGTCAATCCACACGAACAACGCTCACGTGGCGTGCTCTGATGGGTTCAACGCATGGTTTAACAACCCTGCACCAAACCCTAATGTTCTAATTGGAGCAGTCGTGGGAGGACCCGACGAGAACGATGCTTATGGAGATCAAAGGAATGATTTCCAGCACAGCGAGCCTGCGCCGGTCACCGTTGCTCCACTTGTTGGTGCTTTGGCCGCCATGGCTTGATCATTTGTAAATTTGTATATCGTTTGTAGACCTCGTTATCTTCATATGATAATGATAACTCTTAGTTTTGTAGTCAATGTAAAGTTCAAAACTGCCGAGAGGTCTAATTGTAATCTGGCTTGAAAATAAAGTAAATTTTGTATTTCAAAATGTCCGTAAGATTTCTTAAAAGTAACGAAAAGTTGGCTCTTTTTAATCTTCGTCTCTACAAAAGTGTTCCAATTTGAACATTCACACTCAAAGTCTCAACATTTACAGCAACAAAAGAATTTGTACAATATCAAGAAAAATTCATACTACTGAGAGGCTAAGTAGATTCTTCACCGGTGTTGCATCAATCAATCGATCCCCAATGTCGAAAATGGCTCAATAGCTCCCTGAGAATTCCAAAAAATCAAATCAGAGACCAAATATTATTTCTCTTAAAACAAAGAAGTGCATGTGAAGTAATGTCTTAAAGCCACTCACAGAGCAATCATCATGAACACGCCAAATGGTCTCCCCAAGAAGGTTTGCAACTGAGAGAACAGTAAGCTGAGGAAAATAGTTCTTCTCTGACAGTGGAATTGTGTTTGTTATGATCACCTCTTGAAACAGTCCGCTCGATAGTCTACTTATTGCAGGAGGGCTGTTTCCACACAGAGACGCAAATGAATGATGAATATATATATAAAGCCTCTCTTCACATTTCCAAAATATTTCATACACACACTTACCTAAAAACGGCATGAGTGGTGCATGCGTATACTTCTTTTGCCCCTTCTTGGTGTAACAGAGCCGCACCTTTGCTTATGGTTCCTAATTTCATACAACATAATGGATTAGTGTGTACTGTTTACGGATTTATATGAAGATGAAGACTTATATATGTAACTCACCCGCTGTGTCAATCATGTCATCCACCATTATAGCTACTTTCCCTTTAACATCCCCAATCAAGTTCATCACCTACATGAATCAGATTCTAATATCTCAAATCCAGTTTCGGTTCAAATGTATTTGCCAATCAAGTTCATGTTTTGTCTTTACCTCTGCAACATTGTGACCATGACGTCTTTTATCAACAATTGCTAAAGGAGCATCAGATAACTTCTTGGCAAAAGCACGAGCCCTTGCCACGCCACCAACATCAGGTGAAACAACTACCAAATCTGCAGCGGATATGGCTTTGCTTGCTAGGTAATCAAGTATCACAGGCTGTTCATGAATGTTAAAGCAAGTATCAGGGACTATAAGAAAATCCATGTGCTTTGAGGAATCATTTAAGATAGGAACAGTTTTTTCACCTGGCCATAAACATGATCGACTGGAATGTCAAAGTAGCCCATAGACTGTCCTGAGTGAAGATCACAGGCAAGGACACGGTCTGCACCAGACTGCGTTATCAAATTGGCCACAAGCTTTGCTGCAATCGATTCACGTCCTTGAGTCTGCAAGAAGTCATATGAAAACTCTGTTTAGCCATTAGCCACAGGAATGAGACCATAGACAAACTCAAATTTGATTACTTCTGGATACTAACTACCTAAAGATCTTATCCATTGACTTCAAGAGAAAGATTCTACAGTTTCCAGGAAAAGGACTTGCCTTTCGATCAGCTCGAGCATAGCCAAAGTAAGGAATCACAGCAGTGATGGTTTTGGCTGATGCTCTCCGGCAAGCATCAATCATAACGAGCAGCTCCATGAGATTCTCATTTGCAGGTGGGCATGTAGGCTGCACAAGAAACACATCGCATCCCCTTACGCTCTCTTGCAGCTGAACATAGATCTCACCATCAGCAAACCGTTTGATCTTGATTTTCCCAAGCTCCAGACCCAAATAGCAAGAAATCTCCTGTATCCGCCACAAATCATCCAATGAACAAACAAACAACAAGATCCAGAAGTTTACTAGAAATCAGTTTCTTCCTAATCGTGTACGAAGAAATTGAGCAAATTCCAGTTTCAAGCTAATATCCCAAGTAAAATCAGTTTCTCGCTAGTCGTTCATGGAGGAGAAGAAGAAATTTCCAATTCAAGAGCTAAGCTAATCATTTTGCAATTGAATCCGAACCTGAGCCAAGGCGGGATTAGCAGTGCCGGAGAATATACGGAGGCGCGTGGTGTTCTTGTAAATCGCATCTTCCAAATGTGACTTCGAGAAAAGAGGAGTCGCGGGAACGGTGTCGCCTGTAAGCAGATGGAAACCGGCGGAGTTGACGTCGTCGAACTTGAACGAATCCGCCGCGTTACATCTCTTTTTGTTTTACCAAAACCAATCGGAGAAGAAGATTCAATTAGATGCGAGCGAAGACTGTAAGACTACTGATTACCAAATAGAGAGAGATAGAGAAGGCTTACAACAGGAAATCGAAATGAAGAAGGGCTACGAATCAGAGAAGAAGAACGCCGGAGATTTAGGGCCGGCAAAGAAGGCGACGGTTGAACAAGAGACGCCATGTGGTTTTCGCCTAAATTGATCGAACACGGAAAATGGGCGAGAGATGGATCCGGAGAGATTTTAGGGTTTTTCAAAGAAGCTTGTAAACAGTAAAAACAGTTTTTCTTGGTCTTCTTCTACTGCCGATATGAAAATGACAGAGTATTTTGGTTTTAGTTTTTTCATATAACCCTACTGTTAAATCCCTCTCGAAATCATATACTAGGAGGCAAGTTTTACGTTTATTTATTCTTTTGAGCATTTGCTTTTGTGAAAAGGAACTGTATATCTCCAAATTATTTATTACTAGACAAGTTTCCAGTTTCTTTTTTATAGTAAGGATTTGATTTGAGAGATCAGAAACTGTATGCAGAAAAAATTATACGGAGACAATTTTTCCATTTTTAATTAAGAGGATTTCGTATGTGGAAAAGGGATAATATCCTAAATTTTTTGTTAAGAGGATTTGCTTTTGTGGAAAAGGAATAATATCCTAATCTTACTAGGAGACAGTTTTTATTTTGTGATCCGTCCATATATAAGAAAAAATCACACAAGAAACAAAATCTCAAGCAAATCAGAATTAGAGATACGGATCAAAAGACAAAAAAAACGAAGACGAAGGAGAGAAATATGGATCTTCCGGAGGAAGTAGTGGTAAATATAATCGCAAGGTTACCTATGCAAAGTATCGTTAGGTTCAGGTTGGTGTGTAGAGAATGGAAATCGCTTACGGAATCTGCATTCTTCCGAGATCTCTACCATAGCACCTCCAATTCAACCTCTTGTAATTGGTCCATCCTTTACGGAGATTATAGGTCGTTACGTCCTAGTTTGAAGCAAGTGAAACTCGATTTACCATCATCGCATGGTAATAATAACCCTTCTTTTCCATTTTGTTTTACTCCAACCAATAATGAGATCAAAAAGATTACGGTTGTGGCTTCCACTGATGGATTGGTTTTGCTGCGTCTCTATGAGGAGGACAAGAAGATGATACGTTACTACATTGGGAATCCCGTGCTACCGCAATGGATTCAACTCCCTCCTCCTCCTCCTCCTAAAGTGGATTATATGCCATTCACTGATTCAGGACTTGTGACAAGAATGCACAACAATGTTGCCCTCTTAGGTTACAAGGTGGTTCGGATATTTTCCCAAGCACTCTTGTTCACTTCTCGAACATGGAGGTTTGAGACATATTCATCAGATACGGGTCAATGGAGTATTACACAAGTCTGTCGTCCTGGAGCTGCACTTTCTCGCATTGACACATCCAATCCCGTTACTTTGAATGGGAAACTTCACTGGCTTGACCACTTGGGCTGTATTTTTGTCCATGATTTCTTCTCTCACGATGACCAAGTTCGAGCCATAAGCCTACCCGAGAAGTTGCAATGCGGTCCAGATACATGCCGTAAGATAATCTTCACCACCTCACAAGGATACTGTGTGCTCGTTGATGCCCAGCTGATAGAAGAGGTCAACAGCTATAACGTTAGGATTTGGAGGCTCAACAGTGATTGTTGGAGCTGGGGAAAAGCATGGGAAATCAACATGGCTAGCGTAGGGCTTGGTAGTAGCTGTGTTCCAATGGCAATCAACTATTTCGATATCGACGTCATCTACCTATGGGACTCAGAAGAAAAATGTTTCCTCGCTTTTAATCGCCGGACACTCGCAAAATCTTATGGAGCTCGTAAAGCTGATACTTTCTCCTCCTCCAAGCCATTTTCCTGCCTTTCGCAATTTGTTCCCTCCTTGCATGTTGTACCTACGTAGAAACCCAAGATGTTATTGAATCTAATATTTTGTAAATATTCCTCTGTGATATTTTGTAATATTTGTTTTCCTCAATGCATTATGGTTTTTCTCTGTTTTCTAGCGTTTTCAACTTATTAACCAATTATCATGTATTTTGATATTCTGTAATTTTTTTTTTGTAGAATTGGCTAATGGCTTCTATAAGAAGTTCTTTTATTGACTCGTCATATTCGGGCAGCGCAAAATTGACACTTTTGGTCCTTGTGTTAATAAAAATAAACTAAAAATCCATCAAATAAGAATAAGCTCGGTTTAACCAGATAATGATTTAATAGTGTCTCAACTATTTATCCCAGGTACTACAATATGGGATGAATCAAAGCTTCAACAATTAGTCTGTCAGGAAGATATTCCACTAATCAAAAAGCTTCGCCCTAGTCTTGTCAGGAAGATATTCCACTAATCAAAAAGCTTCGCCCTAGTCTTCAAAGGATTCCAGATTCTTTTTACTGGGTCCACACCAAAGATGGTGACTATTCAATCAAGTCAGGCTATAATCTACTAAGGCAGCATCATGAGATAAGCAATTTTGACCTCCATCACTCAGAGACTCGGGATCTCTATCAAAAGCTGTGGAATCTCTCCTTACCTCCAAAGCTAAAGATCTTCTGGTGGAAAGTTATTCATAATGGACTTCCAGTAGCTGAAACACTTTTGAAAAGAAAAATCAAGGTAGATCAACAATGTTTATTCTGTGGTGAGAATATAGAAACTATCAACCATCTCCTTTTTCAATGCAGAATATCAAGAGAGATATGGAGTCTATCACCTATTCAAAATCCTTCAGGTGATACCCTACTTAATAATTCTCTTCATCAAAATATTAGGGAATGGTTGGCACTGAATAAACATGAGAAATCGCCATTATTCCTCTTTATTGGTTCGAAAATATGGAATATGAGGAATGATTTGCTCTTTAAAAATAAAAGATGGTCTATCCCTTTGCTCATCCATAGGGCATTAATTGATCTTAAGCTCTGGAAAGAAGCCATAAGTTCAGGAGATAATATGAATAATAGTACCCACATAGGAGGCAGAGAGAATAGCAGAGAGAAAAGCCAATCCACTAATCATCATCTTTGTTTTGTAGATGGTTCATGGGTCAATGATAAGGAAAGAGCAGGTATTGCATGGATTCTTCAGAGTAATTATGGTCATCCTATACTACAAGGTTCGGCTTCTATTGATCCAATAGCCAGTCCTCAAGAAACTGAAGCCTTGGCACTAAAGGAAGCGGTACTGCAACTAAAAAAGTTAGGCTTCATGAAAATTCGATTTATGGGTGATTGTAAGGTACTCTACACTCAGCTCCATAAGTTACAAAAGACCCAAGTTCATACAAAAAGCTATTCAAATGAGTTAAGTGCTTATACAGGTGATATTCTCACTTTCGTAGGAACTAGTTCTTCCTATGAATTTCAGGACATTCCAAGAGAGCAAAATGCAACAGCAGATGCCTTAGCAAAAAAAGCAAGACAAAGTTCTAGTGCCTATATTATAAAGTGGTTATGATGTTTAATGTTATGTAAGGTTATATAGTCATATGTGTGTTTGCTTATATCAAAAACTCTATGTATTTAACTTAACAAGCACTGTAATATTCTCGTTATTAATAAAATTAGTTTGCCGACAAAAAAAAAAAAAAAGGCTCGGTTTAACCAGAGAAAATACGTACAAGGTTTCGTAGGAAATTTTCACTTACACTTATTTATTAACCAACGATTAAAATTCAAAAACAATTATCACTTTTGTGTCTCCAAAAATTCAAGAGCTTTGCTTGCTCAAACAGTTTTTTCATGGAGAGTAAAAGGAAGGAGCTGGGAGGAAAGGAAACGGTGCAGCAGAAGCATAAGCCACGGGAGCTTGAGAAGCACGTTTCTTCTTTCGCCTCTGAGTTTTTATCACTTCACCGGTTGCTGAATTTGACAAACCGGCTTCTGCTACGAGTGGCTGCTGGTTATCATTGGAGACGCGGTGTAGAAGCAAACCGGACATGAAAACAGGCAGGAAGAGAAGACTGGCGTGAAACATCTTCCTAGCCTTTGGCATCGTTCGGTCTCGGTAGAATGAAAACGCTGTAGCAGCGATTGCTAGTGTGAGAAGTGTTGATTCTACGCAAAACCAGCTCGATGTCAATCCCCCTGGTCGGTCACGAACAACCAAAAATCAGAAACTGCAAGTCTATGAACTCTTTCTCAAAACAGAAAGATGAAATCTACAGCAAGACTCACAGTCATAGGCGATGAAACCGAGAGGGACCATGTAAAAGCAGTTCCTAAGCGCCACTGCTGCTAGTCTCTTCCCTGAAGGATCAAAGAGCGACAACATCTTGTAACTGCAAAACAATGTCATAAGGCACAGATTGAGAACTTTTCCGGTTCAAGGAAATGTTCTACGGCACTGAGATCATTCCGAGGAACTAAACACTTTCAAGACCAACACTAAATGGGAGAAAACATTCAAAAACCTCATCTAATATGAATGAAAGTACGTTTGTCATAACCTCAGAGAAACTAAACACATTCAAAGATCAACACTAAATGGGAGGAGACATTCTAATCTAATCTCATATCTCATAAGAAAGAAACCATATTTGTCTTACCCTCCAGCTGCATAATCATTGCGGCAGAGGTGTGCAAGGGCCATGAAATGAGGAATCTGCCAAAAGTAAAGAGCTGCTGGAAGTATCATCGAATTCCATGAGATCTGACCAGATGCTGCAGCCCACCTGAGAAGAAAACCCCAAACTATATAAGCAAAAATCTGGCGAAAGATGATTCCAAACACCAACGAAAGAGACATGAACTAAGTAAAAAAGAACAAGTTTTTTACCCAAGCAAAGGTGGGATGGCACCAACAACAGCACCAACCCAAGTATTGATAGGGTGAAGTTGCTTCAACGGAGTGTAAACAAATGCGTAGAGGACGAGATTGGCAGATGCAAGTCCAGCAGCCATCATATTAGTCTGCAATAACCTTGTCGTGAGAGAAGCAATAGATTAGATTCATAACCTCTCTCTCTCTCTCTTTATCACTGAGGGCATCAACACACACAAAAGAAAACAAACAGTCACCTTGCTAGCCAACAAACAAGCACCAGAAGCCCCAGCTATAGTTGCCCACGCAACAGCATGTGGAACACTAATCCTTCCTGATGGCAACGGCCTTTGCATCGTTCTCTTCATCTTCGCATCATTGCTTATCTCAAATATCTATTAAAACATCAAGCAAACAAAAGATCAACTACATGTACACAACTAGGATTCGAAGGAGATCATACACTATCTAAAACTCCAAAATGGAAACCTGATTCAAGGAATTAGCAGAAGCAGCAATCAACATGGTGCCAGCACAAGTGTAACAGAGCCCAGGGAAGCTAATTGCAGCATTTCCAGTACCCAGAATGTATCCAGTGCCAGAAGTCGCAACCACAAGCATGCTGCAAATTCAATTTATCACACAAAATGATGAATCTTCTAGCCCCGAAAACAATACCCTTAATTTAAAAATTGGATTTTTTGAATTTTGAATCCAGCAATACCTGAGTCGAGCTTTGGAAAGCTCCCAATAACAACGAGCGTAGTGGTGTCCTAATCCAGCAGCAGACGCGAATCTCGACGAAATCTCACCGCCGGGAGTTGTAGCGGAGGCGGCGGCGGCGGAGATAGTATTCGCATCGGATCTGATTCCAGAAATCGCTAGCTTCGCAGCAGTTGATTCCGCTGAAAGCGGAGGCTGGGAGAAACTGTTAACGGCGCATAATTCGCGGGACCAGAGAATCGGACTAGGATTTGGCAACGGAGAAGAAGCAGAGATCCTCGAAGAGAGACGAGATACGACGGATCTTCGCCACATCGTATCCACTGATAACGCTCGGTCGTATGAATCACTATGCGTTGATGGAGATCGAGAGACACTTCTTCATCGTATAACCCAGATTGATTGATTGCTTTCAGGTATCGAATCGAGCCACGGTGACGAAATGAGAAAAATTGACGGCACTATAAAATTTAGATAATTTAAATATTATCAGAAAGTTCGGGGGTTATTGAATAAATAAAATAAAGTACCAACTAATGGAAATGGACCATGGTTGTTCAATTGTTTCTTCTTTGACCCATGAATCCATAAACTTCACTACTAAAACAGAGGTCTAAGTGAAAACAACTCTTTTCTACTAATATTCAATTTGATTCAAAGATATAATCATGAACTTCACTGTTAAAACAAGAGAAACACGAAGAATAAGCCATGACATGTTCAAACATCTAGACAAAAGTAATGCTGTTAAGCATGATCACATGTATGTATGAAGTATATGTGGTTATGTGAGCAATTATTTAACCATATATTCCGACTTCATAAGAGTCATCAATATATGCGACCCAAACATAATTACACCAATCTAAACCCAAATTCAATTAAATGACCAAACATAATTACACTATGTTTAATTTCAGGGAATTTCTTGGTGTTAAAGATTAGAGAAAATAATGTTGTTGAATGGGATCATAATATTCATACGGTATATCTTGAATAGGTTCCAGAATATGCCATGACATATACAGGAGGAACATCACCAAATTGAGTCTTGTCATTCTGCATATGTTTCTCATTTCCATAATCACCTTAACTATTTCCTTTGTAGACCATTTGGACGTCTGTGGTGGGATGAAACGGTGCAAATTGTGGTCACGAAAGCAGAATCACATAAGCAGGTTAGTCTTTAGTTCATTTTGAGATCCTCTTCAAGAGAATCATTTTACTCTTTAATCCATAGAATTTAGCTCCAAGATTGCAAAATGGAGAATTAGTAGATTTGTTAGGCATGTGCATCTAACATTGAATATAATCTAGAATCTAGAGAGTACTCAGTGATAAAACTAATCATTTAACATTGAGTAGAAGCTAATGAGTAAACTTAACATATATTTTATTTAACTAACAAACTTTTTTCCTTAAAACAATTCATTATAAGTGAAAACAACTCTTTTTGGCTGGTCTTATTACGCCCAATTTTAACTCCCACACAAATTAACCAAACATCTTTTTTAACCGATTGAGATTAATTATGAAGTTCAGATAATAGGGATTCAATTTGATCCAAAGATGTAATCATGTTACTGTAGAAAATTATAGTATTATGCATCAAATCATCAAATTTAGGGTTTTTTTGTTTTTATCAAGTTAACATCAATAGAGTTATTGAGTTAGACTAGAAGTTCAAGAGAAAAATAAATTGTAGTTCGAGTTACATGTAGAAAACAAGATAACAGATTAAAAAAAAAAAAAAAGCAAAACGGTAGAATCAAGGAAAAGAAGATGGTTGTCATTATTCATCAATGAGAGAATTCAACATCTGTCTGAATTCAGGAATCCTTTTTGCCTCCACAGCCATCACTAGACCCATCAGCTGATAATTCTTCATCTGCCATAAATCGCCATTAAAACCAAATATCACACATCAACAACAATTGAAATAACAAAAAAAGTATCTTCAATTGTTTATAGTCTGTAGAGAGAAGCTTACTTCTTGAGAAGTCACTAGCTGTGAGCGCATAGGGTATGTGAAAGACCAAGAACTGAGCTGCAAATGCAATTAAACCAACAAAATGTTCAGAGAATGTTTTTTCTTTTCTCACAGGAAGTCTGAATAAGTACTGTATTGTGAGAGAATAAGTTACCTCGAGAAAAAGTTCATCTTCAGGCTTAAGAAATACTGTTTCCTCAATCTCTTCTTCACCACGACGAGGCTTTCTCTGCTTAGGATTCTTCAACTACATAGCCAAGAATCCATACCACATTGAGATCAGATTCAAGAACAAAACAAAACAAAATCTTAATGTAAACACAGAATTACCTTGTAAATCTTGGTGACTATAAGATATGTCTTGAACCGGAATGATTTTCGAAGCTCCTCTGTAGGCTATATAAACAAAAGAACATAAAACTGATCAATGTGTATTGCTCACAAGAAGTTACCTAAAAGTATGTTTCAAAAGATCAGACTCAAACCTCATCTTCAGTGGCCCATGAGACTTCATCAAACGTTCCATCGTACAGAGGAGGAAGAAGCTGTGGAGGAAGATTCATCACTCTCTGAGACACCAACAAACCAACATCTCTTGCTTTCTTCTCCAAGAGCATTTGTAACTCACTAGCTACACTCTTCTCCGAGCAGATTTTAACAAGAAACTCTTTCAACTGTCTAAAGCATTTGTTGTCCTTGTATCTCCCCAAGTTGAGAGCAGTGACAACAGCAAACACAGACTCGTCTTCATCATCTGCTACTTTCACAACCGTTCCTACTGTTGTCTGTTCCAATATCAAATCAACAAAGCTTGTCAAATCCCACTCCTTGTCATCGAGATAGTGTTGCAACAGGATCTTCACTCCGTTAAAGTCTTTAGCTTTAGGATCAAAGAACTCAAAATCCGCTTGGACATCTTCTCCTTGAGAGTCTTCTTCATCAGAGGAGTCTGAAAGTTCTTCCTTTTTCGCCTTTTTAGATAAATTTGGGAGCTTTTCATCTACAAAGATTTAGAATGATTCCGTCACTACAATGTTTTCCGAATTCCTAAATTCTCAATTCAAAGGTTTTTACTTTTTTTACTCACCAAAAGTAATCTCTTCAGAGCATTGACAGTCTTGAGGATGAGGCAATTTACGCTTAGCCGTTGAAGAAGCGAAAGCAAACCGCATAAACGGTGAAAATGCTAAAGGTTGAGGCTTTGACAATCTTCTTCCTGATGGTCTCCGAGACATCTATTCAGAAATTCACAGGTAACACAATTTCAGACTAATTCACTAAATCCAATGAAAACGCTCAAAAAAACAAAATATGTCCTGCTCTATGAATTGAGTTCAAGGAACTGTAAATTTTGAAACATACGGAGCTAATGATAAAATTTATGAGTTCCATATTCAGAAAAAGAAACCGGACCTGGAAACGCTTCCCGATAACAGCGAGCAGAAGCTAAAAAACCCTTTTGATCAGACACGAACACGAGCTACACACGATCCAATAGCTCTCTGTCTCTGAAAACCCAAAACCTTTGAACACGACTTGTTCGACTTCGGTCTATGAGAGTGGGGAAGAACAAACGACATCGTTTAGCCAAAAAATAAACCCTAGGGTACAAACGGCGTCGTTTCCGGTCACTAAAAAATCAACTAACGGCGTCGTTTAAGGCACAATGCTATTTGGATCCATTATTAAATATTTGATTTGTAGAGAATATTAACGATTTAGACCAAAGTAGAAGAATCGAAGAAATGAAAAATGAAGAATTTCAGGACATACATTATGTAACTGCTTGCTTTATTTATAGAACAAGTACAACTATAATCGTATACAACTCTGTAATATATAATTACACAGTCCAAATAAATCGAATCAAAGAATCATATCATATCCCCCTCACTATTCTACTTCCCACGTATATTTCGTCAAACATGTAAAAAAAAAACCTCCGTTACAAGAAGAAAAAAAGAATAATATATACTCTAAAAATGATCAAGATTAAAAACGAGCTAAAAAGAATATTGCACGAACCACCATGAATCGTCTTGGAGGCTTAAGCTTCTGACTGTTGTTGTTGTTGTTGTCTATCTGAGCACATACACTCAGGAACAGGATGCTTTGTAACATCTTTACCAGCTTTGCTCATCCTCAACTCCGGCTGTCCAAAAGACTCTCGATGAAGATCCTTCACAATTCTATTAAAATCCGACTCAGGGAGCGACGAGTTCATGAAATAAGGAAGCATCTGTCTCTTATTAGGAGTGATATACTTCTTGTGACCAGCGTAAGCTCTCTCCCCTTGCAACGCGTGTCCCATGTTCCCTCCATGAGACGGTATAAAAACATCGCTCTTCTCACACACAATGTAGTCGATCGCAGCCATAACCGAAGCTTTCTTGGCGAACGGCTCGAGCTCTCCAGGCAAAGCAAGGTCATGCTTGTTGTAGAAATGAGGGAAGGATTTAGTCAACGGATCCAAAACCTCTTTCCCACCTAGAGGCTCTCCTCCTGCCCAATAGATTCTCGCGTCTTTAGGAGCTTCCAATGCCTTAAGCAGCCTCGTGACTTCGAGAGCGGTTAAAGGGCAGAGACCGGCGAGTTTGCGCTCGTGGTAAGTCATGTTTGACCGTCCGGTTAGTAGCTCCGGGTGGCTTTCTCTTTCGCTGTTGACGATCTCGTCGTACTCGGGGGTTAAACCGGGAAGACAACCGGTTCTGACCCAAACGTCTTTCTCCATTCTTAGATGAAGCGAGAGGTATTGTTGTCCTTCGTTGCGCATGCGTGAAGCTAGCTTGTTTCCGAGCTCGAGGATCCTCGGCGAGAATCTTAGCGCTTGGAAAGCTACTTTGCATCGGAGCTTTTGAAGATCGGAAGGAAGGTCCTTGGAGAGTCTTGAATCGAGTCCACGGAGAAGTAGAACTCTTTCTCTGTTTATCTGCAGAAACAGAGCAAAACAGAGCAAAACAGAGTTAGTCGTAATCCTGAAACCAATTAGATTGTTTGTGAGGAAGAATCAATCTTTCTTACTCGCTTCAGGTAATGAGCACGAATCCATTGAGGAGAAGCGTGAAGTGGAGTCCTTTTTTCTTCGACAGGTCTCGTCATGACATGTGTTGAAGGCAGAGACGAGACTATATGAACATCGTCTGCTAAAACGCTTTTGAAGTGCTCCAAATCGAAAATATCGGCGAATTCACTGAAATTGTAACAAATAAACGAAAACGCAATTAGATCACTTTTCGTTTCAAATCAAAATCTGAATTTTTTTAAGTAAAGTTTATACCTTTCGTCTCCCCAAATGACATTAACCTGCAAAACAGGGACAACGAGAGAAGCGCCAAGGATCCTAGCGATGACAACTGCATCAACAATCTGATTCCTTTGCTGATTCATCCCACCGGAGACGACGACAAGCAGATACTTCCATCTGTTCTTCAGAATCGAATTGCTATCTCTCCGATACTGACCGCTAAATCCAAGACACGGCTTAAACCCTAACCCGTCGGGCTGTTTCCAGAAATCACCTTCCGTCGTGAACAAAGACTCGTTTTTTCCGCCTTCTGATTGGATAATCTCACTCGAATTCGAATACCCAGAAGTCGATTTCGATTCGGAGAAACCCAGATTGGATTCGGCTCTGTTTTCTCCGTCGAAGATTAGTGGTTGACTCGTTGAACAAGGAGAGAAAGGGAGAGAGATTGGGTCAAAGTTGAATCCGAGTTTCAACATACCGAAGAGTGAGAAGAGGAAGAGAGTAAAGAACCAGATTCTAGGGTTTCTGTAGCTGAATCTGTTGGTGCATTTTGATGATTTCTTTGGGGAAACAAGAAGGGATTGTAGAGAGGAAGAAGAAAGAGAGTTAATTATCTGAGACGGGACTGAGATGTATGAAACTTTCTTCTTGCTGCTGCTGCTGCTGTTTTTCGATAACGCCATTTTTTTCAGATGAAACGATGAGAGAAAGGACGAGTCTTTTGAAGAAATCTTGGAAAGAAAAGAGAGGTTTTTGAGTTTGCTTCTTGCGGCTTCGCCGATGAACAAGGGAGAGACAAACAAAAGAAAAACGTGTGAGAGAGAAAAAGAGAGAGAGAGAGAGAGATGGGCGGCGGGAACGCGAAGTCTGATCAAAGTCTGCAACGCGTTCTTAAAGGAAGAGAGAGAGAGAAGAAATAAGAGACGACCACATGGCTTTTTTGAATTTGTTAAACTTGTTTGTTTACTTAATTAAAAACAAATTTGTAAAATGTTTTGACTTTAAAGCTTAAACTCTTTCTTAACTTTGGTGCTTGATTACTTACTAGTATAGAAAAATTAACCTAAGTGATTACGAGGATATTTAATGCGTTTTTACTTTACTTTATGAAGTATGAACAATAAAGTCATTGGATGTAAGGTTTTGGTGGGTCGATGATCCATAGTGAACTTTTCTGGACAATTTTAAAAACCTATCAAAATATATGGAAAAACAAAATAAAATGTATACGTGTGTGATCGTGGTGTGCTAAATGTGTTTTATGAGATAATGCGAATGATGATGATACAATCGTTTTCTTTTACTAAGAGATTATAGATTTAATAATCTTCAGTTTTTCAGCGTTGAAGCTGACTAATCACATAAGTAGTTTCTAGTATTTATTTCGATTAACAAGGAAAAATAGAATTCTGAAACGAATAGAGACACAAAATTATGTAAATATGCTTTGCGTACACCAACAACGATGAAAGTGTCTTGTTGTGATACGGCCAGCTGTTTCCTTGCATCATTTGGACTTCGAAGAACAAAAAACTTAAATAAAGTTCGCACACGACAGCCTGTGAGTATACTTCTCCTAATAAACCTATATACCTAAACATTAAAGAATTACTATTCAAAGTATTTTATCTGTATACTATTAAAAAAAAAAAAAAACATTTCTTCTGGCTCCTCGAATATACCCTAGCTAAAATGATTGCTAATAATAATACTCCAAGTTTGGTCAACAGTTTCATTATCGACAAATATAGGTTTTAACTTAAGAACAAAGATTGCAAACTAGGCATGAAAATGGAAATTAGTACGACATCTTGCAAATATGTTAAGCTAATCGCAAGGTCACAAATCACAATCACATGTTATTAAGGTACAAAATTTGTTATTCTTTCTTTTTGTTTCCAATGTTGTTGAATTACATTGCAAGTTATCCAACTCTTTATCCTAGTGGATGCCAGCTGGAATCCACTTGACACATCAGTATTCGCTTCCATCTAGGATTTCAGACGTCTTGTCATTTGACACATGCATTTCTTGAGAGGAGTGTAGTCGAGAAATAGGAAAATCACTCTCTGTTTTATTTGTTTGATATAATCAATCTCTAATAAGAATATTAGAGTGTAAAAAGTTGTATGGCTTTACTAATTATTTGGTTAAATGTATGTATTTTAAGCGACAGAGTACTTTTCCTTTCAATTCGTGAAACTACACGTGATGACTAAGTAAGTACTAACTACCAGTACCACACGAGTATTTTATTGTTTTGTATTCGAAAGTTGATGAAATTTAACTCTTGTTACAGAATAAAAAAGTGTATACGAATTACGAATAGAGACTTGGAACAAACGGTGCAGAATAAATGGTTGATTTTGTTTGACTCTTACACTTTGTATCGATCGATTTTTTGACAACCTCAATTATTCTTTACACCCTTAAGGCTTTTAAGTGTGAGAGTCTTGAGAAGAAAAAACGAGCCGGAGTTTTTTCATAAAAATATTCTAAGTTAGCACTTAGCAATTTGTTAACATCATCTGATGTAGAAGTTTGGAAAGTTCAAAGATACAATAGTATTATTATTATCCTTTAGCAAAAAAGAAAAATACAATTGTATTATTGTATATGTCGTGTGGACTTGGTTATTCTAGTTTGGTTACTGAAAACGAAATTAAATTAATTATATGGATAATTGGGTATATCATTGTTTGGCCTTGCTAGATCTGTCTGTCCTCAGTGTCTGACCATCCATTTTAAGTATATATAATTTGCTCATCGATCTATATAATTATATTTAAAAATGGTGTAGAATTAATTAAGAATATACATCTAATATATGAAGCCAATACGACCCACGTTTTGAGACTTTGACCAAGTTAGCAATGTGCTAACGAAGATTATTTTTCTCATGCAACTATTGAAAATAATACTTGCTTATTAGACTAGCTTAGTGGATGGAGACTCAGTCGTTCAAAAAAAAAAAGTGGATGGAGACTCATGGAGAGGTATGAAATAATTAATCTTTGTGTCTCATATTTGGCGGTATAATGAAGTCTTAAGTATAATCCAACTCCAACAGTGCGATGAACAGTTCATCACGAACATAATTCCTTTCGTTTTTTAAAAATTAAAGTTTTGGTTTATTAACAGTACGATTAGTTTATACGTTGTGATGTGAGAGAGGTAGACGAATTATGAGTTCATGCTTCTTCGTCTTATCCAAATGACATTATTCGAAGTTGAGGAAAATAATAGTTAAACGTATTCAGAGAATCTTACGATTATTTAACATTCAATGGAATTTTTGGGTACCATATAATTGTTGGAGTTTCAGAATGTCATCACGTTGCACCACTTCCTCAATTTACAACAAAATGCGAATCTTACCGTAAGAATATATCATTTGTTTAATCTAAATTTCATGTGCTACTGTGTTACTAGATCTGCCCTCATGTTCCTCTTTTACCGTTATCGTATTCAATGAATATACACAGAGAAATTTATTTGTAAATTAAAACAACTGAGTGTTGTATATCTTGAGATTCTGCTAATCCCAAGTCCCACCGAATTTTTTATCGGGCAGAATAAAATATTCTCGAAGTAATTATGAATGTTACTATTAATCTAGTTTACGTTATACATACAAGAATAAATAAATAAAGAACTAGTTCAATAATTTGAAAGAATTTGTGTCAACCCTTTTTGACGGCAATGCAGTTGGGCATGTTATAATTCTACACATCATTTGCGTAGTCAATTGAAGATATATGTGGACATGTTGTACATTATTCGGTCTTATCTTTTATACACGAAAAATGTTTGTTAGACAATTGGTTTCTTTAATATTTCTGGATTTTTTTTTTAAAGATACATTACATTGTATTAAGAACACTACAAGAAAACATGACTAAATCCTACCAGAATTCTTACGAAAATATTGGTAGGAAAAGTTTATTACCATTTGTTTACGAAACTATGACGAAAAATAAAAATGGTAGGAAAGTGGTAAATAATTTTCTACGGATTAAAGTCGTCAGAAAATGATCAAAAACATTCTACCCATTTTCTACCAAATTAATGTTCGTAGGAAATTTGGTAAAAAAGTTGTAGGAAATTGGTTGATATATTTTGATTGTTAAAAATGTAGGAAATTCGTTAAAACTTTTTAACCACTTTTCTACCAAATTGCTTTCGTAGGTTATAGATAATAATTTAAAATATAAAACTTATGTGGTAAGAATTTGGTAAGTAATTTCTTACTAATTTCCTACGAATCACATAGTTAAATATCAATAAATGGTAAACGATTGGTAGAAAAAAAAACAAAAACGAGCCACACTTAACAATAAACCCAATAAATTCTAGAATGGATCTGTAAAAGAATAAAATGAGGCCCAAATTTAACATTCTCTACAATCTTCTATTTTTTCTCTAAGGCATGAAACCTAGCCTCCCTTCTTCTGTACAACCCTTTTGCTGTAAAATTCATCTTCACAGTGGTCAGGTGTGTCAAGAGGAGGAAGACATTTCATAAGAGAAAAAGCTTTTCGTCTATTGTTGTGGAGGAAATCGAGTTGTTGTCACCGCCACCGTCTCCGGCGAGGTTATCGTCAATGCCGCATACGGCAACGGCAGTTGGTGGAAGGAAATGCGGTGGTGAAGAGATAGGTGAAAGATTGTAAGAGATTGATGATGGAGATGATTGTGGAGAAGATGTTTGAAGTAGCAGATCTTGAGGAGATGGAAGGTAAAAAATATTTCTTACAAGATCTTATCTTATCTATTTTAATTTTGTGAAAGTTCTTCATTTTAATTCAAAATCAGTTCTGATTATTTTCAGATTTGAATTTTGAAATCAGGTTAACATGCCAAAATCTGAAGGGAATAACATCAATTGGACCAACCCAAGATGATTCCAATCAATTCAAGACGATTCAGTTCAAGAAGCGGAGGAAGAGATCTAGCCCAGAAACAACTATTCCAAAGTTTAGATTATGATTTATTTCTTGTTTATGATTTTTTTTTTTGATCAACGGTTTCTTGTTTATGATTTATTTTAGATTTTTTGGCTTTGTTTTCTGTATTGTTAAAATATTTTGATGTAAATATATTTATTTGAAATTTGAATTGTTATTAAGCTTTTAATTATACATTTAAATTTCGTAATAACTTTTATTTATAAAAAAAAACATTTGGAAAAAAAAAATCATTATTATTTTAATTATTTGTAAAATGTAGAATCGTAGGAATATGGTAAGAAAACTTTTTTCTACGGACAGATTTGGTCAAATATCGGTAAAAAATTTCCTTTAAATTACTTACCAAATTCCTACCAAAAGTTTTAACGAAATTTTCTACCAACTATTTCGTAGGAATTATGCCTAATATGTTACGATATTCCTACCATTTTGGTTTTTCTACGGAAGAAATCCTACGGTGTATTTTCGTAAGAAAATGGTAAAAACTAGCCTATTTCTACCAATTTATTACCATATGTTCCGTAGGAAAACATCATGTTTTCTTGTAGTGGAAACTGGATCAAAACAAGAAACCAAATTAACCACATTCAGTTCTAAGATGTTTATGATTTTGATTGATAATTAACATTGTTAAACTGTAAAGATAGTTTTACAAATCATGGGGGCATTGACAGCATGATCATTAACAAGAAGTTGATTTGACTTAGTAGTGGCATTACAATTTTTCTATCACTAAATTTGCAAAACTGCACAATAATCTAAGATAACTCGCAATTTCGACATTATTGAAATATATGACTTGAAATTTTTAACAAGATCACTGTACACTAAAACATATATATATATTTATGGACTTGAAAACTAAACATCGATTGAACAAACCGAATAGAATGGGAACTAAAACTAATTTATTTTTTCCCAAAAACTTAGGAAATTATTGTTATAGAAAATATATTAATCTAACTAGTGCATATCAAGTCTGAGAGCAATGATCACTCGCTAAGCTAGTACAATGTCGCTGTCTCAACAACATCATTGTATACTGATTACAGAAAATTCCAGAGGTTTTAATTAGTGAACTATAGAGAACAGAAAACTCGAACCCTAATGAGTCAGCAATAAGGACGATTGGACGAAGCTATCTTATTGGTTTAACGACTCCTACAATGCATAACTAATATAATTCTTGTTCTTCATTTGGTGAAAGTATTAGGTGTGTTTTTCGGATATGATTTAAATTTCATAAGCGGCCATTTGGTCATCTATTCCACCTGCATGCTGAATTTACTATATATAAAGGAATATTTAGGAACAATCGTTACTTTAAGGTAATTAGATATAGTTTTACACAATAAAAAACTTCAAATTGATGAAAAATGAAGATACAAAGAGATGAAACTGATAGTTGGTACATCAACTTAATTAGTTAATTAGGATTATTAGTTTGCAAATAACTTATTGGGTTTAGTTTCATTTAAGTATACTAGTATAGTAAGGAACTTAGAATAGTATTATTTTCCCCTGGCCTAGCCTGATGCGCTGAAGGCATTTACGATGGAACATATCGATGACAACCAGGAGCTGAACCACCGTTAAGACTTGTTTTTTTCTGCTTCAAATCAGTCCTCTCTTATTATAACTTCATCCTAATATTTAAATGATTTGGCCAAGAAAATCATTAAGTTAGGACTGTGGTTTCATAAGTTGGTTGATGACTTATTCAAGTCGGCAAGTTCTACTTACTGCCACTAGTAGAAATGATTAATATTTCGATAGACATCAAAACTCGAAAGATATTAAGGGTTTCACGTAGTAATTACTTAGAAGATCACTAGATGACCTCAAGAACAATTTCTATTATAAGAAAAATAGAAAATATTGCTCATATTCAGTTAATGAATATGACCAATTGGGATTCTACTACGTGCCATCAGATCAGATAAAAGGTATAGAACTTTGCTTTGTATGGAGAAAGTGTATATATTGCTGCTTGCTTAGTTATTAATTAAGATGACAATTCATAATTTCTTGTCTACTGAAATCTAACATAATCTATAAGAGGAATATATTCTTTTACATTAAGTAGTTCAAGGTCAAGTCGACAAAGTCGTTGTTATTTTAACATCGAAATAGTAATAACGTCATTATTTTAACTAAGATTTTGATGTTGATATTATCGAGTAACCGAAATACATGTACGGCATATATATTATTGTGTTCATTCCAACTTCCAAGTTGCGTTTCCATCGTGATTAGAAACAAGATACATAATATCTGATAGAAGAATATATATGTCTAAATCCAAATATGACCATGCAATAATCATGATTTCCCCTCCATTACAAAAAACATTATGATGATGCAATAATTTTTTTAGTTAAAGATGATGATGCAATTATAATGCTTAGAGTTTCAAATCTTGATATATATCATTGATTTCATTTTTTTTTCTTCCAAATTCCAATTATGGAATATAAATACCAGAGGTCTAGAGAGGATTATTGGCTTCAAATATTGCAATCATAGTTGAGAATGGAGATGTTTGTCTCATTGTTTGCGTATGAAACACTAAAGTACTTGCGTGTTTACTTTCTTCTGTGGAATTTTGGAACTGTGTCATGTGGCACTTTAAGATTTGCATAGTTTTTGGAGATAACACATGCTTAATATAGAGTTTTATGGAGGTGACGACTGAAACAATTAAACTAAAAATATACTTTAACATATACTACAAGCTAGTATAGATTAAAAAGGTGGAAAGGTACTCAAAACTTGATAATGAAGTAAACACGATCTCTAGGTACTCATACAATAGTGTTATGTAATAAATAAATGTGATAAGGCCTTCCACTAAATCCAAAATCCAAAGATTCAATTTGATCGAAATTTTATATAAATAAATATCGTAATTTCATAATGAAGAGACGTTGATGGTCCAAGTTTCAGTGAACTCTTTTAAAGATGTGAAAACATGATGGGACCATCCTCATGTGAGAAAAACTGAGCATTCTCTTCTCTTATCCCCATCAGAAGGAGATCACTTTCACAGGTTTTGTGTATTATATAAATAACATAGAAATCTATGGATTATTGATGAGAAAATCACGAAAATTCAACTAGAAAATTTGTCTAATTGATGGCCAATACAATCCCTACAAGGTGCCTTGTTAAGCAGGCAAACGTTATTAATGTTATAAACAAGTTTTATACAAAATGGACCATTCAGATACAAGCTTGGTTCTTTTGGTCTCATTCTCAATACGCCAATCATATGAGAACGAAAGACATTAACAGACGCTGATCGGCCAAACTTAGTGGCGGCCTATCACGTCACCATCATCGATCGTTTTCCGATTTTTTTGTTCTTTCCAGTTTTACCCTTATGGAGGCAGAGGCTTGATTTGTATTTGTATACGCAATATGGTCAACGGAGAGAGAAGTGCATCATGAACGAGGAAACAAGTAAAAGAAAAAGAGAAAAAGAGAAAAATAAAAAACAAAGGTGCCCCAAACTTTGATGGCTCACATGACAGAGTTTCACATATGGGTTCATGGCCCATTTAAAGCGGACGACAATGTCTTATCCATAGTTATTATTAGACTAGGATCCTGGACTATGTCGATAATTTTAGTTTATCTTATCATCTTAATCTCTAGGGGCATTAATATGGGTCTCCTTTGCTTGTTTTGATAAGTATTTAGGGTTTTTTCTTTTTAATAGTTATAGTAGACCCTGTTTGTTTCGTTTTTGTTGGTAGCAATAGTAGCGACTAGTGAATACGAACAAATGTCAATGATTTCTTCGTTGCTTGAAAATAAAAGCTCAAAAGCGAAAGAAGATAAGAAGAAGAGAGTAAGAAAGAGAGAAGGGAACAAGAAGAATGGAGGTTGGTCAAAAAAAAAAAAAAACAAGAAGAATGGAGGTTTTGCAGAGAGGGAACAAACACTAGAATTATGGCATGTGACCTTTGTCTTCTCTTTACTTCCCATGTGCTATCTTTATTGCATTACAGTATTTGTAACCGCCTTTTTGCTACAGAGTTTTTAAATAATCCCAGTTTTATAAATTATAATCCTGATCTGATTTCAGTTAGTTCAAAGCTAATGACCGTTGTCCAAAATCAAAATTTTCGTATATTGCTAATTTATGTCATTCTGTGCTCAGCAATAATTATTCTTCGTAATGTGCTCAGCGGTAAGTATTCTTCGTAATGGGCTCCAAATTCTAGGGCCATTAGTGTTTCAAAGGTAGATGTTTCGAATCTTTTTTTGCTAAGAATGTTAATTTCATTAAAATGATAGAAAGGTTTTACAACAAAAGATAAAAACCCTATACAGATGGTTCCTTGGCAAAAAAGAGATAAAAAACAAGGAAGCACAAAAGACTCTAAAAGATTACTAGATTAATTTAACCACATACATATAAGGTTTCGGAATTTCTTCCTTGACCTTCTTGCGTTTATGGTGTTAATGATCTGCCGGTCAATGTCTTTGAAGACTGAAATCGGCTGGATCCAGGCTCCATTGTGAAGAAAATTGTTTCTCTGCTTCGAATCTGATCACGACTTGGATCAGTTTTTTATGTATAATCGATACAAAGATGTCAGTCCCTAAAAATCTTACTATAATTCGATTCTTGAAAAGATAGTTTTAGAAAGGAGACAAACTTTTTTCTTGCGATACAAAACTTAAAAAGATAATTCCAACATATGGCTATTAACCTTATTACATTATACTTGCTTAGCTTCAAAATTCTGAAATCTTAGCCCTTTTCTTAATCCTTTTCGCTTGCGATTTTTCCGTCACATCTTCATCTTTTATCTTCAGGAACTCCTTGAACCACATGGCCGACATTTTGGGATAACGTTGAAGATCATTTTCGTAGTCTACGTAGAACAATCCGTATCGTATTTCATATCCGCAATTCCATTCACAATTATCCATTAATGACCATGCAAAATATCCATCTACTTGGACCCCGTCCTCGCTACAAAAAACATTTCATTTTTTAATTGTTTAAATCAGTAAATGTATCTCGACGGAATTGATAAATATTTCTTATTCTTTTCTTTTTAAAAGAAAATAATGGGTTTGTAAGAGCAAAAATTAACAATTGAGCTTACTATATGGCTTGGTGAAGGTTGCTAATATGTCTCTTGTGGTAATCTGTCCTCTTCATATCCATCATTTCGTAGAGTTTTGATTTATTTTTTTCATATGCATCACAGTGTCCTGGTCATATAAATTTAGCAATTATTTTTAGTATCAATCATTAAAGCATTTTGATAGGGATCAGAGAAGCATTTTAATTACCATTTTCGGTGATTATAAACTTAGGGTTTCCGTATTTAATTTTGGCATAATTCAATACTTTTCGTAGTCCTTGAGGATACATCAAGTTCCACTCCACTCCACCCTAAGAAAAGCAAGAATTTTTTTTTGAAATATAAATATACGTAATATTGTTAGTACGTAATAATATAAGTTACAGAAGTGTGAAATAATTTTAAAACTAACCTGTGCACCGATGGCCTTGCCAGCCTTATTTTGTTCTGTTTTGTAATATACAAGAAATATAGAAAAGCTTGTGAGTCAAGGAATCGACAAACCAAACCCTAAGACGGAAATTCTCAAGGTATTTAAAAACTAATGATAAGAAACTTCGTTAATTTTCTTTGATTGACTAGTCAAATTACTTTTCCATTCAACATGTTGGTCTGATCTCCAAAAGGGCTTCTCTGTATCTACGTCAACAACGTTTTTAGCGTAAACAGCACTGTAGTAGTTAATTCCAATAAAGTCGAAAGATCCTTTTAACTTTCTTGATTGGCTTTCGGTAAAAGACGGTAATCTCTTCCCTACTATTTTCTTCATCACTTCAGGGTAGTCTCCGTACACCGTAGGGTTCATGTGCCTACAATAAAAAAGAATATATGTGTGTTAATTTTTGTTTTCTCATTGAACTTGAATTTCTTTTAAACTACTATATGAATAATAATGACTGATTTACTTGAACGTACCATCCAAACATAAACTCCATAGCTCGCTCGGCTGCTTCAATATCTTCGTCACAAGTTAAATCATATGGCTCGTACCACAAAGGACAGTGCGCCATACCAATCTTACCATCTTTACACTGAATACAAATATGGATTAGTTAATTTTAGACACATATCCATCACAAGTTAAATATTAAAAAATTAGTAATTCATACATTATGGCAATTCCTGAAAGCTTCAACAGCTTCCGCATGAGCCAAGAGTAGATTATGACTAACAATATAAACCTCATGACCAGACTTTCCAGCCACGGCTGCATCGTTCATGTACTTTGAGGCACGTCCTGGTGCTTTTCTTCCCGCATCGTAACCACCTACACTATAGACCCATGGTTCATTTATCGTCAACCATAGCTTCACTCGGTCTCCGAATTCTTCAAAGCATATGTTCGCGAAATCACGGAAATCATTTCTGCATAGTACAAATATCCATATTTGCACATATCTTAGCATATTATAAAATACAAATTTAAGTCAAAGTAATATTATGGAGATGTTTAATGTTTAGCTTACGCAATATTTTCACTTAAAAAACCGCCATATTCTTCTTCTAGAGTTTGAGGAGTATCCCAATGAAACAAAGTTGCGAGAGGTGTGATTCCTATCGATGTTTAATGATGTCAGAAGAGTTAGATTAACCGATTTTATTATTGGACTATATTATACGAGTGAAGGATTATATATCTACCGTTGGCTAGTAGTTCATCAATGAGCTCATTGTAGAATCTGATTCCTTCCTTGTTCACTCCCTTGCTTAGTTTACCATCTTGTAATTTAGAACATGATAATCATTTTAGAGATATACATATTTGATGTTTTTCATTAATCAGAAACTAATGAAGAAGTTACAAGAAATATGGGTTTTTGTTTGATTAACGAGCTATAGCTTACCAGGTAATATCCGGACCCAGGAGATAGAGAATCTAAAAGCATCCATGTTTATATCCTTCATGCTTTGAATATCCTCCTGTTGCATATATATAATTCAGTTTAGAATATTTCTTAGATGATTATAAATTGACGTAAACACAATCAAAATAATTAATGGGTATCAAAACTATTGTACCCACCTTGTAACGATGATAGAAATCGACAGTCTCGGCCGCATTAGAGTTACAATTTCTCTCTGAAAAAAAAAAAATCAAATAAAATTTTAACAGATTGTTGAAGATTGGTGGATCAGTCATCAATTAAAGGGATGTCGAAGGTATATACAAAACCTGGATACTTGCGAGAAAAGGTATCCCACACACTTTCTCCTCGGGAGCCTTCATTCACAGCTCCTTCATACTTATATCACCAAAAAAACAACTTTGAGTGGATCGATCTTATGTTTCCATACATGTATATATGCAATGCATTCGCACATGAATCCGGATTTTTTTTTTGAAAATATATGCAAACAATTTTTGCATCGAGTCTTCATTTAAATTGAGATGGTCCTACACAGTACACATTACACATATATATTTCGACATGGTTATGTGTACTAGCTTACTTGATAAGCCGATGAAGCAGTTCCAAACATGAAACCCTTGGGGAAATCAGCTCGTCCTAGTGAATTCATTTTGTCGACACAACTCTTCTTTCCTCTGTTAAAAGTTTGTATAAAAACACAATGCTTAAATTTTTTTAAAGCTGCATGCTCATTCAAACGCAATTACATATATATACAGAAAATCATGATACACATATTGTATAGCTCCTCTCTCAGAGGATTCATGCACTTACTGTGTCATTGTTTACGATGAAGATCTCTCAAGATACAGTGAGTTTTCACTTAAAGCCGACCTGTTTGATCTGAGAAGCTGGCTCTTTAGATCTGCACACACAAACACAGACAGGTATTATATATAATACCATGTAACGTTAAATTTACTAAATTTTGGTTTGGTATCTAACTTCCTATTAAGCTTGCATGAACAAGGATCTAGAAAATGTTGAAACAAGAAAAAAAAAATTATACCAATACTGAAGATCTTTTGTTCGTGTAGTAAACTATGTGATAGGGGCAGCTATTTATAGACATCAGAGGAACTTTTGAAACACCGATTTTTTTTTCTCAACGTCAACGTCAACTAGGCAGTGTTTTTTTCTTTGTCTTTGATTTGTATGCATTGTTTTGTCTACGTAAAGAATACAGATAAGAACATGTCTTAAATATTTTTACCTCTAGGATTTAAATTGTTATGTGACGCAGAATCTATTTCAATAACATGTTATCTATTTTATATGAATATCTATCTACTTTAATATTATATACTTCTGTCGTATAAGCTTGCGATATATGTTATTCTAGAATTCTCTCTGACTGCTACTCCACAAAATTTTAGAAAGATGTGGTTTTATTAAAGAATCTTAGCCAAAAAATACTTATAAGAATCAGATCAACACTAATACACGTACTAACGATTTTCCTTTTTTTTTTAAGTACTCAGTGGAAGGACACTGTTGTTTAAAGAACGTGAAAAACTGCAAATACTTGGACATTTGGACTTGTCACAGTTGGACTTGTCTCGGTGTACTTTTGTGTTGAAAAATTTCCTGGTAGTTGTTTTTTTGAGCAAAACATCTATGTTGGTTTCTCTCTTCTCTCTTACAGGAAATTTCCAAGCTGTTGCATCACACGATGATATATTATGGTTTTGCTCAAATTAGAAATGATGAATTTATTATGAAATCTGTCAAACGATTTCATAAATGACTTTAAATGTCCAATTTTACCTCTGTCACAAAAATGTAAATAGAAATTTCTACCTGCATTACAATTTACAATCATGATGGATCCTTAACATATGGGGGGGGGGGGGGGATGCCAAACATTGTATGTACACAATTTTAGAAAATTTCGATAAATTATCTATAGTAATCTATAATAATTCGTTTACTTTAGAAATTATATCATGGGGAGGAACATTAAATATTTGGTCGATCGACCACTAAACTAGTTAAACACCTTCAACAGTTAAAGTTTCGTCTAGAAGACAAAGTTGGTATAATTCTATTCTCTTATATCAAATACTTGAATATTAATAATTACCATATATAGTAACTAAAAGTCTTAAAACTAACTATATAAATCTAGCGATAGACTTTTCACTGTGGCTATAATCTTCAGTATTCGTGTACACCAGCCACATTAATGGACCAAATTAGCGATAGACTTTTCATTGTTCAATTTCGTAATTTGTTTTTTTTATTTGATCAGGAAAGTTCTAAAGCTTTGGTCCATATATATGTTTCCTAGACTTTTCACCATGTTTTTTTATCAATTTTTCCAACCGATCGAAACTATATGAATAGGTTTACTATAACAAATGAGTGTTGAGTTTAAGAGAAATTAAGGTCAATAGATTTACTAGTTTATTATGCTTACTAATCACTTAGATTACAAATAAGAAGTAACTCTAGGCGCTTTGTTAATAAAAAAAAAAAACTCTCGATCTTTGCTAAAGCCTTGAAAGAGAATGATTGTCTCAACATTTGAGTACTCTCAATTCCATAGTTTGTTTATACTATGATCTTTATCTTGAACCTGCAGTATAATATTATGGGTACTGTCGTACTGAAACTAAACAACTAACACACTGAAACTAAACAACTACATAAAACAACTAACACCTTTTTATTTGCTTTTCGGCGGCTACAAACGTTACAATACCGGTAAATGAAAGTCATAAAAGTTGGATTAGTGTTACTATTTTGTGACAATAATTTGACTAGACTGTCTCTTATAAGAACTTTACGTAATTCTCTAGTTTTAATTAGAAATACTCTGCATCATTTCTTGACAGGAAAATAGTTGCTTTAGGTTATATTTTAAGGAAAAGGTGAAAAACATATATTGAGTTTGTCCATTTTATCAATATATTGAAATTACAGCTTTTGAATTTTACTCTAATCGTACGGTTAAATGACATCGTAAATTAGAAATCTTTAACATCTTAATTACGATATCAAATTTTTAAAACTCATTTTCGTCCTAATTGAAGATAAGTTAGATCCTTGACCATCATGGTAACAGATGTGAAAGTGAAATACCGAAACGAATCTAAAAAAATAAGCCAGAAAAGTCACAGTCTCACTTCCTTTATCTAGCCAAGTATTCACGTTGCTCGGAGTTAGAACTTGAATATTCTTTGAAGCTTTATTTTGTATTTTAACCTTTTTGCGCCTGTTGATCATGCTTATAAAGGTTAATTAATTATATAAAATAAATACGCTATACGAATTACTGAAACCAAGCAGTAATCAACTAATCATCAGATTTTCTATTAATTTTCATGTTTAAACTAAAAACCGTTAATGTTTTTGCGAATACTTGAAGTTTAAATACAAAAGATATTATGTCGATGCAGAATAAATAATGGATATCTTTGATTTTTCTTTTCTTTTAAATATCTCATTATGCCGATGCATGGTCTTCAACTCTCAACTATTTGTTACATAATGTTTTTTACGAGGCCAGGTACAATGACGTAAGACCTTTAACAAAAAAAAAAAACAATGACGTAAGATTTGTAACCAAAATTACAGAGGCTAACGAATTTTAATGACGATAAATAAAAAAGCATTGGACTTGTCAAACGTTGTTTGTACGTTACCACACTTTGCACATATCGTTTTAGACTACCAACTTGGAAGTTGGAACACGAGTGATAGTGAAAACGTACATTTTGCTTCCTTATTTCGCTGCACAAAAGAAATGAAGAATAGTATTGTACTACTCATTATTTGGTCTGACTCGAATCTAATTCTTTGTAGAATGAAGAATAGTATTACTAGTCATTATTTGGTCTGTCTCGTATCCAATTCTTTGTGGAATGAAGAATAGTATTACTACTCAGTACTCACTATTTGGTCTTTCTCGTATCTAATTCGTGGAAACTCTTCTCGCCCTCATTTTTATGGGTTAAACGTCTTTCTATTGAATTTCATGTGAAAAAAAAAAAAATTTACAGCAGTCCATTAGGCTCAGTGGACGAGTTTTAAGGATTACTTAATGGGCCGACCTTTGAAGCCCATAATGATCTTACCCAACAGAAGACCTCTTGGCTCTTGCTATATTAAAGACTCTCTCTCAATCTTTCTCAACCATAAGTACCATTCCACAATCACCAAAAAAAAAAAAGTACCATTGTAGTTCCACGATTTATTTTGTGAAAATAATGAGTAGAACGAGAGAAATCATCCTTAGGCCTTAAATCAAACAAATTCCCATAAACAAACACAAAGACATGAATGTTTACAAATCATAAACACTATTTTTCAACAAACTGCAACACTTTTCGGTTTATGCAGAGAGGGAACAAACACTAGAATTATGGCATCGATACAAATATGTCAATATAATCCATGGAAGTCTTATTATAATTCGATCCTTGATCTATGACAAGTTCCCATTTCTCGAAAATATCTTAAACACATAGTCACATAGACTCCAAAAATACAGTTAGTTGTTCACAGATGAAGTCATTTGTGAACATGATCGACTTGAAACATTATATCACACAACACAACAACGATGTCTCATCCACTTTGCATCTCCGAGAAGCCTATATATTCAAATGTTTCAGCATTAATCTTTTGTCAAGCTACAGGTAATTATAAACAGTTTGATAGCATTTAAGAAGTATATGTGAGAAATTGTATTCAAGAAAAAAATGTTGACCACCAATAGCAACGCGAGCATGGCACTCGGGATTTAGAAGGGGATCGATAGTGAATGAGGTTTTGTATAAAAGATAGATGATTCTCATAAACGATATTTGGTGAACGAAAAAAACTATCCATCAACAATTTTTTTTTTAACCGACTCATCTCTTATTTTCTGATTTTATTTTTCAAAAGTAATTAAGAAAAAGAAAAACGTTAATTCATGTCTACGTTAACTTCGAAAATATTTATTCTTAAACAATGTTTGCAAAAGTATCTAGTTTACTACAGTAATGGTAACTGGCAAATCTCCATATTTATAAAAGGAAAAAAATCTTATAAATTGACATAATAATATTATACTTTAAAAAATCGGTTTGGAAAAAAATCTACCCAAATTGTAGGAAATTGATTCGACCGACTCCTATTTTGTTTAGAAATTATGGTAATCTCTCGAACATTCCTGGATTTATCTTATATATACTAGGTAGCAAACCCGCGCGTCCAACGCGCTCAATTAAATTTCTTTTTAGAAAATTAAAATAAATTAATAATATTTTATGCCAAATTAAATCTGTATTTATAAAATACATTAGATAGCATTTTTTATTTATATATATACATTATTTAAAAAATATATAATATGAATTATATGATTCATTCTCGGTTAATTTACATTATTATATTAGAATGTCCATTTTGTAAGCATATTTGAAGTTTATAACCAAGGGTTTTTATTTATAAGAATGGAGTAACTAAGATATACAATAGCTTGAAGTGAAAATGATATCCTGCTCTTTACAGCCAAGTTCTTGCATAATTGATGAAAGCCAATACGAAAAGCTATATTTGCAGTTCATAATTTAAAAAGTTCACAATTTTTTTTACCTGGTTGAAGTGATAAATGTGTCTAAATTCAGAGCCATTCCGCCAATACCACTACTTTCCAAAACGTTACACAAAAAATGTTTTCCAATAAAGACATAATAAGGATATGAATCTGATCAAAGTCATTTGAAGAGTGTTAAAACTCATTTTTATTCTCTCTAACGAAAATGCCTTCTTGAAACCTAACACGGTCACATCACTTTTGGAGTAATACTCAGTCCCCTCAATTATTTTTGTTCTACAAACAAAAATTCAAAGAGGAGAAAAAATCAGATTAAACATTAAGAACAAGAACAAGAGAGAAATTAAGAGATAGAAAGAGAACATGTTGCTTACAATTTTCCCCATCTAGCGATAGAAATTTGTGTCTTTGCCTCCACATTGTTCTCGTTAACAAAAGGGAAAACATTTTTTTTTCGTTCCATAACAAAGAGAACATTTTGCTGACCAAAAAGTGTATGCTTAGTCTTTTAGCCGAGAAACGACATCACATAATGCCCATGTGTTTTAAATATTTATTCATCTTAACGTGGAAGTGAAGCCCATATACAATGCCTCCTTGCTTTGCAATCATATCATCACCATCCCGTTGTCTCGATATGGCCGAGAATAAAGCCCCAATATGATGAGTTTTTGAACTAAGGAGGTTGTCGATGAGAGCACCATATATCTTTCTCTTTTGCATCCATTCGTTCCGTCATGCTATTCAGGGATCCCACCATATCATCAATGAGATTTAATCCAAAACGATGATAATATGAACGTTGGAGGAATTGGGTTTTAACAAACTGTCCAAAGAATTACAATTAAACTAATCCAAATTCTGGAAAAGGCACATGACACAAAATGAAAAGGAAAAAGACAACCAAAAACATCTGAAAATGTTATCTTCGTCAAGCTTTTTTAGCATTTACACAAACTGCAACTTATATGGTCAATTACATGAACCAGCGTAACGGTTCGTAACGATACGTAACTATTCGTATTGGTACGTTACTTTTCATATATAATTGAATACCCACTCAAACTTAAGTCATGACTTGCACCTTTTAGGTACAACGTTGAGTTTCAATCATGGCTTCAAATTCCTAATAAGTTTAACTATGATATCCTTTTCCATTTTCCGTTTATAAATCTATCAATTCATATATATAAGACGAAGAGAGGAAAGAGGAGAAATGGTGGCTGCAGACGAAGACAAGGCCAAGCGACATTGAAACCGATACCAATGAAAGAAAAGAAAAACTGATTAAATTGGTGGTATATCAAAGTTGTAATTGTTTGCTAATTTCTATTTAAGTGAGAAGTCATAATGATTGGTGAAAGTCATTTCTCTTCATTGGCATCTCAAGAGGAAGAAACACAATGATTTACAAGATGATTCATAAGAGCTGCAACGTTTCGATTGTGTGGCTATCTGGTTAGAAAGCAAATCTACCCTTCACCGTTCAATCTTAATACAATACATTAATTGTTAGACTGAAGTTTCTTTTTCCTACATTAATAAGCGACATCAGCAAACATTCATATCCGGTAGATTACCAAATCAAAATAAATATAACCGTAAAGTACTCCGCAATCTCAATAACTTCCAATCCAAGTAAACATTAAAACATACATTATACATCTCCTCTTTTTACCATCGTTTGATTTCTCGTGAGGAGAATGCCCACTCCAGTGTTCATACATTAACAAATTCGCTTTTACACCATTTCGGTTTTGCCGATGTGGTAAGCTAGTACGGTTGTGTAGCGATTGGGAGCAGTTATTACTTCCATGATACTCCATTTTTATCGAATCTTCATTTTCCCACTTTCACGCAACTTGGTCCTGTTCGTTAAAAGAATCATTCTTCATGATTAACCTTTTCGATTTCGCCTCTTTTGAAGCAAAACAACAAACTCCAAAAAAATCCAAAGAACAATTCGACGTAAGTAGAAATGAGAAATTGACATAAACAAACTTGAAAGCTGTTCAGGGTAGGAGGCGTAGAAAACGGGAACGGCTAATCAACGATTAAGACCACCATTGGAACGAATGAGAGATTGTGTATCGTCAGTCACAGTGGAATCAAAAAACGAAAATATGGTGTTCGAAAATTCTCAGTCGAATCAAGAAATGATAATATAGGGTTTGAAAATCCGAAGAACAATATGAATCAGGAAGGTGTAGATAAAAAAAAAATGAAGAAGCCACAATAAGATTGACCGGAAGAGCAACAAAGATGACAAAGTATAGGAGGAGACAAATCTGAAAATCACGCCTTTAATGAAAGGTTATGTGGTGTAAGATCACAACATCGTTACTGTGAGAAATTTGGAATGTAAAGATGATCTACAAATACTGCAGCGAATATATATAATTTCCGAAAAGATGCATTCATGGTTTCTAATAGTCGTGTTTGTTCGCAGAGCAAAAGAGAGACCCTTCCTGAATGCAGCCCTAATAATTGATTACACCTTTTCGGCAATCTTATGGCGTTTAGATGTTGAAGTTTTTCTGAATCAAGTTTGACCGTTGCTTACATTAAGTAGATTGAATCTAAACCGTTAAATTTGTTTTTATTTTCCTAAAAAAAATGCTGACGTCATCAATAACTAAAACTGATTTTTCGAATTAATCGTGACCGTTGATCAGATTAATTAGATAACTTTTAAACCGTTGGATGAGTTTTTATTTTCCTACAAAAAAATACTGACGTTAGCGATTCCAAAAAGTGAGTTTGCTATTATATATTGATATGTGAATCAACATCACAGCGAAAATCAGACGCTTCAACCTATCTTATATCTCAGAAAACCCTAATCGTCGTCCTCTTCTCTCTTCTCTCCGCTTTTCAACTGTGGTGGTCTTTCTCAGACTGCTAAACCTATCCCCTACACAAAACCGTCACCATGGCTGCTACTGCTACTTCAGAAACCAGTTTCTTGGCTCTCATCAATAAGCGTCTCCGTGCCCTCCGCAAGAAACAGAAACGAATCACTGAGATGGAAGAATTGATCTCTCAGGGTGAAACCCTAGACAAGGATCAACAGGAACTCCTCGGCTCGACCCAGTTGTGCTCGTCCGCATCGAAGAGGTCGAAAAGCTCCGTAATCCTCTCTCCGTCGCCGCCGTTGCTGCTCAGAAGGATCCTTCTCTCTCATTGCTCCAAACCTCTGAAAGAGACGTCTTGGCTGTCATGGACAAGCGTCTCCGTGCCCTCCGCAAGAAACACAAACGAATCACTCAGATGGAAGAGTCGATCTCTCAGGGTAAAACCCCAGACAAGGAGCAAAAGGAAGTCCTCCGCTCAAAACCAGTCGTCCTTGTCCTCATCCAAGAGCTCGAAAAGCTCCAAAATCTCCGTACTCCTCTCTCCCCCGCGGTCTCAGAAGAAATCAGCCTCGCTACTCAGCCCAACCTCCAAGACACAGCTTCCTCTGATACTGATCCTGTAGCTGTTGCATAGTACGTATTAGTCTGAGTGGTTTTGTTATGACACTGGAATATGTGTCCTTGTGTTTGGTTTTTGAGTTCCTTGTTTTAAAAGTTATCAATCCCAAAATCAATACCATGACCTTTTTTTTTATATATCTTTTATGTTTTGCTATTTCAATATGGTTCACCACCGATCAGATTTATCTTCCTATCAGATCAGATTAATTTATCAAAATTTTCCTAAAGAAAAAATGCATTGTTTCGCCGATCTCTCTTGTACAACCATCGTCACCTCTTCCATCACCCAGTCCAATGTTTACAAAAATGCATTAGGGCCTTAGATCAAACAAGTTCCCACAAACAAACATAAAAGAATGTTTACAAATCATACATAATTCTTCTTCAACAAATTGCAATACTTTTCTGTTTTTTGTTGTTGTTTCTAAAAGTGTTTATGCAAACTAACTCAAAAGATATAAAGAACTCTCTCTTCTTTATTGATTTAGAAACTCTCTCAAAACTAAATCTCTTTCTTGAGTCTTATGGAACACCTCTCCATAGACCTCTTTATATAGATATTAGCTTCTCCTAATACTATAAGGACTACAAACAAGAATGGATATTCTCCTATTCCTAACTACTTTTAGAAATAGCTTATTTCCTTTTTCTTCTTATTTGGTTGCTTGCTCTTCAAGCTTCGGAATTTCCAACATTCACCCCCGCAATTCCAACTTGAACTTCGGGAACCTTGATTGCTTCAACTCCAATTAGACTCCTCATTTCTTGAACTTGATCCTTGCTAATGGTTTAGTAAGGATGTTCGCCTTTTGTTCCGCGCCTGGAACATGCTCCACTTCGATGTGATCATTCTCCACACATTCACGAATAAAGTGATACTTCTTGAGAATGTGCTTGCTCCTTCCATGAAACACCGGGTTCTTCGTCAAAGCTAAGACTGATTTGTTATCGATCCTTAGAGTAATCTTCTTATCCAAACTCTGTATTTCTTTCAATAACTCTTTAAGCCATATAGCTTGTTTTGCAGCTTCTGTGGCTGCCATAAACTCAGCTTCACATGAGGAGAGAGCGACTGTGGGCTGCTTCTGCGACGTCCAAGTAATCGGCGATGAGCCTAGGTAGAACACGTGTCCCGACGTGCTTCTCCCGTCGTCGACATCAATGTTGTGGCTGCTATCACTATAGCCAATGATCTCTCTTGATCCGTTTTTCTTAAAAAACAACCCCATGTTCGTTGTTCCTTTTATGTATCTCAATACATGTTTGATGGCTTGCCCATGCGACTCTCTTGGACTCTGCATGTATCGACTTAGGACTCCGACTGAGAACGCTAAGTCTGGTCTTGTATGAACAAGATACCTCAAGCATCCTATCGCTCGTCTATACTCCGTTGCGTTGATTTCTTTTTCACTCTCTGCTTTTGATATCTTCAAATTCGACTCCATTGGTACGTGAGTTGAATTGCACGTATCCATCTTAGTATCCAAGAGGATTCCTTTTGCATATCCTTCTTGCTTGATCTTGATCCCGTCAGCTCCTTGGATCACTTCTATACCAAGATAATATGTTAACTTCCCAAGATCTGACATCTCGAACCTCCTTGACATATCTTCTTTGAATTGATCAATGATTTTTCGTGAAGACCCTGTCACAAAAAGATCATCAACATAGATAGCAATTATCAATAAGTCCTTGTCGTTTTTCTTGAGATAAACAGAGGTTTCCTTCAAGCATCTCTCGAAGTTCATTGCTTTGAGGACTTGATCGAGCTTCATATTCCACGCTCTTGGGGCTTGGCGTAGGCCATATAAGGCTTTGTAAAGCCTATAAACTCGATTCTCTTCTCCTTTCTTTGCAAAACCATCTGGCTGGCTAACATAAACCACCTCGTTTAAGTCACCATTAAGGAAAGCCGTCTTGACATCTAGATGATGAATTTCCCAACCTCTTGTTGCTGCAAAGGCTATGAGTAATCGTATGGTTTCGATTCTTGCCACTGGTGCGAATGCGTCTTCGAAATCCACTCCTTGTTCTTGTACATAACCTTTGGCCACAAGTCTCGCCTTGTTCTTGTTTAGAGATCCATCTGCCTTCTTTTTGATTTTAAAGTTCCACTTTAACCCTATAATCTTTACACCAGCCGGTTTGTCAACAAGCTCCCATGTGTTGTTTCTTACAATAGAGTCTAGCTCACTTTCCATTGCATCAACCCACTCTCTTGAGCTTGCGGCTTCATAGTAGTTCTCTGGTTCGCCATCTACTGTGAGTAATAGCTTCACGCTTTCAATATCGGCCAGTAGCACATAATCATTAAGATATCTTGGCTTGTTTATCGCACGGCCATATCTTGTTACCACATGTTGAGGTTCAGCTTCTTGATCCACGTCTTGATCGTCATTAACTCCTTCTTCCTCATCTTGGTCTACATGATCTTCATTGTTGTTTTGCTCGTGCTCTGATACCAATTAAAGGGCTTTTCAAGCCCGTGTCCAACCGTCTAACTAGTATGATATTGTCCGCTTTGGGTTCCTGTATCTTAACCTTCACGGATTTGTTATTGGGCTTATTCCCAAAAGGCCTCATACTAGTTAGGTTGGACACTACTTATATATTAGACACTTCTTTGTCTAACTTTCCGATGTGGGGCTTGGATTGATATCCAACATTCTCCCTTTCAAGCCAAGGACCATATAATCTTGTGGCTCCTCCACCTTCTTGTGGCCTTTTTAGCGAAACTTGGCTCCCTTCTTGTGCTGCCGTACTACTTTACGGGAACTCTGCACTCTGGGCATCCCTTATCGCAAGGTCTAGCTTGAGGGCTTTCTTCCCACATCTTTTTGTAGTGCCAACATTCACAGGTCCACTTCTTTGGATCTAGGCTCTGATACCAAATAAAAGTGTTTATGCAAACTAACTCAAAAGATATAAAGAACTCTCTCTTCTTTATTGATTTAGAAACTCTCTCAAAACTAAATCTCTTTCTTGAGTCTTATGGAACAACTCTCCATAGACCTCTTTATATAGATATTAACTTCTCCTAATTCTATAAGGACTACAAACAAGAATGGATATTCTCCTATTCCTAACTACTTTTAGAAATAGCTTATTTCCTTTTTCTTCTTGTTTGGTTGCTTGCTCTTCAAGCTTCGGAATTTCCAACAGTTTCCCGTACACTTTTTTATTTCAATTACTCGATCTTTTGAAAAACAGAGAAGTGCCAACAGTTGCCGTGACAACGAACAAGCTCCCTAAAACAGCGGGTAAAGCACCACTGTCTTTGATCGAATGCAAAAAATGACTGTCTTGAACAGAACAGAGCAGCTGCTTCCCGTAACTCTCTTTCTTCACTTCCTTGGTAGACACGGAACAAGACTCTTCTTCTTCTTCTTGATCAAACTTCAAGAACTCTTTCAACCATAAAGCAGACATTTTCGGGTATCTTCTAAGCCCATCCTTGTAATCAATGTAATACAAACCATATCTCACACCATATCCACTGTTCCACTCGAAGTTATCTAGCAATGACCATACATAATAGCCTTCCACTCTTACCCCATCCTCGCTGTCAAAATCAAGACAAAAAAATATCATTTAAGGATTTTCGATGATAGGAATGCTTCATCCAAAATATATGAGTCTAATTTGTTTTGGAAGATAACTTAAAAAAACTTACAAAATGGCTTGATGAATCGCATGGATGTGTCCTTCTATGTATTCCAATCTCTCTGTGTCGATTGAAGGATTGTACATAAACAGATTCTGGCTCTGATCCGCTACTTCACCATACCCTGATCGAGATGATCAATAGAAAATGTTAAGCATGAGAGATCTATAGAGATACAGAGACGAATACAAAGTAAAAAAAAATCTTGAATGTGTTTATACCGTTCTCGGTGATGAGAATCCGAGGATTATCATAACTGTTTTTCATATACTTTAAAATGTTTCTGAGTCCTGTTGGATATGTGAAACTCCACTCTGATCCTCCTTGTTTCGCTATTTGTTTCCCATCTATGTTGGTTTCTACAAAATGTGTTAGTAGGGAGCCCTAAGTTAGTCACAAAGTTTCCATCTTCATCATCATCACCATTATAATCATCAAAAGACATACTCATCCAATCTACGCGTTGATCAGTTCTCCAAGTGGGTTGCGTAGGATCCACTTCTTTGATACTCTTTACGAAAAGCGAGCTGTAGTAGTTTATACCAACGTAGTCGCAAGATCCTATCAGTTTCTTGGATTGTTCTGGTGTAAAACTCGGTAGTCGATCTCCGCATGATTTCTTCATCGTTTCTGGATAGTCTCCATACACTGTCGGATGATGATGCCTGCAAGAAACACCGCCACAAGAATACAATCAAGATCTTTAATGAATCTCAAAACTGAAAAAGACTAACTCAGTTTCATTTTTATAAGATTTCTTTTGAGATTAAAGTTTTTTAACTGAATGTGAATCACTTACCAACCAATCATGAAGTCCATAGCTCGATCACATCCTTCTACATCATCTGGATCGGTTGGATCATAAGGCTCGTACCAAAGCGGATTATGCGCAATTCCTATTTGTCCATTTTTAATCTGCATAGTTTATTCAAATCAGATCGCCACAAGCACACAAAATTAGAAGGTGAATTTTTAAACTATCTATTTATAGAAAGTTTTAACTCTCTACGTACATTGTCACACTTCCTAAACACTTCAACTGCTTCAGCGTGCGCAAGAAGCAAGTTATGGCTCACTATATACGCCTCGTATCCGGACATTCCAGCCACACTAGCTCCATTCACATACTTTGAGCACCGACCTGGCGCTTTCCTCCCTGTGTCATAACCCGCGACACTGTAGACCCATGGCTCATTCAGTGTGCACCACAGGCTCACTCTATCCCCAAATCTCTCGAAACAGAGACTCGCATAGTCTCTAAAGTCATCTCTGTATATACACATCACCTAACATGAATCTCTTGAATCGATACATCCATCATATATATTTGAAAATCAAATAAAGTGTATATTTCTTACATAATCTGCTCGCTTAGAAAACCGCCATATTCATCTTCAAGATCCTGAGGTGTGTCCCAATGAAAGATAGTAACAAGAGGAGTAATTTCATTGGCTAGGAGTTCATCTATAACGTCATTGTAAAACTTTATTCCTTCTTCACTAACTCCTCTCTCCCTTTTTCCATCTGATTTTGGTATTTCACAAAATCAATCAGAGATAATCTTATAATTATCGACTAATTAAGGTTTCAGAAACGGTGATATACTTACAAGGTAGTACTCGTGGCCAAGCAATGGAAAGCCTAAAAGAATCCATGTTTATATCTTTCATTCTCTTGATATCTTCCTGTACAAGAAATTAATCACAGATGTTAGGTTTTGTAACTAATTACCGTAGGAAGCAAGAAATCGAAAAACGAAGAATAAGATAGAAAGTAGTACCTTGTAGCGATGGAAGAAATCGACGGCGACGTTTCCGTCACTAGAATCACTGATTCTGTGAGGAAATCTGTTGGAGAAATGATCCCACATGCTTTGACCTCTCGCACCTTCAGTGACAGCTCCTTCATACTACACACACACTCAAAAAACACAAACTGAAGTAAATATCATTTGATCTTGTGATGTTTTTTTGTTGTTTTTACTCAGTTCTTGATTTGTTTTATATTATTTACCTGGTAAGAAGAAGAAGCAGTTCCAAAGAGAAAGCCTTTTGGAAAGCTAGCTCTACCTTTTGACATCGATGTGGGATATGTTCTTTGAAGACTGCAGAGTGATTTCAAACATTTAAAATTGTCTAAAATATTTATTGCGAAAATGTTAAGAAATTTCCTTACGGTATGAATCTTGGATTGTTTGAGATAGCATAAAAGGGAAAAAAAAAAACAGAGCACTCACTGTGTCATCTTAAATCAGTTTTGTCGTGTCTGAAACTAACGATGTTCTTGATTTCTGCTGAAGAATATTGATTCGAAAGATCCTAGAGAAGAAAAGATAAAATGGTGATAAGAGGTAGATCTTGAAATAATTGGTCTCTCTGGTAATAGATCTTGAGATAAAGCCTTAGCTAGAGTGATAAGATATATAAATGCGTGATTGAGAGACAGGGAATGAGAAGTCAAAATGGGGTTACAAAACCTATTAATGGAGCAATATTTTTTTTATAAAACTAATGGAGCAATCACACGATTCACACCAGTAAATAAAAAGGATCGTAATTAATCACACCAATACCATATCGAGTAGACTACATTACGAAAAATGAAGAAGATCAGGACTGAATTCAATTCAGGGGGACCCAGTCAGCTACACCTACCTAATCGATAGAATGAATTTATAATTTTCAACTTTTTTTTGCTTTTTAACTTAACTTTCCACTAATATTAGCATGCATCATCATGCATGCACAACGTTAAAGTTTTGTCAATATTTTAGTTGCTTTTCAGTTTCTGCGCCTAATGATGTTCTTATCATCAGAAGCAACATTTTCAGTTGTTTTTTTTTCTGAACAAAAGCTTTCTAAACATTTTCAGTTGTTACAAAATGATGATATCGTAGAGTCCTCGTTCTATAGTTCTATATATTGGGTACATGTTGATTAGAACAAAATGTAAATTATTTATGATAAATTGATATTTGTAAAACAAGATAAAACCCTAGAAAAATCAAAACTTCGTAGATTATCGGGCGGATTCAATTATTGTTTGATGAACTGATCCAAATGTTGTTGGGACCGAGGCGTGGAGGAGCGTCGTCGTCGTTGACTTTGAACTGTGTATCGTGGACTTCGTCGTGGATAGTATGAGCGGACCTACTTAACAAATTAGAAGCAGTCTTAACGATGACGTGGCGTTGAAATGGGTCAAATTTGTCGTCGGTTTTTGTTTTTTTAAAGACGATTGGACAAAAGGCACCATCATTAATCTGATTAAAGTGATCAGTTGATCACTGATTAGAGGAACTTGTACTCGGAATTATTTCGTCTGTAAGAGACTAAGAGTTATCGATTTGTTCTTTGTTACCCTACTAATTAACGTAATTGTATTGTAGAGTACCTTGTTGATGTTCCAAAGAAGAAACATCAACAAACAGAATTCTAGGGCACCTAATTTTTTGTTTAGTAAAAGTACTCGTAAGATCTTGTCATTGAGAGCTTTGTTAGATGACAATATCTGTCATTTTCTTTACACATTCCTAAGTATGTCACTGTTAGAAAATTTACGGCGACAATAATAAAAGGGGAATAACATTCGTTCAAAGTTAGTCAAATTGTTTTGACTTTTGACAAAAAAATCAAATCTAACAAGAAGAAATATTTGATTCAGAAATATAATTAAAAAGTTCGACATTATTTAGCAAAAATTATAATTAACTGGGATAATAATGGCCCACCTCATGTGATAATAAAAAAAAAATTAACGCGCTGCCCTTGCGCGTGACACACTCGCCCTTCAAAACGTCCGTTAATAAGCCAGTTAGACGTCCGTTAATAAACGTCCGTTCGTTAGTAAACGTCAGTTTGTCTCTATTCATTACTGTTAAGCCCGCTAACCGAAGCTTTTAGAGAAGGGTTTGCTATTCGTTAATAAAGAAAATAATAGCCCAGCCCAAACATTATGACCTATTTGATGGGTCAAGCCCAATACAGATTCACAATTTAGCAAACGAAACAAAATTATAAGGAGTTCAAAATCTGACCAAAACAACAATCACGAAGACAATACAGATTCACAATTTAACAAACGAAGCAAAACTAAGAACAACTCAAATCTGACCAAAACACAATCACGAACACATCTCCACTAAGATCTATAGAGTCTCTCGTCCACAAAAGGTTTCTCTAGAATCCCAAAGAATTTTGTGGTCCGAACAAGAAACCATACTGATCATTAGGATTCTCCAAAGGGCAAAGATCTTTCTCTTTTTCTTCTCCTTTAGTCTCGTGACATTGATACGTGGAAATGTATATCCTTATTATGGTAAAAAACTCTTTTTTGCATGTAAAACTCTCTAGAACGCTTACAGCTTTCACGTTCAAATGAAAACGTGACAGTTTCCTGTTACGATTTTTTATGAAAGCGTGACCGTCGATGTAACATTCATTACAATCCAAACCCCTTTGGTTTAATATTTAATTGCTTATATTCTTTAGTGGAGGTGGTATTGGAATTAAGATGTCGTTTGTTTTTTGTATTAATATGCTTATCTGAATTTGGATGGTGATATTCAACGGACATTTTCATTCAATAAATTTTCTTCCTAGCTAAATGGGCAATTTATCATTGAAATCTAGAGGGAAAATCTAATTTTAATATTTGAAGAATTTTATACCCACAATTTTTTCTCTAGAGTCCAAAAGAAGTATGCGAACCAAACAATAAATCCAGCCGATTATAAGGGATCTCGAAAGTGCAACGATCGCTCTCTTCTTCTTCTCTTCTCGATGTGTTCGTCATGAGATAGATAATTGAGCCAACAGATGTCTCGAAAGCCTCTGAATTGTCGAGAGTCTTGTTACTTCCTTCCTTACGTGATCTCTCACGTGACACATCCCTTACTTCTTCCTCCTCCATGCTTTCTTCGCTACTCTTTACGACTAGTCTATCGAGAAACTGCTTGAACCAATAGACAGAGTCTTTGGCATACCGCTCGAGATTGTTATCGTAGTCAACATAATACAAACCAAATCTAGTGGAATATCCATGCTCCCACTCGAAGTTGTCTAGTAACGACCACGTGTAATATCCTCGTACGTCACATCCATCCTCTCTGTTATAATAATGCATGGAAAAATATTCATTAAACTTTTTTTTAATATAAAAAAGTTGTTTGCGTTTAAAACGATCGAAATCTATTTGTAAGAAATTGTGGACCAGCATTTACATTATAGCCTTGTGGAGTTGTCGGAGATGGTCCTCAAGGTACTTTATCCTAAATGTGTCGTTCAGAATCTCCTCTCGTGATTTTGTACCGTCATCGAAGTCATTAACTCCTATAAAAAGATTAGCAAATAAAATTAGTAAAAATGCGGCTTTTATTGTTTACGTCAAAAGAAAAAATTTCTTGTGTAATGGATTTTTTTTTTAATATAAAAAAAATCTCACCGTTCTCTTTTATATAAACTATAGGGTTATTGTATTTGTCTTTGATGTAGTTAAGAGTTTTTCGTAACCCTTCAGGTACTGATAGGATTATGCCTCGTTCTTCCTGTGTGTGGCAAAAAAAAAAAACCATGAATATTCTTAAAATCTATGTGACGTTGCTATGGCAATTTTTATTCTTAACTAGTTAAAAAGTTACGTACCATTGGTCCCATAAGGTGATTACTGTGATTTGTTACTGTTAAAAAACACATAGACATAAAAACTAGTTTAGGAATTTATTGGATTTCAGTAATAAAAACAAAATTATATATTCGTAAAATATGAATATTAAAATTAGCATTCTTACTTCTCCATTCGAACTGTTGATCAGTTTTGAATCGAGGTCGTGCAGGGTCGACGTAAGGAAGATGAGCAACGTAGCGACCGGTATAATAGTTTATTCCAATGAAATCCGATGAGTTTCTCAACATTTTGGATTGTTCAGTGGTGAAAGAAGGTAATTTGTTTCCGGCTTGCTTCTTCATTTTTTCTGGATAATCTCCGTGGATAACTGGATCTAAATACCTGATAAACACATTAAAAAAAGGATAAATAACTTATTTTATGATTTCAAGAATATTAACATGTTTTGCGTTTTCTCATCTGAAGTATATAACAGCTTACCAGTCTAGTTCAAGGGCAAGAGCTCGTTTAACAGCTTCCTTGTCAGCAGGAGAAGTAGAGTCATAAGGTTCAAACCACATAGGCGATAACACTATCCCAATCTTACTGTCTTGTGAAATCTGTCGCACAAAAAAAGAAGAAGATTAATATATATATATATATAATTATAATTATAATTAATGAAAATAATCAAAATATTTAAATTAGAAGCTTCTGTATATGGACCTTGTTACTTTTCCGGAACTCTTGTACAGCTGCGGCATGAGCAAGAAGAAGATGATGCGATGCAATGTAAGGCTCAATAGCCGAATCACCGGCTTGACACCGACTATTCACCCATTTCGAGCACCTTCCAACCGCTTTGTTGCCAGTATCATAGGCCGAGATACTAAAGATTTTAGGCTCATTGATAGTTGTCCACATTTTAACCTTCTCTCCAAATTCTTCAAAACATACTTTCGAAAAATCTCGGAAATCTTCACTGTTTAAACAGAATTGAAAAAAAAAATTATTATTGAATTCAAATGGTTAATTCTATATGTAATATTATATTATGTTCGCTTACACTATTTGAGGGCTTAAAAAACCACCATACTCGTCTTCAAGAGCTTGAGGATGGTCCCAATGATAGAGAGACACCGAAGGTTCGATGCCTACATATACATATATTTTATATTTATTCAGCAGCTTGTTTACTATAAGACAATGTAACGTATATTATATTTCATTTTTGTTAAGGTTTATATCAATTAATTAGTCAAGTTACCATTAGCAACAAGCTCGTCGATGAGAGCGTTGTAGAATTGTACACCTTCTTTGTTTACTCCATCCTTTACCTTTCCACCTTTAAAGTAATACGGAAAATTAGAAAATCCACCAGAATACTGACTGATCTAAATAATAGTTACAACTTACAACTATATTATAAAAATAATAATGTAGAAATTTACTTACTGGGTATTAATCTAGCCCACGAAATCGAAAATCGGAAAGCGTCCATGTTTAGGTCTTTCATCAACTTGATGTCATCCTGGTTTATATAATTTTTTGGTCATTTAACTCTAAAATAACAAAAAATATGATTATCGAACTTTGAAATAACAAAGAAACAATGTGGTACCTTATAACGATGGTAAAAATCGACTGCTACATCTGCGTTCTGCATACTGGTTCTTTCTGCATTTGGAAATTTTAAAAATCATTATAAATTAAACCTATATGTGTATATATATATATATTCCATTATAAATATAAATATAAATAATAGAGACCTGGAAAAGTGTGGCTGAAGTAATCCCATATAGTTGGAGATTTTCCACCTTCACTTGTTGCACCTTCGTACTGCATAACGGACAAATTGACCAGCTTAGACACAGTTGAAGCGAAAATATAGAACCATTCGTAGAAATTATAGAATACTCAGTATTTACAAAACATACACAAAAGATGAAGAATAAAATCAACAACGTCATCCTAGCTAATTACAAAACAAAATTATAAGACACCTGACTTATTATATCCTCTTATAATACATAGAGGTATATACGGATCTTCGATTTCGCAGCATTTGCCAACGTCACACAACTAGAAAAAGAGATCGACTGCACTACTTCATATTACCAACTGAAATGTTACCTGAAAGGCCGATGCAGCAGTTCCAAAAACAAAATTATCAGGAAAACTACGACGATCGAGTACTTTGGATTCAAGAGGAAGAGATGTAATCTTCTTTGACAACCATGAGATTATCAAAAGGAGGATAAAAAAATGCACCTTCATATTTTTTTTGTTTTTTGGATCCTGAAAGTTATGTTTATCTTTAAAGTGATATAATCTGCGATTTGTAGATATTACAATATGTGTTTCTCTTTGCATATATATAGAGCTTAGTCGCGTGACGTTGGACTACGTGACGTGGAAAGGGTACATCCTTAGATATCAATATGTATGAATCAGTATCACAAAAGTGACTTCATTAGGATCAGGAATAAATAATTATTTACGTTTAACTTTCCCTCGTACTAAAATATGGTAATTAAGAAAGGAAGAGAATTCAGTTTTAGTTTCCCTTTTTATTTTACCCTCCAAATTGGACCGTATTCCTAGTTACTATTCATCTTCATCTTTGAATGTGGTCGTGATTACTGCTTTATTCAGTCCTATACAAAATGTACGTATACAAAAATGTTTGTGTCTGGACAAGTGGAGCCTGAATGTGGTCTCAATATCAACAGTATTCAGTGTCCTGGTGAAAACTCTCTCGCGTGAAATTAAACTATCTGGAATGCTTACAACTTTCACGTTCAAAAAGCTGACCTATCTTTTTGTACAGACTTTGATGAAATCTTAGCCGTTGATGTAATATACTCCAAATTCAAGCCAAACACTTTTTTTTGTCTAATTCTTTTTGGTGTTAGATTGGAATTGTAGTTTTTTTTTTTTTTAATCCCAATTAGGAATTGGAGATTTTCGTTACTGAGATGTAAAACAACCTTACAATATACTCTCTCCGTTTCAAATTAGTTGTTGTTTTAGCAAAATGTATCTGCAAATATTTGGACGTATCTGGACGTGTTTTGCATTGCAGATACGTCCAAATATTTGCAGATACATTTTGCCAAAACGACAACTAATTTGAAACGGAGGGAGTATTCTTTTGATATTTTTTTCTTCTAGAACTAGTATCTAAAATTTTGTAATATACGCTTGGGAAAAACTCCAAAGTCCAATACAACAAAAAACCAGAGATTAATTCCATGTGAAAATGCAAATATATAGTATAAAAATGTACATAATCTTACATTTAAATGCCTAAATATTGTTCTTTTATTTTGCATGTGGACTCGACTAGTTTGGAGACGTGAGGAGCTGTACGGATATGGCCGTAATCATGTCTTCGTTCTTCGGTTCATACTTCGGAGTAGTAGTAACTAGAAGTGAATCTGTAAACACAATTAATTTTTAACAAAGCTTGGGCATAATATTTTTCAAATTGGGAAAGTTTCACCCATTGGGCCCAGCTGTGAACATGATTTTTGCTAATGGCTCAGATAATATAAAGTTAATCTTATGTCACGTGAACTATCAAAGCAATGCATGTCATGTTGTGTTTAACTATTAATTAGATCCATATATATATGGTCGCATGGTTTTAAAAAAAAGTGGTCGCATGGTTGCCTTATTTGACTTCTTGTAATTTGATTTTTGTTCCCATTAGTTGCTAAGTAAAATGGTGGTTGTTTGTTCCTGTGCGATGATGCATAAGAGGGCAGTTGCGTTTAAACTCTTTCTCCTTTAGCCGAAAGGCGCGAGGAAAAGTTTATCTCGTATCGGATATAATTTTTTTTTCCAAAGAGATAATCAGATAAGCATTGAATATTCACCATTTTACTCAGTATAGAAAATTCAAAAGTGGATATGTTGCAGATAAAATGGCAAGTGATCGTGATTCGTGAAGATTACTAACCATATAGATACGTAAAGAATGGGACTGGAACCACCACTCGAACGTTAGGCCACTAAACAACTACTAATTCATATTTATTGGATACTTTATTTGAAGAGTTCTATTATTTGAATGTGCTGAATAGAAATAATATTCCTCCTACATCGAAGCGAATAATTGAGTTGTTACACAGTATTCTTACTGTCAACTTCACACATGGTATCATTAACAATGTATTGCATTACTATCATTTCCGATATGGACCAATATGTTTTTGTTACATAGTATTGATTTACTGTCAACCTCACACATGGTATCATTAACAATGTATTGCATTACTATCATTTCCGATTTGGACCAATATGTGTTTGTTACATAGTATTGTCTTACTGTCAACTTCACACATGCTATCATGAACAATGTATTGCTTTACTATCATTTCCGATTTAGACCAATATGTGTTTGTTACATAGTATTGCTTTACTATCATTAACAATGGGACCAATATGTTTTTGTTTTCTCTCCTTGGCTTCTAGCTTTAAAGTTATGCATGTCTTGTGCATTGTAAAACAAAAACAAAAACCCCAAAAAAAAAATGAAAACTCTTTAACAAAAAAAAGAAAATGAGACCAATCAAAATTTCCAAAGAACCCAACTCATAGTACCACTATTTTTCATCGTTATAAACCATGAGATTATCAAAATTAAGGAGGATGAAAGAGTGCTCCTTCTCAGCCATTTTGTTGTTCAAAATTTAAATACTTTTTTGAACTCCATGCGACTATTGTTTTGGGTGTTCTGTACTTTTACTTTATTTTTTTAACATAGAGTTTTCAGTTTAAATCAACTACCCAGCCAGCCTAGCCCAGGCCACTGATTATGAAGGCCACTGATTATGAAATAAGCCCAACTACTAAACCAAACCAGCTGGGATTAAACCAGGCACCTACAATCGAACCGGATTGTCTGTATATTCCTTGGTTCTGTATATTTGTTAGTATACACTATAGACGACTATACACTCACTAGACAGTACAAAAAACCTATAACGTTTGGTAGAGTAACAATCGGGTCCGATGTATAAACAACAAAAACCATTTGCTCATTATTTCCAAAAGAAAAAAATAGTAATAAACCTCTCAGAGTAACGGAGATATAAATAAATTAGAATTATACAAATCTCATCAATTGCTTTTCTTTTCATTCAACAACTTTCTAAACCATTGAGCCGATTTTTTGGGGTATCTCTTACCTCCATCCTTGAAATCAACGTAAACCAACCCAAACCGGACCGTGTATCCCATTGCCCATTCGAAGTTGTCTAACAACGACCACGCGAAAAATCCCTTCACATTGGCTCCAACCCTATTTGATCATTTAACAAAAGAATACATGTGTTTGTTTATGTCGCCAACTATATACAAAACTGATTTTTAAAGTTAGAGATCAAAGGGAATTATTATTTGCTTACGAGATAGCGTCTTGAACCATCTCGAGATGTCGAGCGTAGTAATCGATTCTGTCGCCGTCTTGAAGGAAGATTTTGTTGGTACTAAATTCATCTCTCCCTACAAAGATTCATATATAAATAACTTTAGAATACGAAGAGAGTCATCTTCAAATATCATATACATATCAACAATCAAAGTTGTCGATGTTGTCAATTACCATTTTCGGTTATGTACATGACCGGATCCTTGAACTTGTATTTAGCATAGAGGACAAGATCACGAATTCCTTTTGGGTATATCAAAAGCCAATCCGATGCAGCCTGAAAAAAATAAACGGTATTTAGATTAGCAGTTTAGGTTTTGAGATAAGCCTAATTTAATTTTTTTTTATAACAAATGTAATCTGAATTTCGGTCAGCCAATTATTTTAACAAAAAAAAGTCATAGACTATTTATAGCCGTTGTGTGAGATTAGTCTAGTACCTTGGGACCGATGGGAACACCTTCTCTTTCACCTGATAAGAATAAAAACATATTTTTTGGACTTTGTAAATTTTACGATAATGTAGTTTATAATGTTTAAGAGAAATTTTGGATGATGCGAAAAACGGACCTGTGACGCTGGCACAAGGATCAGAGAACATTGTGAAGTTTTTGGTGGTGCAAGGGACATCCTTTGAGTAAGAAGAAGAGTAATAATTGATACCAATAAAATCATACGATCCCTTAAGCATCTTAGATTGTTGTGCAGTGAATGTAGGCAAGCGACCGCCTTTTACATTGTTGACCATGTCGACCGGGTATTTACCGGTCACAAGTGGCTCCATGAAGTAGTCAAATGTGAAGGCCATGGATCTTGCCGCTGCTGACCTATCTTCAGCTGATTCTGTATAGGGCAAGTTCCAGCCTGCGTTCAAAGCGATACCTACTTGTCCTTTTTGAGACGCCTGTTGAACAACATGTTAAGATCAGATTTGTCATAATGCGAACTTGATATACAGTTGATTTTTGGTAACTTGACGATCAAGAAACAGAGGAATGTTTATTTTATTTTTTTGGTTTCTTGCTGACCTGGTATTTTTCTCTGTAGACTTTGACGGCGGCTCCGTGAGCAAGGATGAGGTTGTGGCCGACGATATAAGGCTCAATACCTCCATCTCCGCCAGCACAATTAGGGTTAGTGAATTTTGAGCATCTTCCTGGAGCCATTGAACCTGAAACATACCCTTGTTGCACCACTGTCAATGGCTCGTTCAATGTCATCCAATGCTTCACTCTGTCTCCAAAACTCTTAAAGCAAATATCCGCATAATCGCGGAAGTCATTCCTATTTCATTACAAACAAACAAAAAAAAAAGAAATCAGAATTTTGGTTGGTTAGTACGTAATCTGTCATGTTAATTGTGATGGCCACAAAATTTTATTTTTCTTTTGATATTACAAATGATACAAATTTATTTTTAAAGATTTTGGAGGACTTACACAATCTCTGCGCCACGGAATCCACCGTAGGCATCTTCAAGGCCTTGTGGTGTGTCCCAGTGGAACATTGTAGCAAAAGGCTTGATTCCTATATATACAATATAATTACATCAGTGCTTGCTTTCGTTTTGTTTTTAACTAAATTAAGCATATCCTAATTTAGGGGAAGAAGAAAGATTGGTTGGTACTTAGTCGCTATCTCTCTAAGATTACTTTCATAAAGCCAGAAGGTTCCTTTTAAAGTGTAATAACTAAATCAGTGACTAAAGTGTAATGTTTCCAAATCTATACAAATCAAACGAGACAAATGATTTGGATGGTATACAAATTTGGCCTCATCGAGTTGGAGAGCATTAAATGATTGTTTCCATGATCATGTATGATATAAAAATCTAAGTATATAAGTATGACTATAACTATAACACTACAAAATAAATCTGAAATCTAATACTCTCTCCGTTTCAAATTAGTTGTCGTTTTGGCAAAATGTATATGCAAATATTTGGACGTATCTGCAATGCAAAACACGTCCAGATACGTCCAAATATTTGCAGATACATTTTGCCAAAACGACAACTAATTTGAAACGGAGGGAGTATATCACAAGTAGAAAGTAATAATTTTTAACAAAATATAATAAACATAAGTCCAAGTCTGAAAACATTGCTAAGCTTAAAGCCATACGAAAAGAGAGCGTTACTTTGGCCTCTTTTTCAAATAAGATTTTGTCTTGTTACCTTTGGACAAAAGCTCATTGATCAAATTGTTGTAATAGTCAATACCAGCCTGGTTGATTCCTCCTTTTAGATTCCCACCTAAGTAAGAGACAACTCATTCATATTATTATTATTGACACTGTAAACAATCAAATATATGAATGTGAACATCATCAAAGAGAAGAAGAACTTACGAGGCAAGATTCTAGACCACGAGATTGAAAATCTGTAAGCATTGAAGCCAATTTGATGCAATAGAGCCACGTCTTCCTGTAATCCAATTTTTATTTATTTTAATAAATGATATAATCAAAGAATGTGACCGATGTCGATGGAAACAAGAAGATTAAAGCTTGGCATATCCTTTTTAATACTACCAAAAAGAGAGAGAGGACACTTACCTTGTACAGATGGTAAGAGTTATCTGCAACAGATCCATTGCTACCATCCTTTATCTTTTCTGAAAATGAACAATTCATTAAAGAAAAAAATTATTCGAGTTGATAAAAACTATGTTCTCATAACATAATCAAAAACATAGTAGTTGAGCTCTCTTTCTTCTTTTTGGTAATTCACATTTTGATTTTTACAAATCTCATCATTCATTAAGGATCAACCCATGCATCTTTCATAAGAACAGATTCACACATAGTATATACGAAATTCACGGATCTTGGATCTAAGATATTCATATAGATCCTAAAAACATTGGGAAGTTTTTATAAAAACAAAACCTGGGTATTTTTCAGAGAAGGTGTCCCAGATACTTGGTCCTCTACCATCTTCATGAGCAGCTCCCTCTACCTGCAAAGTGTTAAACAAAAACCCATAAATTCTCTAATCATTGATCAGAAAACATGATTAATTAGAAGAAACCATAAAAAAATTATACCTGGTAAGCAGAGGTTGCAGACCCAAAAATGAAATCTGCTGGAAAATCACTTCTTTTTAATTTAGGTGTTGAAGACTTGTTCTGGGCAAGAACTTCATTGCAGGCCAATACAATGAGCACTAGTAAAGAAAGATATTTAGTTCTCATTTTTTTTTTTTTTTCTTTTGATTATCAAATCTTGTGTTTCTGTTAAGAAGATGAATTTAGTGGAGATTTATATAGGAAGAGAATCGTCTTTGCATTGGGTCTGAGAATCTATATATAGAGTAATTTGAGAGAGAGAGAGAAAACGTATGATAAAATTTTCAACTTCTAGTTGTTTCTTATTCAGTGAAAGAAAAAAAATCAACTAACCGTATCTAGTTATCTTTCAAAATAGGAAAAAAATAGTAAAATCTACTTGTTTTTCTTTTCAATTTTGCAATTTTTTTTGGTAACAATCGGCATCGATTATCTAATTCTTTATCTAAAGCTGAGTCATTAGAAAGAAAAAAAAAAAAAGCAACCCAAGCATCATTGCACGTCGTTTAGACATTTGCGGGATGTGCTAATTTCTGAAGGAAACGTGAAGACGTGTGAGAATTTAGAAGTCCATTTTCGTCATTTTGCGCTAAACACCATTTGATTCAATATTAACAAACATCTTGTAACGGCTATTAATTCAAATTCTGATTAATTACTTTGGATTCTGTCCTTTTAAACGTTGTTCCAAAATATATTTCTTCTTGTTGTCAGCCTTGTTTCAAAATATCATTAAATATAGTTCTTTTGTTTTCTAAAGCGTATTTTGGTTGGTGTGAGTCTGGAACACGTTGAGAAATGAGAATAGACTACATGTCGGTCAAAATAGTTATATAAGTATCATCATATCAAACCTAACACAATATTTCTGTAATTAATTAAGACTCTCCCTCATGTCAATGTTTTGGTTTAGGGCCAGGGGAGTAATATGAAATAAATTATTGAAAGCAAAAAAAGAAACAAACATAATTATCATCAAATATTCAAAATCTTACAAATACTCCAGATTATAATTTATCAAAAATATCTTCTGCACTTTATGAAACTTTAGCAAGAAAAAACTTGATTAATTTATGGATCCTTTTACTAATATAGCTTATTCAGACGCATGCTGGGCCACCAAAGCGAACGGCTCAATAATATACTAAGTCTCCAAATGGGCCCTAATACTATGACCCATCTTACAAAACGTATGGGCTTCGTAGCAAAGCCTCCGACAGAATCTGCATTTCCAGATTTTTCTAAATATTTTTAAACGTAAGAGAAAATACAAATCTCTACGAAAAGCCAAAACGACGGTGTTTGATTCCCTCGTTACCATTTGATGAGGATGAAACTCAAATTGGGAAATTGATTTCTCAACAAATTTGGTTTTATTCATTTTCCATAATAATTTGCGTATCACAGTCTGTCTCTCTCTGTTTTCTTATTAAGGAAATAGGAGTCATAAGCAATCCTCAAATCTGTAAATCTTAGCTGAATCACTCCCAGTGGAGCTCCGAGGAAGTTGCGGAGAAAGAAAAATCAAAAAGTCTTTTCTCTTTCACAAAACTCTTGAAGAACCAAAATTCGAGTCTCCTTCTAGTCAAATTGAAATCAACACTCGAAATTGGTGCTTCGTGTGTGTGTTTTCTCTTGATTCTCCGTCTCGCTTCACCAATTTCACCTCCAAAGCTTAGACTTTTGATGAATCGGAGTTAAAGCTTCGTCATGGACTACGAATCGTTCGATAGCAGCGGTTAGTTCCCAGCATTGTGTGTTGTTGTTCTCTCTCGTCTTCTTTATTAGGGTTTAACGAAATCACAGAAATTTTGAGATTTCTTTGCCTAAGTACTGTTACACATTGTGCTTTTTGCTGGATTTGTGTTAACTATCGCATTTGATTTCAGATTTTTGGGTGTTCTTAAGATGAAATTTAGGGCAAATTTTTGTTACTTAGCAATGTAGAAAATTGTAGGTTACTGCTGCAAATCACTGAAAGACAATAGCTTTGACCTAAACATTTCTAGTTTGATCTTAAAGCTGAAATCTTTTGAATGTAATCTGTGAAAGTGATTGATCACAGAAGTTTGATTGTTGCTTCCCGGTGGTGTATACAGGGACAGATGATGATATGCCTCCTGTTCATAGCGTTGCAAGAGGAGGACGTGTGACTGGTAACGGAAGACCATCGAATCTTCCTCCATCTTATCCAAAGATGTATGATGAGGTAGCTGCTGATATGGAAGCTCAGATTCACCAGATTGAGAAGGAAGCGTACATTGCTGTTCTAAGAGCCTTTAAAGCTCAAGCAGATGCAATCACATGGGTATATTACTTGAAACTCTCTTTTCTATGTTAGTTTCTGTTTAGGTAAAACAATGACATCTTTCTATGTTGTTTCAGGAAAAGGAAAGTCTAATTACTGAACTCCGTAAAGAGCTGAGGTTATCGAATGAAGAGCATAGAGAGCTTCTAGGTCGTGTTAATGCAGATGAAATAATAAGAAGGATAAGGCAAGAGTTTAAAAATCTGAGCATTTATTTGATTGAGCGAGTGTTAAAAGTTTCTTTCTTTATAGATCGATAACATTGATTGTTTCGGTTATTAGGGAATGGAGACAATCTGGAGGCATGCAACCAAGTATGCGCAATGCTGCTCAAGCTGTTCACGATCCACTGCCAAGCCCTTCTGTTTCAGTTTCTATGAAGAAGCACAAAGCAAACCAGCCAATTCCTTCTCAACCATTCGCTGGTCCTTCAGCTTCTTTTCATCCTCAAGCAGCTGATCCTACTCACCCGTTTGCTTCATCGACTGCTAAACGAGGATCTCTTCTGAATGCCAAGGGCAAAAAGCATAAACAAGTGAGTCATAAAAAGCATAAGCAAATTTGGATTTTTTTTTTTTCTAATCAGATATTACTCTCTTGAACAAGTTATTTCTGCATGCTTCTAGGCTTTTCCTGGTTCGTCTTCCGCAAAACCCGTCTCATACCATTCTTCAGAACAACCTCCACCTCCACGAGGACTAATCTTGAACAGATTACCACCATCTGGTCCTGCCAGTTCAAGTGAGCCCACGAATGGAACCGATCCCGAATCTGTTGTGGGAAGAAGAGTTAGAACAAAGTGGCCTGAAGACAATACATTTTACGAGGCTCTCATCACCAAGTATAGTCCAGTTGAGGTGTGTGGCTACTTCAACTTGGCATTAAGTGTCTCTTTTCATAAACTAAGAAGTTTCGTTAAGCATGTATTTGATATTTCCTAAATCTTTAATGTTAGGGTCGTCATGCTTTAGTGTATGACATTGGAACACCTAATGAGACATGGGAATGGGTTAGGCTCTCAGAGGTAATCACTTTTTGTTTACGAGTTGTCTTTTTAAGTTTCCTTGTTAGTTTGTAACCAAGATGTTTAATTCTTTGACAGATATCTCCTGGGGATATTGAGTGGATAGGAGAGGATCCTGGGATTGGTAATCGCTATGGTCATAACGGACAAGGTCATGGACTGAACAAGACAACAGGACCTAGTGGTGTTCCACAACGGGGAAGCAATTTGGCGGCGAAGAACAGTGTGAGAAAGGATTTCAGAACACCACAGAATGGAACTGGGAAAAGGAAACATCCTGATATACGAATCCGTCAAACAAATATCCTGATTAGAGAGGTTGGTTGGTATTACATTACTTGATCACAGCTTGAGTTTAACATGTGCAGTAATGGTTATTGATTGTGGTTTCTGATAGGTGGAGAGAGTTCTTGGCTCACACAATCCAGATCCTCAAGAAGTTGAAAGGGCCAAGAGAGTTTTAGAGGTTTGATTGCTACAACAAAAATGATCCTTTTTCTCCTTTTGTTTTTCTGTGTTTATATATAAGAAAGTCTCAAATGATATATTATTTGACCTTCGAATATAGGAGCAAGAGCATGCGCTTGTGGATGCAATAGCAAAGCTTGGAGATATTTCCGATGGAGAAAACGGCAAGTGTTTTAGTTTAATATATACAGCATTTAGTACTCGGTGATATTACTCCTTTTGATAAAAGATGAATCATAATGCCTTAACTGAAACATTCCTTGTCTGGTATTTTGTGCAGAAGGTGGCTTTCATCGGTAACTTGTGTTTGAATCAAGCAGTTTTGCCAAAGCACAGTGCAATGCAGTCCATGAGGAGCCAGTGAAGAAGGGAGCATTTGTTGAGATCGAAGGTCAGAGTCTCAACTTCTTTGATGTTGCCCTTTTTTTGGGCATCTGACTGTAATTTTTGCTGACGCTAGAGATTAGCTCTACCCGAATGTTTGTTTTGTTGGATATATGTTCAATGGAATGGTTTGTAGAAGACTCAAACGGTGGAAATAAGCAAAAATATATCAAAGGAATTGAATATTACTGATCCCAGAAAGCCAAAATACACTTTCCCTAATCCATAACTATGAGAATATGACTTCTAATGTTAGAACAAAGAAAAAAGAAAAAAATACCACAGCATATTTCTATGGATATACAATAACTTAAGCTCTTAGCAAAGGCAACTAAAGGGGAAGAAGATGTTTTTTCAATTCTCTCATCTTCTGCTTCTTTTCTTTGGCTGTTTATCATCTTTTCCCGTGCTTCCACTTTCCCTACCTCGTTTTCCAGAAGCAGTGGCAGTCGCAACAGCGTCTACTGTTTTCTTCTGCGGTCTCCCTCTTTTCACCGGAGTAGTCTCTACCTCGGCCTTCTTTTTACCCACACTGCTTCTAAGTTCTCTTGGTTTCGTTTTGGTCTCTTTCTTACCGCTCTTGTTTTGTTCTTTGACTTCCTTTTGCGGAGAGTTCTTCTTTAATCTCTTCAAGAAATCAGCCACACTCTTCTTCTTATCTGATGAAACCACCGCCTTCTTCTCTGTTTTACCTGTCTCTTGCTTGCTACTGTTATTAGTATTGTCATTTGCTTTCACCTCCGTCTGTTTACGTTTGTTCTTCCCTTTGCCCATCTTGGTACTGTTAGCCATAGCTGCAGCTGCAGCAGCAGCGACAGCTTTGCTGCTTCTTCTCGAGCTTCTTGCCCCCGTCACAATGTTCTCTTTCTCCTCTGATTGCTTCTCTTCTTTCGTCTCCTCTTTTTGGCTAAAGCTTGACGAAGATGGAGAGGCCTTAGCTGAAACTAAACTCCTCTTCTTACAAACGACAAGAGGACCCGAAGATTTCTGTCTTGAGAGAGACGAGTCTGATGTTTCAGCATCTCCTTTGACACTACTATTCATAGCCGATCCCTCCCGGTTCATCAACCTGGGAGCAGATCTTCCGGTCTCTTTCCTCATTTCTTGAGAAACAACGGTTCTCAGTTCGTGAGCAGCCATTGACTCTGATGAAGATGAAGGAAAGAAGATAATGGCGTTTGTGAAGAGAAGCTGTAGATCTCTGTAGAAAGAGAGGCTTGAAGAATCATATGATCCTTTCTTCAACTTTCTGTGTATTGTTTCAATGTCCAAATGTTGCTTAACCAAGCTCTTGTAATCCTTGGCGTCCTGCGTTTTTAATGGAAATATGAGGTTAGAAATTATTAATAGGCCTAATTGGGCCCAATCAAAAGCCTAAACATAAATGGGCTTAAAGGAAACTTGAAATGTTATCGGTAAGACACGATAAACCCATGCTATACCAAACTCTGCCACGTGTCTTAGATTGTTTGCCTAGAAAGAACAACGATGGACCACGAAAGAAGTGGGTTTTAGTTAAATACTCTAATTCTTTTTTTTTTTTCCCTCTCTCCATATTTTATATACGTTCCCCCAAAATCCTCCAATGAAATTCAAATATGGACGTTAATATAAGATAACACAAATGTAAAGATTCCATATGGAATACAGAATATCTCTTCAAAATATTAAGGATTTCTTAACTATTACAGGTTACCAGAACTTTAGTAAGAAGATTTCGTTTTTATACTTCCCAATATTTTTGTTTCTCTGATTTAAATGAAACGATATATTACTAATCCATATTGTAATGTGTAGTTACTAGTTAGGTGTATAAACAAGCTCTAATTTTCACGACGTAAAAGAAATGAAAAAGAGAACAGAAACGCGTAACAATGAATGAATTAATTTAAGATTATCAAGTAAAAAATCGAAATTCGAAGAAAATAAGGAAAAATAAGATATTTGCATACCTGGCTCCGAAGCCGGCGTTCGAACAAAGATCCACGCGGATGGGACCGAATCAGATCAATAAGTCCAATCAACGGCTGTGATTTACTCACCGCCGATCTGATCTCGCCGTCGCCTTCCCCGTAATTATTCTTACTGCCGCCGCTACGTTTCCGTCGTTTCTGTTTCCACTTCCTCTCCGACGTCCCCGATTCGCCTAACTCGTCCGAGTGACTCACTTCCGATCCTCTACTAACCGATCCTTCCTCCATCGCCTCCGCCTTGTAAACCGGATCGGGATTCGGATTATTATCACCCGAGTCATCGCGAGCCTGGCTCGGTTCGTCCACGACAACTCTCTCGTCTTCTCCGGCTGTTTTCCCCCCGGAAGTAGTCGAGTTCGACTCGTTCATCGACCTGTTTTCCCGGTCAGACTCCTCCGCCGTCGAAACCACCTTCTCACGGTGTTCAGATTCTAAACCGTCGTTCCCCGATCTCTCTCCTTTCCTCTCGTCATCCAGATCTGGTTTCAGGTGTCCTTCTCTCTCCTCCTCTAATTTCTTAACCTTCAACTGAAGCGATCTAGAACACCAAAGAGAAAACAATCAACAACGGAGAAAAAAATCACAGATCCGTCCTATTAATCGACGGAGAGAGAGACAGAGATTCCTTCTTCCATACAGTATCGAAACGTCATATTGTTGAACCTCACGCCGGAGCTCCGCCACACGAAGGCTACGTAGCTGTTCAACCCAAGGAATATTCCCGATCCTCTCTTCATCTCCTCCGTCCTCCGCCTCCGCCGCCGCATCGCTCTCACCGCCGGCGGATTCCTGAAACCGACGCTTGAGATCTCGGTACTTCTGCTTACAATTATTAGCGGAGACGAAGACGGCGGATATAGAGCTCCGGGATCGAACCTCCGTCGCGACGGAGTCCCAATCACCGAATCCGTGTCGCTTAACGGCGCATGCCAATAACAGCTCCTCCCACGTGCCCCATGCTTGGCTCTTGTGCTTGTTCAGATTAGTGTTATCATCATCGTCGTCGTCTACGATATGATTGTGATTGTTGTAATCATCACTGCGAATATAGTTGGTGTTGTTGTTGATAGTATCGTTATCGTCGTTCATGCTATAAGATCTTGCTGCCTCTTCCTTCGTCATCCTTCCATAATCTTTTTAAGAGTCTCTCTCGCTTCGCTTCTCTCTCACAAACAAAAACGCTCGCAGTTTTAGGGATTTTTATCCTTTTTATTATTAAATTTTTTATGTTTAGTTTATATTGTTGCTTTCTTGTCTTCCTCGCTCGCTTATTGTTTCGTGCTTTTTTTCTCTCATCTTCTTATTAAAATACTGTGTTTTTTCTGTATATATGATTTTTTTTGGGGAACGACATGTGTAGTAATTAATTAGGGAATTCCAATTTAAATCAAACCAAGATATTTGAGTTTAATTTTTTTCCTATACATCCAAGCAATGAGATCTATACATGTACGACTAATACCAATTCAAACAAATATCTTGAAAACGGATTTATAAACATAGTAGATCTGTGTAATAGAGAATTGAATTCGTATTCAACCCAACTATTTTCGGTTGTCTGTTTTTTTTTTTTTTTAATTCAAAATAAAATAAATCAATATTAAACAGAGAAGGGGATTAAGGAACCCTAATTACCGAAAGGTACAATGAGTAAAAACAATAAAATAACCCTAATTTTTTAATCGCTGCTTTTATTCTTTGACCCTTTCCCTTTTTGGACCAGTAGATTTAGAGGCCAACGATTTCTTATGGGTTATACAACTTTGAAAACCATGAGCGAGCCCAGTCCGATTAGCCTTCGGTCCATCTCGGAAAGAAAGATATGGAGTCATTTACAGGAATGCCCCTCTTTAGTTACTAGAAATGGAATGTCGTTTTCCATTGTGTTGTTGGTGATAGTTTGGTCGGACTACTTTTACGAAACAAACAACCATGCTCGTGTGCACACTCGTGCGGTATATTGTATGTTACATGATTCTATATCAAAATACCTCGTGTTTCATGGGCCTCAATATTAAAGCCCTTCCAGGCCCATGAATTTACATAGCAGTATACTGTATGTATATTGTTAGGTACCACCAAATTTGTAACGCTTATTACAGAAAGTCCTTACAGAAACGAAGAATCATATGTGTTATAGAGTCTCAATTTCCTTTTCCATCAAATTTGTAATTAACAACTAACATAAATGTAGATACAGCAAGTAACCGTTGTTTCTGGCCAGATTTTTGGGTGAGAAAAGTCAACATTTGCTCCATTGGCCATTGACAGTCCTTTCAAACACACGTGGTTGCCTCCTTGGGAAGGTTTTGCTCCACTCTGGATACTTCAGTAAATAGTCCCAAATCCTGAAAAACATAAAACGGAATTATGAATCATCTCTCTGTGTAAGTGCGAATCTGTTATGTTCAGAAAAAAATATAACAAACCTTCTTTCATTGTCTATGAAATCTGGACCTTCAGCAGAAGGTGAAGTAGAACAATTAGTGAGGATTTCTTCATCAGGAAGCTGATTAAGTTGCCAAACAATTCTAATCAACCGCATTGTCCTGTATACACCAAACAATGAAACACAAAAAGAATGAGCAAGAAAAAATATTATACAAGAAGAAGCGTTTTGGTTTCTCACCAGCGGCATGGTGCGATGATGAATCTATCAGTTTTTGTGTCATATGTGTCAATTAACTTCCCATTCCAGCTAGAATCTTCGAATGATGCTGAAACTCGAACTCGCCGAACAATCTCATCGGGACATCTAGAAGTTCTGTTGAAACTGGCTGGAGAAACTGATCCCGTTGAGGTATTCACCTGATAAAAAAAAAGGTTTCTCACTAACATCCTAAGACAACAAGAAAAGGGAAAATGGTGAAGAAACGTCAGAGAAAAAGTAGACTAACCAGGCATCCATTAAAAATGGGGCACGTGTTAGCTTGTGCATCTAACTTTGTATTGTGCCCAAGAATAAACATGGTTTTGATGTGAAAGTTTTCTCTTCTCTTCTGCAAAGTTTCTACTAATTTGCAACACAGAGGAAATGAGTGACCCTCTGGTTCTGTGTAGTCACCATTCTGCATTTAACAACAATCAAACACATTTAGCTCAAGACCATTCTACAGCTGATTACTAACTAGACTGAGAAATATTGTTTAATCCTTATGCATACTTTTATGTCGACATCTTCATAACCACCAACCATATGTACCTGCATACAAATCAATGGACATATTCAAAATGACGAATTTGATTAACATAACCTCAGACACTTAATACTCTAAAGAAGAGAGAGAGATTAATACATCTAACTCGGCATCAACGTCATCCTCTAAAAGCAATGACAACATCTGGTTTATCCCCAAGTCCACAACTTTTGGTGAATCCATGTGTGCAATAGAGGTGCTGCAGTTTCAGATGATCACAAATTATACACTAAAGTCGATTTCACCATTATTCTTTTAAAAGAGCATATAGATAGGATCAGTTCTTACAATCCAGATCTTCTGTTGCGGATAACAAGGCCTACGCAAGTTGTTGATTCATCGGTGCCAACAAACTTCTCATCAATAAACAATTGAAAAGAAAAAAATATTAGTGAAACAAGAACAAAAAAACCATTTAAGATGAGATTGGTGTGGCAACAACATACATCAACAAACGCTGGATTCACAACAGCATATTCTCTTTGGAATATGTAAACATATCTGTCTTTTTGTGAGCTCTCTGAGTCTCTTTCGACGAAAGAAATATTTCGTTCTTCGAGATTCTTGAAAGAATCGGAAGCTAAGATGATCTCAGGATGACTCATTACATCAAGAAGCAAGCTGCTTCCCTGTTTCATCAAATAAATTTTGGTTAGCCATTTTTTTTCAAAAGAGTAATCAAAACATTCAGCTTCCTTCTATTTGTAGCAATTGCAGAATCGCAAACGAGACAACTAAATTTGAAAGTTCCACATTCCCACCGTATAAGCAAATCTTAGTTAAAACCACTAACTAGAGATTCGTGAGAGCTATTCTCATCTGGATGCGAAGAAGAAACGTACCTGCGATGAAGAAGAGTTATTCTCATCTGGAAATCGCACTCCACCGACGTAGATCATGATCGCCGGCGAGAGAGAGAGAGAGAGAGCTTCGACGGCGGTGATGAGATGACAAGCGATCGCCGATGACTTTGACGAGAAAAGCGTTGACAAAGCAGCGTTTAAAGGATTTTAATTCAAAATTGCGTTTTAACTTTTAAGGAACTAAAGTACAAAAACTGCATGCTGTTTTCGTTTCCTGCCGTAAAACATCCTGACGTTCTGCGAATTAATTAATTTATTTTCAGTACGTCAGTAGCTTTCTGCGAATTGCGAATCTATCCAGAATGTTTTTCCTCTGACAAATCTACCCAATAGATTAAAGAAACATTTGTTCATTACTGTTTTTCATTATGATGTTAAACTGAATCTTGAAACTAAACACTTGAAGAAATATAAATTATTTTTACCAAAAAGAGAAATAAAACTATGATATCCAAAGTTTCAGAGGCTAACAGAAATTACAAGATACACAGAATGTACAGACATACATTCAGAGAAAACCTCATGAGGACAAGACAATGGTTACATGAGCTTTTGCAATGCCAGAGATTCAGTAAACTGTGTTTCATTTACCTCAGCCTCCTTCTAGACCTGGTCCTAGGTCCACTCTCTACATCATCTGTTCTTCTCCTAGACGACGAAGCAGAAGTAACCACTTCAGTCGGATTCACAGTTTGGCTAGACCCCGGAACAGCAAACTCTCTAGACGACGACGAAGCTGCAGCAGAGCCAAGCCTAAACGAAATCGTTTGAGAAACATTGTTGCTTCTCTGAAGAGAAGAAGGTCTCACCGCTGGCGAAGGACCACCAATCTCAGCAATACGTAAAGACCTACGACGGTTGTTTGTTCTCAAACTAGTTGTTGTAGCAGTTGCATCAACAAAACTATCAACATCGAAAACATCATCATCTTCCGGTGTCTCCGAGGTATCAACTACAAGACCTGGGAAAGAAGCAAACGGTGGTAATAACCTCAACGGTCCAAAAGACTGATGTTGTTGTTGTTGACCACCATTGGTTACGATGGTGGCTAAACCGAACTCATCAGCTTGTAAACCAATGGAATCAATAGTTCTCCTAATATGCTCGATTGTTTCGTGAACCGGTATGAAAGGAATCGACCGGTTTATGATCTTTTGACGAACGCTTTCGACTCGTTTCGCGTTGGGTCTCGGAGGTAGACGAAGACCGCAGTCTTCCATCTTCGGTTTAGTGTCAGAGCAAGAATCGTCATCGCTGTTGCCGTAAATCGGAATCACCTCGGTGTCGGTGACTTCACCGTCGCAGACAGGACATTCTTTGATGTTTAGGTAGATGAGAGGAAGCTGGTAGAAGCATCCCCAGCAGAACAAGTGACCACAGCAAGTCAGAATCGGAGCTTCGGCTTTCTCTAAACATATGTTGCAGTCAAAGTATCCACCGGGAACAGAGCTTGTCTTCTCCATGTTCAATGCCTTTGCTATCAGATGAGTCTTGTTGTTGTTGTCTCTGTTTTCGAAAAGTCTCTCTCTAGATCGCTCGTGTATCACTCCGGCGGTTGAGGTTGAATCTCTGTGTTCGTTAGCCGGTGACAAAGCCGGTGTTGCTGTTGTTGTTGTTTCTCGGTCTCTGAGTCTTGAGACGATTGATTCGAGCTGTCTTATGCGTTCTTCGATCCTCTCGTGAGCGGTTTCGAGCTCGTTTAACCATGGAGAGATCTCTGTGATTAAACCGGTCGGAGGAGTAGAATCAGAAGATGGGGCTTGGTTTAAATCAAGATCCATTGTCTCTCCTTGAACACCACTCGACATTACAGCTCAAAATTACCAAAGAATATCCTTTTTGCGCAGATCAAGACACCCAACGGAGATTCTGCAAATCGGTTAAGATCAATTCACTTTTCCGATCCATAGAGATGATAGATCCCACCGATTCTTCCGAAATTGAAAAGCTCAAGCTCCAATTCCGCAACTAAGCAACGCATGCATCTATAACAGAACCTAAAGAATCAACTTCCGAGCTAATTTTCCGAATCGGGAAATTCTCAACAAAATGATTTCACGAAACAGATGATTGACTGGACGATCGAAGGAAACGGAGAAATTAATGGAGTTTGTAGAGAGAGAGAGAGAGAGAGAGAGAGAGAGAGAGAGAGCAGACCTGAGAGAGAGATGGAGATCAAAAGAAGAGGTGGATGACGTTGATCTCGAGGGCGGTGGCCATGATCGGTGGTGGTGGTAGCGAGAGAGAACCGATAAATCAATAGAGAGGTAGAAGAAGTAGGTCTGCTGGACATTTAAACCAAACTAATGTTCTTTAGGACATGATTGTCTTGTTTTTTTTAATCTGAACGTTTAAGGTTTGCGGTTGCGTTGTTAGATTTATTATTATTGTCAGAAAATATATTAGGTTTTTGGCGGTTTGCTCTAATATTTATTGAAATGTAACGCAAACGCAAATACAAAATTCGAAAAGAAACAATTAAACCCAGACTCTATACAGTATCACTATTTTAGTACTATCATTAAATTTTTACATCCTTGCCCAATCAAGTTAGTAATTACTAATTAGTAACATCATCAATTTTCATATCTTAGATAAATTTGTCATTAACGTTTTTTTGGCTACTTTATTAAAGTGAATATTGTTCTCTTCTCCTAAAAACAGTTTACATTTTAATTATTTTCCCTAAATTAAGTATAGAAAAAGAGGGAATATCTCATTAAAAAAAAATCTCTTCATATCTTTTACAAAATCCCATAAGAATCTGGTGATATCATCAATTCTCATATCTTTGATCATTTCAATGTTAAGTAAATAATTAGTTTTACTAAAAAAATGTATTTAACAAGGTAATTTTTAATTTAGTAAAAGAAAGATATAAGGAAGCAAAATGAAAAACACTACTTTCCAAAATATTATACTAATAATAACTAGCATAAAAACAGTTCATTAAATTTGTATATATAATTTAATGCCTATAGTCAGACTTCCATTGCTTTTATATAAAAAAAAAAAAAAAATGTCTCCGACCAGACGGATAAAGTTATTAGGAACACAAAGGTTACTTCAAAGCCCGCAGAACAACGTAAAAAGCAATGAAGGATCAAATCCAGCAAACACCGAGGGGTCAACAGAAGCAAAAACCGACGGATCAAACCCAAGAATACCAGAAGACAAAGATAAACTGAATCCACTAATTAACCGGTCCACCACCGCCCATTGCCAATGGTCCGAGAGAGACTTGGCTTGGATCTTGAGGCGTATTTGCTACAAGATTGTTAATCATCTCATTAATCATCGGTGTAATCGCAAGACTCGTCGTCGTCGGCACCACCAAAGGATAAGGGTTATTAAGAACCGGGCTAGCAACATTAACAAACTGTGGTTGCATCCGGTTTAGACCATGTTGGGCCAAATTTGTTGGAGCAGTAGCTAACTTTCTTCTAGCGCACAACAAATGAGCATCGAATCCACCGCACTCTTTGCAGCTATAGAGCCACGAATCAGACCCAAGACCTCCGCACACGCTGCAGCGAAAGCTGCTAACCGGCGCAGCAGATCTTGATCCGGATCCCCGCGGTGGTAGCATAGAAAACGTTAGAGAAAGTTGGTGGTGAGGGTGAGATTGGTGCGTGACTCGAGAAGGCATGTTGGCACAAACCGTGTGAAGATCGATCCCGCAGTCTCCGCAATGGTAAGCGAAACCATCACCGTCTTTTCCGCACGCGTCGCACCGGAATTTTCCTTCTTGGTATTTGGGAGTTGGGATTAGAGAGAGGAGATGGTTTTTGTCGAAAGGGTGTCTGATTTTTTGAGGTAGTTCGGAACATTTTAGGTGGATGTGGAAATTGCATGGTTTGCATGTGTATGAAGGAAGATTGAGGAGTTTTAGCTTGCAAGCCACGCAAGAATAAGAAGAATGATCTTGAGGATTGAGAGATGAGTGGAACAATAGATGTGGATGACTGAAATGTCGGATTGAGTCCTCTGGTTTTGGCCTCCCATGGTTTTGGTGCACACAACTTGTTCAAAGAGGCTTTTCAGAGTTAAAAAATGTAGTTTGGTATGAAAATAAATAAATGGCTTGGGTTGATTTCTTCAGAAGACTTAGTTTTGCGGTAGTCATTTGTCACTGTTTTACGTGGATCCTACTCTTTCAGTCGACGACTTCGAAAGTCAACGGTTAGACTTAGATTGTTTCATCAAGTCGTCATCACCCACTTGGATTGTATGGGAATCTCAATTATTCATGAAGACTAGTGTTTTGTCACTACTTCATAATTTCGTGTTCAAATTTTCCACCTCTAATATCAATCGTCTTCTATATATTAAGCTACAACTTGGTGACTAAACAAAACCAAAGCCATAAATATTTAGCCGAGAAATAGAACCACAATTTATAACTCTTTAACTTTTCTTCCACTTACACAACCAATTCTAGACAGTGAGGCACGATGGCTTCAACAAAACCGGTTAATCGACCATCGATGAGGCACCCGAGTCACAACCATCCTCTGCGCGTCTTCAAAGCTCAGGAAGAAGATGAGATCATATGCTCTGGTTGCGAGCTTGAGCTAACCGGACAAGCTTTCAAGTGTACAAAGTCCGACTGCGATTACTTCTTGCACAAGTCATGTATTGATCTACCCCGTGAAATCAATCACAAGTCTCACCCTGACCACCCTTTAACCCTGCTTCATTCTTCACCATATGATCAGGCTTACACGTGCGACGCATGCGGTCAGTACGGATCTGCTTTCACTTACCATTGCTCTGAGTGCCAGTACGATGTTCATGTGGGATGTGCGTTTATCCCCGAGACCGTCGAGCGCGAAGATCATGAACATGCACTCACCCTAATTTACAACACGCCGTGTAAAGGTCGTGAGGATGGTGTGACGTTCATGTGTGATGCTTGTGAAGAAACTATGTCCGAGAATCTTTGGGTTTATTATTGCAAAGAATGTGATTATGGAACCCATGTGCATTCTTGCGCGGTTTATGAAAAACATGAGCCAAAGAAAGAAAGAGGAGGAGAAGAAGCGATATTGGAAGCTTTGAGGATGGAGTCGTTGAATAATGCTCGACAAGAGTTGCAGAACATGCGTATTAGGAATAAAATCAATAATTCTGTGATTCATTTTGGTGATGAACCTGAGCGGAGATATTATTGGGTGAGAAAATGAGTGATCATTTTCTTTTACACTAAGCTAGTCGATGTTATTTCTTTAATAAAATTTAAAATTTTCATGTGAGTGATTGTAAGTTTTCTTCCATTGAGTATTTTATCTTGAATTGATATACACGATAATAACAAGCTGATTAGTTATATATTGCCTTGATTAAGTATTAACCAAGTTGTATTCACCAAAAAAAAAGTATTAACCAAGTTGTTGTATACTAACACGAAGTACATTTTTTTTTACTCGCATACCATCACTAGTTTTTTTTTTCCTCTCATACCATTTTTTCACATAAATTTCAAATTAACTTTAAATTTTCAGAACTAAATCCTAAACCTTCAAACTAAACTTTTTTTTTTTTTTTGTCTACAGCCTCTCTATCTACAGCAACTCGGGGATCCAAGCTGGTGATACAGAGTTTACATAGTACACATCAGTAGGTAGGGCTCGAGCACTTCGTGCTAGCTTGTCTGCCTTCGTGTCCTTCAAACTAAACTCAAACCTTAAATACTAAATCCAAACCCAAAATATTTAAATGATAAATCATTTTAAAGTTTGTGGTATGAATGGAAAAATGGTAATAAGAGAAAGAAAAAACTAATGATGGTATAAAAGGAAAAATAAACTTCTGCTTGTTGGATCATGCGGTTTCACTAATTAATAACGTTTTGTAAAGAAGACCTTTGACATTTGGTTCTGTTACCGGCTATCAATTAGTGAATAAGAGCATATCTACAAGTCATCATCAACACAAGCTGTATTGATAAATCCTTAAATAGGCTCTTCAAGTAACATTCGTGGTTCACGTCGATATATCTCACCAACCAAGTCGAAGGCTAATCGTAACACAACCCAACACACGACATGCATCGATTTACAAATAAGATCTAAGGGTTTCAAAGCTAGAATTTCTCTATGACTATGTATGTATTTAGTCACTGGTGAAGTTTAGACGTAAATTTGTAATTTCTAGTTTCTTTTCTCGAAGTCGTAGTGTCGTATTCAGATGACTTGGAGACGATATGCATTAGAGTCCCCAGCCTACTTATTTGACTTCACATCTCTAACTATGTCAACTCATCTGTTTGTATACATTTTCAGCTTGATAATTTAATATTTATTATTTCCACCTCTTGACTTTGAATCCCTAATGAGATTTAATCTCTTAGACATATATAGATCGTATAATCATATTAACGTTTAGTGTCATTATTGTCCCAATGTAGATAATATGTAAGCTACAACTTGGTAAATTGTCAAACTAAAACACATCACTACTCCACCCTAAAGAAGACTCATGATCACAAGTCCTCTTACTATGTTCACTATAAATACTTTGAACCCTTAGCTTAACAAGAACCACAAAACAATCAATAACCACAAACACACAAAAAAAGATTTTAGCTATAATGCCTTCAGGAAAACCATCGGTGAGGCACCCGAGCCACAGCCATCCGTTGCGCGGCCACAAAGCCCAAGTTGAAGAAGAGATCATCTGCTCTGGCTGCGACCTAGACGTGGTAGGTGCAGCATTCAAGTGCACAAAGTCGGACTGCGATTACTTCTTGCACAAGTCATGTTTCGACCTTCCTCGTGAGACCCGTCACAAGTCTCACCCGGATCACCCTTTGACCCTACTGTATTCCCCAACTTATGAGTCGTCAGCTTACTCGTGTGACGCGTGCGGTGAGGATGGATCAGGGTTCGCTTACAACTGCTCTATCTGCAAATGGGATTTGCATGTCGGATGTGCATTTATGCCTGAGTTGGTGGAGCGTGAAGGACACGCGCATCCGCTCAAATTGCTCTACGGTACTCCTTGCAAGAACGGTTCGGTCTTCAGCTGCGATGTTTGTCAAGAAACTATGCCGGATAATCTATGGTTGTATTACTGCAAGAAATGTGATTATGGAACGCATTTACATTCTTGCGCGGTGGAGGAAAAGGAAGAGCCCAAGAGAGGAGGAGGAAACGGAAGAGGAAGTACTAGTAATGGTGGGAATAAAGGAGGAAGGGGCTCGGCAGCTTCGGAGTTAGCTGCAATGTTGAAAGCTCAGAGGGATATGGAGAAGATGCAGATTGAGTTACATTTGCAGATGCAGAGAGCTAAGATTGATAAGAAATCGAGAAAATCGATTCTCAACTCCATCTAGAAATGTGAAAAACTTTGTTGATCATCAGATTCATCGTCCTCCACATATGCATATGTTTCTCTCAAGATCTTGAAGCTCTACAACTTGTTTCATGTGTTTATTTTGGTTCTTGTTTTTTTTTCTTTAATTTAGTTTGTTGCAAGGTTTCACTTTCATGTTATTTTCCTTTGAATAATTGTTGAAGTATCTGAAATTATATATACAGATATCGTCAACTTTATTTGTTCTAGTCGTTACTTCGTTATACATCACTGTCTCAAATTATTTGGAAAGCTTTAGGATATTACATGGGGTTGCTGATAGGTTGTGAATAATCTTATTCGTGGATATTGGTAGACACTAGACCACGAGAAGCATTGACCTACTAAAATGAATAAAAGCTTAGCATTGACCTACAAAATCAAACAAATTAACAAATAAATAACACTTTTTGTCGTTTTATTTTCCTTTTTAAACAATGAAAAACCGAAGAATAAAGATAGATTTGATGTTACCATTCTTCCAGTTCCAGTCAACGACTTCCGAAAGTCAATGTTCAGATTTTTCATCAAGTCTTTACCCACTTGGATTGTATGAAAATCTCAACTCATGAAGAATATTGATTTGTCACTACTCAATAGTTTCGTGTCCAATTTTTTTTACCTATATAGTGTCAATCGTCTTCCTATATATTTTTTTTTAGTGAATGTAAAATTATCGTCTTCTATATTAAACTACAACTTGATGAATAATCAAAACCTAACTAAGACTTATTTAGCCAAAATAGTATAAAAACAAGTTTATTAGTATAATGGCTTAAATAACCATTTATATATAGTAGCTTGAAAAGAAAAGAAAAAAAATTAAGAAGAAATTTTATATTGCGACTTGAAAAACATACACAAAAGTTTACAACAAAATTCACACAAATAAACAACAACAACAAAAAACAAGAAAGAAAGAGTTCTATCATGTTGGTGTTTTATTTTGGAACCGAAATTTCCCAAAGAAAGCAATAATCACACAGATTGAGAAATATACTCCTCCCTTATTAATTACCAATAGTATCTCCGCTTTGGTTGATCCCAAAGATCAAGCGCAGCCTCATTCGCATCATTCCTAATACGTGCTTCTAGCTGCAAAGCCGCCATCTCGTCCCGAGTCTTCATCAACGACTTTATCCTAGAAGCTGGAGAGCTCATGTCTCCTTCTTCTTCTTCTTCCTCCTCCTCTTCATTTGATTCTTGATCTTCCTCTGCCACACATGAGAGTACATGTGTTCCATAATCACATTCCTTGCAGTAATACACCCATAGATCTTCTGAAACAGTGTCTTCACAAGCGCTGCAAATGAAGATCGTGTCTTCACGACCTTTACATGATGTGCAATAAAGAAGAGTGAGCGGATGCTCATGATCTTCACGATCTATAGTTTCAGGGAGCAAAGCACATCCAACATGAAGATTGTAGTTGCAGCTAGAGCAGTGGTAAGTGAATCCAGATCCGTATTGGTCACATGCAGCGCACGTGTAGACGGATTGGTCATCAGGTGGGGAATGAAGCAAGGTCAGAGGGTGGTCAGGATGAGACTTGTGATGACTCTCACCAGGTAGGTCGAAACATGACTTGTGCAAGAAGTAATCGCATTCCGACTTTGTACACTTGAAAGCTTGCTCGGTCAGCTGGAGCTCGCATCCAGAGCAAACGGTCTCATCTTCTTCTTTGGGTTTAAAGACACGCAATGGATGGTTGTGACTCGGGTGCCTCACGGATGGGCGATTAGCCGGTTTGGCCTTCGGTTTGCTTGAAGACATATAGAAATGTTCTTGGTTTTGGTTGTTTTGTGGGAGAAGGATTTGGTGATATATATACCAAAAACTGCTGAGGATTTGTGATTTATATTTTAAGTGCGTTTAGTTTGATTGATTATTAAGTATTAACCAAGTTGTTGTATCATGCGATTTTACTAATTAATAATGTTTTGTAAAGAAGACCTTTGACATTTGGGATGCAAAAGTTAAGAGATAGTTATTCTGAGACGCGTTTTGGCTTTTATTATTCTGAGACAAAGATAACTTGTAGAGATTATGGGTCTAATAAAGTCAATGCTTCTGGCATTGGTGGACATTCGGTTCTGTTACCAAGTAATTTATTAGTGAATAAGAGCAGATTTACATGTCATCATTAGCACAAGTTGTTTTGACAAATCCTTAGTTAGGCTCTTCAAGTGACATTCCTCGTCAATATTTCTCACCAAGTCGAAGGCTAAAATAACACAACCCAACACACGACATGCATCAGTTCTCAAATAAGATTTAAGGGTTTAAAAACTAGCATTTCTCTATGACTATGTATATATATACACTCATACAAATCGACTGTTTCCACGTAAATTTGTAACTTCTGTCTTATTTTCTCCAAGTCATAGTGTCTTATATTCAGATGACTTTGAGGCGATATACATAAGAGAGACAACCTACTTATTTGACCTCACATCTTTAACTACGTCAACTCATTTGCTTGTATACATTTTCAGCTTGATAATTCAATATTTTAGAATCTTTAACTACAATTGGCTATTTAATCGAATATGTAAGTAAAATATTCAAACTAGTCCCGTGATGGATGGGTGCAAGAAGAATAGTTCCACCTCTTGACTTTGAATCCCAAATGAGAATTAATCTCTTATATACATATATATATAGATCATATAATCATATTAGCGCGTAGTGACATTATTGTCCCAGTTAGATAATATATAAGCTACAACTTGGTAAATAGTCAAACCAAAACACATCACTACTCCACCCTAAAGAAGACTCATTATCACAAGTCGTCTTACTATTTTCATTATAAATACTTTGAAACCCTTAGCTTAACAAGAAAATCACAAAGCAATAAAAAATCTTCAATTACAAGAGAAAAAAAAAGATTTTAGCTATAATGGCTTCAAGAAAACCATCGGTGAGGCATCCGAGCCACAGCCATCCGTTGCGCGGTCACAAAGCTCAAGTTGAAGAAGAGATCATCTGCTCTGGATGTGACCTAGACCTGGTAGGTGCAGCATTTAAATGCACAAAATCTGAATGCGATTACTTCTTGCACAAGTCATGTTTCGATCTTCCTCGTGAGACCCGTCACAAGTCTCACCCGGATCACCCTTTGACCCTACTGTATGCCCCACCTTATGAGTCCTCGACTTACACGTGTGACGCGTGCGGTGAGTATGGATCAGGGTTCGTTTACAACTGCTCTATCTGCCAATGCGATTTGCATGTCGGATGTGTATCCATGCCTGAGTTGGTGGAGCGTGAAGGACACGCGCATCCGCTCACATTGCTTTACCGTACTCCTTACCAGAACGGTTTGGTGTTCAACTGCGATGTTTGTCAAGAAACTGTGCCGGATAATTTATGGTCGTATTACTGCAAGGAATGTGATTATGGAGCGCATTTACATTCTTGCGCGGTGGAGGAAGAGGAAGAGGAAGAGGTAGAGCCAGAGCCAAAGCCAAAGAGAGGAGGAGGAAACGGAAGAGGAAGTACAAGCAGTGGTGGGAATAATGGAGGAAGGGGCTCAGCGAAGTCGGAGTTAGCTGCAATGTTGGAAGCTCAAAGGGAGATGGAGAAGATGCAGATTGAGTTACATTTGGAGATGCAAAGAGCTAAGATTGCAAGGAAATCGAGAAAGGCGATTCTCAAGTTGATCTAAAAAAATGATAAAAGCTTGTTGATCATGAGATCCATCGTCCTCCACTTATATGCATATGTTTCTCATAAGATCTTGAACCTCTAAAACTTGTTTCTTGCGTTTATTTCGGTTCTTGTTTTTTCCTTGATTTAGTTTGTTGCAAGGTTTCACTTTCATGTTATTTTCTTTTGAATAATTATTTAATTTTTCTGAAACTAAAGAATCATAGATTCAACTTTATTTGTTCTAGTCGTTATACATGACCGTCTCAAATTATTTGGAAAAACTTTATAAAATAGGATGTTACTGATAAGGTATGTAAAGAGGTGAATGATATTCATAGTAGAGCCTCTAGTTATATACAGGCTAGAGAGAACATATACATGGTAAGAGAATATACGATAGAGTAAATGACAAGATATACAAAGAGGAAAGAGAGAAATCAAGGGGATACGGTCAATATCTTTACACGCCCCTCAAGACGGAGCACCCTTGGTGAGTCCGATCTTGCGACACATATCTTGGAAGTGAGCTCGAGTAACCGGTTTGGTGAGGAGGTCTGCAAGCTGATCGTCAGATGAAACATGTTGAACTCGAATAGTGCCATCTTGAACTCGTTCACGAACAAAGTGATAGTCCAATGCAGGATGTTTCATCCTTGAATGGAAGACAGGATTAGCACTAAGGTAAGTCGCTCCTTTGTTGTCACAATAAATGGCTGGTGTTGATGTAGGTTTGATTCCAATCTCTCGTAGAAGAGATAAGACCCAGCACATTTCCGCAGTTGTTGCAGCAACAGAGGGATACTCTGCTTCGGTGGAAGATCTTGAAACACCCTTTTGCTTTTTCGAAGACCAAGCAATCGGATGGCGACCAATATAGACAATGTAGGCACCAGTGGATGAGTAATCATCACCATCGCCTCCCCAATCAGCATCCGTAAAAGCATGAAGTGAGAGAGCATTTCTCGCCGGAAGGAAGAGACCACGATGTATAGTACCAGCGAGGTAACGAAGAACCCGTTTGGCGGCATGCCAGTGATCCGTTGTTGGTTTATGCATGAACTGCGACAGCTTGTTAACAGCAAATGATATATCCGGTCTCGTCAAAGAGAGATACTGCAAGCTCCCAATGACTGCACGAAACTCCTTAGCATCAGGAAGAGGATCACCACTTGTTAGAGTAAGCTTTGTGGTCGGACACATCGGCGTCGGCACCGGTTTCGCATCAGTCATCTTAGTCCGATGCAGCAAATCTGCAATATAACGAGTTTGTGTGAGTAAGAGTCCAGAGAGAGAGCGTTGAACTTCTATACCTAGAAAATAAGATAGTTCCCCCAAATCTTTAAGAGAAAAACGAGAGGAGAGAGAGTTGAAAAATTTGTTGAGGTGGTCGACATTGTTGCCCGTAATGACCATGTCATCAACATAGACCAACATATAGAGACAGACGCCTCCATGATTGTAGATAAACAGGGACGCATCAGACAGAGAGTTGTGGAAGCCGTATTGAAGAAGGAACGTGCGGAGTTCATTGTACCAAGCCCTAGGGGCTTGTTTAAGACCATAGACCGCTTTATTCAACTTCCAAACAGCAGTCGGATTCTCTGGTGATGCAAATCCTGGTGGTTGTGCCATATAAACCTCTTCATCAAGCTTCCCTTGTAAAAAGGCATTGTTCACGTCAAGTTGACGAAGAGGCCAATCACGTGTGACTGCAACACTCAGCACAATACGTATCGTTGCAGGCTTCACGACCGGGCTGAAAGTGTCATGGAAATCAATTCCTGGACGTTGGGAAAAACCTTGAGCCACAAGTCTCGCCTTAAACCTGTCAACAGCACATTAGGTAAACGTTTAATTGTAAAGATCCATGTAGAACCTACAATATTAGAAGCAACATCAGGAGAAGATAAATCAAAAGTATGATTTCGTATTTGAGATTCAATCTCCTCTAGCATAGCTTTACACCATCGTGGATCCTTTAAGGCTTCAGCAACTGAGGTGGGGATATATTCTGTCAATGGTAGTACAGCTGCTCGAAGATTGAGTTTGTTGACTGGTTTTCGCTGTCTTGTACTTGTACGTAACTGAACCAGAGGCTGAGGAGGAGCTTGTTGCAACACAACATTCTCTGTTGGAGCTGATGTTGAGACAGATTTCTCACTCGACTCAGTCGTAGTACGCTCCTCGGACACCGATGCTTCCAATAACGGTGGAGCTGGGGCAATCGGAGAAACAGGGGTGTTGGTCTCTGTTGGTGGTATCGGTGGCGGAGGAACAGTGTGAGTAATTGGTGGCGGTATTGGCGGCTGAGTGGTGATGGGAATAGACATTACTGCTGGATATGATGATTGAGGAAGATCAATCTCAGCGGAGGACTCCTCTGTGGTTAAGTTACCTGCAATATTAAATGGAAAAACATATTCGTGGAAGACAACATGACGTGAGACATAAACGAGAGAAGTATTACGATCTAGACAAAAATAAGCACTTTGAGTATTAGAGTAGCCTAGAAACACACATGGTGTGGAACGAGAATCTAGTTTATGAGAAGCATAGGGCCGTAGCCAAGGAAAACAGAGACAACCAAACACTCTTAATTTTTGAAAATTTGGATCTTCTCCAAAAATGCATTGAAAAGGCGATTTGAGTGAAAGTGTTGGTGTGGGCATACGGTTTATTAAGTACACAGCCGTTGCAAAGGCATATGTCCAATATGACCGAGGCATAGAAGCATGAGACAAGAGAGCAAGTCCCGTTTCGACAATATGTCGATGTCTCCGTTCCGCAAGCCCATTGTGTTCCGGCATATGTGGAGGAGTGGTGAGATGTGATATGCCATGACTTGACAAAAAATGTGCAAGACCAATGTACTCACCACCATTATCCGTATACAGAGTTTTAAGTTTGGTTTGAAATTTATTTTCAACCAAAGCTTTAAACTTTGTGAAAACCTCAGAAACTTGAGATTTTTGTTTGAGAGGATACAACCACATATATCTCGTATAATGATCAACAAAGAGAACATAATACTTAAATTCGTCTATGGAAATCAATGGTGAAGTCCACACATCAGAGAAAATTATATCTAAAGGATGTGTAGAGTGAATCGTAGATGTTAAAAAAGGAAGCTTATGCATTTTATTGATGGAACAAGCATTACAAGGCTTATCCATTAAAACATTTGATGAAATAGGTAAATCAAAACTAGAAATAATGTTTTTCAAAATCGTAAAAGCAGGGTGTCCTAGACGAGAATGCCAATCAGACATAAACTTTTTTATTGTAGAAGCAAAAGCAAGAGACGGAGGTTTTGTAGATCGAGAGATCGGCCATTCATAAGTGCCATCTTTAGGCTTGCCTTCCAGACGAAGTGCTCCCGTCTGTAGGTCTCTCACCTGGAAATAAGTAGGTGTAAAAGTAACAGCCACACCATTAGTGTTACATAATTGAAAAACAAAGATAAGATTTTTAGCAAGAGAAGGGACACATAAAACATTATTTAAGAAGAAAGGACGAGTGTATGTAGGTATAGAAAAAGAACCCATATGAGAGATTTGAAGACCGGAGTTGTCACCAAGCATCACTGCATCACCTCCTTGATAAGGATTGTGAAAAGATAGGTTACTAAGGTCGGATGTCATGTGATGGGAAGCACCAGAATCAATCAACCATGTGGAGGGGTCGACATCATTGCAGGATTTGCTCGTGGCTGCCATGGCTGTGGAGATGATTGCCACGGCTGCGGAGATGATTGCCACGGCTGTGGTGATGGAGATCCACGGACCATGCAAAACTCAGGACAATACTTTGCACTGTGACCGGTTGTCCACATGCTTGGCATCTGCCTTTGTACGGTTGACGATTCTGACTAGGAGGCGCATTGCCGCGATACACTTGAGTCTGGTTTCCACGATTTGGCTGACTTTGATTGGTCCTCCATTGTTGTCGTGGACGAGCTTCTGTGGCATTGGCAACAATAGGCGCAATTGATGTTGCCTCAGAACACATAAGCATAGCCTCTCGATTCAATAGCCGTTCATGTAGCTCGGTGTATGAGATTGTAGTATCACGACCATTGATGGCATCAATCTCTGGTTTGTAATCCTCACTGAGACCATCTAAGATTTGTTCAGTGAGGTCTTCAGGATCCATGGGTTTGCCTAGAAGCGATAGATCATCTGCCTTGGCCTTGATCAAACGGAGATATTCTGAAATCGTCTTTGTGCCTTTGACACACGACTTGATCTGGAACTTGAGTTGGCGGATATGACCACGAGTTGGATTACCAAACGTGGTTGCAAGGAGGCTCCATACTTCAGCAGTGGTGGTAGCACTAGACACCACAGATTGAACGGGAAGCGAGATAGCGCCGATGAGTGCACTGTAGAGAAGTCGATCTTGTCGGCGCCACGGAGCAAAGGCGGGATTAGGACTTGATACATCATTGACCGTGATGGTGGCAGAGGGAGTATCGGCTGATTCCTCAAGAAAAGACTGGAGTTCGTGTCCTTCAAGTAAGGCCCGCACTTGCTTACTCCACATGAGATAGTTAACGTTTGTGAGTTTTGTCACGCTGGACATATTCACGTAGATGAGAGTAGTTTGAGGGTTTTGTGCGTTATACACAGAAACGTTTTCAGCAGAGGTTGCAGACATAGCAACTAAGTTTAAGAGAAACAGAGATATGAAAAAAAAAAAACAGAGTATCGTAGAAAGAAGAAGAAGAAGAAGAGAATAAGGAAGCGGAGAAAAAAAAAAGAAGGTAGGAGCGTTATAGCTCTGATACCATGTTAAGGTATGTAAAGAGGTGAATATTATTCATGGTAGAGCCTCTAGTTATATACATGCTAGAGAGAACATATACATGGTAAGAGAATATATGATAGAGTAAATGACAAGATATACAAAAAAGAAAGAGAGAAATCAAGGGGATACGGTCAATATCTTTACAGTTACAAGGGGTCGTTGATATAGGTTGTGGATAAACCTAGACGTGGAAGTTGGTAGACACTAGACGACGATAAGCATTGACCTGCACAATCTAAAACGAATAAAAGCTTTAGCATTGACCTGCACCACAATCTAAAACGAATAAAAGAGTTGTGTTTTGTCTCATTGTTAAAGTAAAAGTCAATTTTGTTTATCTTTTCGGACCGATTAATAAATACGAAAATATCAAAAAACGTCATAAAACCACGTCAGAGATCTGAATAAAGTAAAAACAAACGATCGTCGCGTGGGACTGACGCGCGTCTGTTCCGAGATCCCTCGTGTCACGTGTTTAGTACTTGTGTAAAGTTACCGAATTAATTCAGAGTAAAAACCCACAGATGATACGATCTTTAATAATACGATTAAGAAAAGGCAAGAGAGAAGGGAGAAAGAGTCGATGGCGGAGGGGAAACCAGACGAGCAGCTCTTCCAGCTTCTTTCGGGTCTTCTACAACAGGTTTCGATTTGTGAAATCTCAAATTCGATCCCAATTCGTTATGATGAGGGGAAATTCATTTTGATTTTGGTTTCTCTTTCCCCAAAATTTCTGTGATTGTACGACTCTATGTTCGTCGAATTTCACTCTCTCCCAATTTCTGTTTAGTTTTAAGGATCTTAAAATCGGAAGAGCTTTTGATCTAGTAAAACCCCTTTGATTATACCGATTGTGTTGCTCAGAATATGTAATGTAATTGTCATTTGTTACTGCGTTGGATTTGGTGCCTCGTGCTGATCCAATTACGCTTTTGATCAGGTGGAGTCATTGACGAACACAGAAGAAGTAGAGTTACGTTCTAAGATCGAAGCTCTTGGTTTAGAAGTCACCAAAGTGCCATCAAAGTCTACTCAACACCTCAATGACGTGTGTGGCCAACTCCACTTTTTGTTTCATTTCCGATACACATTCTAACGTAAATCTGAGGTTTTGTGTGTGTGATTTGATGTTGCTTTTCAGGTGGAGATAGCAAAGGAATTGGATAAGTTGTCAGCGAAATTAGACGATGTGGATGAGATGATCTCATCAGCAATTGCCTCTGATCCGCAAGTGAAGACGCTTCTTAGCGGCACAGCTGATGTTTGGTTGCCTGTTATCACTGCCAATTCCCAGGAGAGACTTAACTTCACCGCCTCTCTTGCTGATGATGTTGATGATCATCTTCCTAATAAAGAAGACAACACCAGCAACAAGAACAGCTCATAAATCATAATCCTCCTTGCAAAAACCTATTTTCGGTTGATATACTCAGTAGCATTGTTTTCTTTTACTTTTCTAAGTCTTGTTACTTTCTCGATCCAGTGTGTACGTCAATCAAGTGTACGTCAATCAAAAATGTTATAAATTCGTTATCGATATTTTGAATTCATGAGGTTTATGGAAATTAAAGAATACAGCTGTTTATTTATTTCATCACGAGTTTTTCCGGAATGCAAATGTGCACACTGCGAAGTGTTTTCTCATGGGGAATCAAATGAAATCTCGAAAGAACAATTTCTACATAAACAACGTTTCTTTCTTCTGTCAACAGAAAGGTAAGAAAAAAGGCTATTCAGGTGTGGAAGATAATGGCTTGAGAAGACTCTGGACTCTCAGGTAGTGGCTTAAGCAGATGAAGCTTTCTTGCAGAAGGCATCAAGCCAGTCCATTGTGACACTCTTTGGCCTCTCAAGTGCCAGTCCAAGAGCACGGTCCCATATTAGCTGAGAGCAGATACCAAGACTCCTTGAGACACCAAAGAGCACCGTGTAGTACCTATAAAACGTCACAAATCTTATATTTGAGTACTAGCCTTAAGGCTCTCAATGATGCTTAAAACGACGAGTCGTCTGCTTCTTACCTTGCTTCGGTTAGACCATAGTGGTTCAGCAACACTCCACTGTGAGCATCAACATTTGGCCATGGGTTCTTCACCTGTAACCAAGCCATCACAGGATTCAAAAATTCGGTTTTCTTGTTTTTTTCTCATTGGAGAAATGATCACCATGGTAAACGAGAAAAGGATAGAAATATTACCTTTCCAAGTTCGGTAAGAACAGGAGGCACAACTTCATAAAGCTTGGACACCTATAAGATGAAGGTTTTGTTAAACCACTGCACAATGCTAGTATATTTTAAGAGCCTAAAAGTGAAAAAACAAAAAAGTACCAGCTGGAAAAGAGGGTCATCAGGTAAATGCTTCAAGGCAAACTCTCTTTGGCATTCATATCTTGGGTCAGTTTTGCGAAGAACACCATGTCCATATCCGGGAACAACCTGTAGACGAATCAAGACTTTGTCAATTAACAATTTGTAAAGTTCCATGAGAAATTAAGTATTATGTTGTTGGCTGGCAGCGACAAAGCAAATGAAAGTTGTGTGTTTTACCTTGCCACTGTTTAATGTTTTCCAGACATATTCTTTCAACTGCTCTTTCGATATGTTTTCTCCACATTCCTCCACAACTGATTTGATCCAAAGTAAAACTTCCTGTTGCAACAAGACAAAAATAAAAAAAGGAACTAAGATTCTGTTCCCTCTAAATAAAACTCCATCACACGCTTCATTGATAATATACAACAGAGACAACTCATGAAGCTCTGCCATCGGTTGAACAATATAAGATTTATTGAGGATATAGACAAGAGAGAGTACCTGATTAGCCAAACCATGGAGTGGCCCAGCTAAACCGTTTAATGCAGCTGCAAATGACAGATATGGATCTGAAAGTGCACTTCCAACCTAAAGAGAAAGTATAAGCAGCAAAAGATGAAGGTCAATCCTAAGCAAAGGTGTATAAGAATTTCAGAACTGCATGTGGAACAGTCGCATCAAGAAACCACAAAATTCGTAGTTGACATGGAGAGACTATGAGCATACATACCAGGTGACCAGTGTGAGCACTAACGTTTCCACCTTCGTGGTCACTAAAACCAAAAACAAGTAGAAAATAGAAATTAACATGTTAATATTTGAAGTTTTGGAAACAATTACAAAAATGTCAAGAACGTTTAGTTAGGAGACATGTATGGTATGGAAGAAGAAATCAGTACAGACCTGTGGATAGTAATGTAAAGCCTCATGAGCTCTTTCATTTTCTCATCATCAAATCCCAGCATATGGGAAAAATTAGCACCATAATCCAAAGATTTATCTGAGGGAATGGAATTGCCATTCTTATACATCCTGCAATGATTTAATGTAAAGGTAAATACGAAGCAAAAACAACATATGACAAACTTTTCCAATAAAGGGTAAACAATCAGTACCAAAATCCAGAAGCTGCAAGAAACATGAAAAATAGGACAAAAATTATAAAATTTTCACTAACCTCCGATAAACATACGCAGCTACAACAGGAACACGAGCAATCAGGTTGAGTGAGTCCTCGTATGTTGGCTCCCAGAACCTGGACGGAAAGATCGTTTTATGATTCATGCTAATATGAAATTCTATCAAGTACTAAACCAGAAACTCCAAGAGCATACTTTGACTTGTGAATTCCACTCTCATATGCCTTTTGGAACTCACTTTGCACCTGGATATCAGGTAAAGAAAATTATCATTCTGCTGAAAATTGACCACTAATAGGAAGTTTGTTTTTGTAAACAAATCACAAGAAGAACAAGCAAATAACAATGGGAGTTTAAAGATCCACACCTGGAGGGCCATAACGCCGCTAGCAAATTGAGTCATTGGGTGAGCTGTGGAAGGCAGGGCATCGATGGCATTGTACACATAATCTGCATAAAAATTGAGTAAAAGTCAAGAATGAGTAAAAGTGTAACACAAAAACCACCAAGAAAGAAAGAATAAAATCATTTATGTTAAATATTTCTTTGAAACATTAATGTCCAACAAGTTTGGATGATCCAATAAACAGAGCTAGAAGATGAAAATCCAAACCTGGCACAGCAGCACGGTTCGCCAAGTCTTTTGAAAGTGCTTCAACTTGCTCTTTGCTAGGTACCTATACAAAAAAGGGGGTAAAAAAGGTTATTTTACTGAGGGAAACTAATCGTCTGGACATGCCCGTGACCAGCTAATAAAAATGTACACAAAAGGCATACCTTTCCAGTTAAAAGAAGCCACAAAAGACCCTCGGGCAATGGTTCTCCTCCGGACTGGGCAGCAGGTAATACTTTCTGGCACTCAGGAATCGACAAGCCCCTGAAGCGTATTCCCTGAAATAATGACAAGAGCATTGAGCGGGAAGGAAGAGCATTCGATATATTCCTATCTAGGATCTAACCAAGTAACTGTAACTATATACAAATATTGGTCAGTACCTCTTCCGGGTCAAGCAATGAGGTTTCCCAGAGCAATCCAGTCATCCCTCTCATACCACCAATTACCTTTATAAGAAAGGGGACTACAATTAGTTACTGAAGGGAAGGCTCATATAAACAAACCAAATACATAAATCATCATGCTTTTACCATATCAACAGTGATGTTTCCCAGTTGGACCTTTCCATGTTCAGACTTCAGTTTCTTCAGACGGTCCTGAAAATTGGAAGGCTTATCAGGAAAGATGGAACTAGAGAAAGCAAAAGAGATTCACTGCAAGTAGCCTGCCTTAACTTAGAAACAATCTCAACCAACGTTCAGTCAAAAATAATGTCAATCACAAATTTTACCTGCTGTTCTGGGATTAACTCTTGCAGCTGCGACTTCAGGTCCTGCACAGCCACCAATTTAAACAAAATGAACAAACATAGCCATTCTCTCAATCAGACTTCCGCTATGAATAAACCAAATTTATAATTCAGGTTTCTAATCACTAGGATCCATCTGAAAACTACAAGATCACATTCATCAACAAAGTGAACATGAAACAGAGGAGATAATTACCAGGTCGGTAGAGCTCTGCATTTGAATCCATCTGACCGAATTGCTGAGCGAAGATTGTTGCCCCTGTTTATATATACAGATCCGATCAGCATCAAACGAAGCAACCAAAACACAAATTTCCAAATGAGATATAAAGAGAAACACTCACAACGCGAGACCTCAGCCTAGATAAGGCCGATACGCTGCGGAAAAACACCATTCTCCAAAACTTATAACCTGTGACAGTATCAACCAAACCAAATATTGTTTTCAAAATCAACGTCGATCCATGAAAACTCAAAACTAATCAACACTCAGAGAATCAGCGAATCAGAAACAAAAAGGAGCTACAGACGAACAAAGGCTTATCACCGATTCTCTAATAATACAACGGAACTCAGTATTCGATTCGATCGGCGGAAGCCAATTCACCGGAATGATGGAAGAAAACCGAAGACTAGTTCTCCGGCAATTATGGAAGAACAAAAAGGCGAAGAACTAACCAGAGATTCGAGAGCTTGACGGCGATCGAGAAGAGAAAAAGGCGAAAATGATTTGCTGCGTGTGATGTGCAAAATGATCTTATATAAATGGCGAAAGGCGAGCAAATGACATTTATCCCCACAAAGAATCTGCACTTTCCATATGTCAGCTGGTTTATGCAGAAAACTCCAATTTTGACCTTCAACAACTTTGAGAAGGCAAACCAAACTAAACCGGGACACGGAATCAAACGCCTAAAAAGTCAGGTTTGGCCTTTCGGCTTAAATCATCATGAGATTGTCAACTTCAGTGTACCGGTGCGGTTATTCTCGGTTCAGATCGAGTTCCTTAAATATTTCTTTTATGTTAAGAAAAGGTTATGATATGTGCGGTTTGAAGCAGCACGAACGTTTCCAGACCTAGAAAAGTCAGGTTTGAAATTGTCTTTTTTTTCATCTGTCTTATGCAAACCAAAACTAATTAGAATTGAAAAAATAATCCCAATGCTTGAAAATTTAGACTAATCAATAACTAGGAGCTTGTACCAACTAAGAACCAAGTCTAACTTTCTATGTAGTAATAAGAATCACTAAAGTGGACGAATTACTACTTACCGATTATGTGTATTTTAATTTAGGTGAATCTCATAAAACGATGGTGTACGTAGTTTAGGCAAATTTTGTTGTAACAGTTTTTAGCTTATTTCTTGATCTCTTGATGAATCAGTTTATAGCGATTCCTAGGCCTGATTTTACACATTTATTTTCTATTTGGATCCTGGATACTAAATAATGTGGTATGCTATTCGGTAACAACGCTTACAGATTAGTGGTAGCTTTAGTTAATAAGAGGTCAGACTTCAGGATTCAGATAATCTACTTTCCAGTTTAAAAGTTTCGTATAGTTCTAGATTATTCTTAAATCTCGAACTTTTCACGCTATAATTATCCGTACATAGTCACATACAAAACATATTTTTGAATGAACTTGATCTCTTTCATTTATAACACTAATAAACTAGCTTAATTTGGCAACTCCACAAACACACATGTTCTTCTCGTGCGGCCCTTATTTTCTCAACTTTTGACCTTTGTTTCGGGGAACATATTTCTACTCCAACTTTAGTAGAAAAAAAAGTATTAATATGTAATGCATTCAATTCAATTGAAGTATCTTTAACAATCGAACACTAGTCAATCTCTGGTCTAATAATCATACAAACTTTTCCCCAAAAAAGACAGCAAAAATCACATATACACACACCAAAGAATTAGTACACATCAAATAAATATCACATCAATGAAGTTACATATCAAAATGACTAGGGTTTTTAGACCGACGATGACATTTTGATTAGATACAGTCACTCCTTCGCCGAGAAGGGCTGCACATAATAAACTCTTCGTTGCAACTCTCAACCTTGGCAAAGTCAGTCCACCAATAGTTTCAGTTTCTCATCATACCCATCAAGTTATATACAACTATTTGCCTTCGTTACCAAAAAAATGACCTCCTTCGTTTTGCTTTCAGGCTTCAAACGATAAGAAGACCTCACCAAACGAATGCGATTGCAATATCACAGAAACCCTATAAATTAAACTCTTGTTAATTAGGACGAATTCTGACCCTTTGTATCGAAGTTGTTGTTGTTGTTGTTGTTGTCGAAAATGAAACCTTCAACTTGTGAAGAAGAAGATGATCTCATGGGAAACGAAGAGAAGTAATCTTCTCCAACATCTTGAATCAGACCTTCTAGATCAAAGTAAGTATTTGTGTTCGAAGTGCTCTGATCACCGGATCCCCATTCTTCTTTCACCTGATGGTTTCCTCCGTTGGCCAATAAACCGGTGAAACCCGAAAGCCTGTTAACCGGCTGATGATCTCCGCTAACCGGTTCTTGGGACGTCGGAATTCTTGGTCTGGCTCTCCTTTTACCGGTTTTGGCCTCTCCCGCCGCCGGTTTTCCGGTTAGACTCTGGACGAGTGAACGGAAGTTCTTGACGTCGGTCTTGATTACTTCCGGTGCGAATATATGGATTATGCGAATCTTGGGCTTGATCTTGGCTATTACTTGTGAGTTCTTGTTCATGGAAACCCTGGAACTCGAACCTTCGTTAAAACTTTGATGATATTGAGTAATCTCCATCGATCATTCAAATTAGAAACCCAAAAGAAATAAATGATTTGATATTTTTTGTTTTTGGTGAGAAGTGTTGTTAGAACAAAAATTATTGGTATATCGTGGAATAATACTGCGGCGGTTGGGTGATTGTATATATAGATAGTTAATATAGATCTTAGCATATAGGATTGTTGGTAAGTCAAAAACATTAAATTAACAACAAGCTTGAATATGAAAATGATAAAGAAGGTTTTGGACGAAACAGCGATGGACCTGCCCTCCATGACACACAGCAACAACTTGATTTAAATAAAGGTCTAAGTGCATATATCATACAGTATTATTTACATGAGAAGTACATTACATTATTTTATTTTATTATTTTTACAGTCGGGATAAAATGATAAGTTTATGATTTGTGATTCACCAACTGATCAAGAAATCTAAACTATAGTAATTATAAAATATCATAAAATTTAATACGCAGTGGCATAGATAGCGTAAGCCATCTTTGGTCACCAATTTGTTTTTGTTTTTTCCTTTGGATGTGTAAAAGTGTTAATTGTCGGCATGTTTGCTCTTTTCTAGTTTCTGGGATTTGGGTTTCCTATACTTTCTATAGGAAACTAATTAATTATGTTTGTTTCCTATACATGTACAAAAATAGTAGTATTTTACAAGTATATTTGCCTAACTTCTATAATAATTCATGGCCGCCTCTAAATGTTCAAATGGTAAATAATTGGATTATACTCTTTTGGCTGATTACATCGTATGTAAAATCTAACTTTGGCATAACTTGTAACAATATTAGTATATGGAAATTCTAATCTTATGCAATTTTATTATCGATTTCTTTAGTTCGTGGGGTCAAAATCTGACTCAGGAAACTGTCACTTGAAAACTAACTTAGTTGTTTTATGCTTCGGTAGTTCGGTTTGATGATGCAACCTATATCATATTTCTTAGATGTTTTAAATGAATATATTACTGTACAATGGTAAACGTGAAGATTCTATTAGATTTAGATCATTAGTTTCACATCATCTTGTTAATTAGGTTGAAATCAGATTTGATAAAACCAAAACAGTTACCTTCTTACCAATTGAACTAACCAGCCCCACTTAAGTAGTTTGTAATGTCCATGTAGTTAGTTATTCTACCTATGTGTTTAGACACTTACATACACATGATCTCATTCATCTACACATGTCTGAGGTGTCGACGCAGATATATGCCATGGTGTGCTTAAAAAAACAAAACAAAAAACTGTTTTCTCGTTGGTTTATTATTTAATTAACTAATTATTTAAAGTTTTGCACAGAGAAGCAGACGCACGAAAGAATTGTTTTCTATAAAGAACAAAATGACATACAAACCTCTACAAATGAAAAAGTTGCAAGCACATAAAATAATAGTTGACTTCTGTTCGCCAAAGAAGCAAACAAGAGCGACAGGATGGATTTAACCTCCGTTGACTTTACTTAAGCTGTATATTCTGTCTTTTATCAAAAAATGATTTAGATCGTATGTCGATTGTCGACATGTCTTAGAAAACTTACCCACAAGGCCACAAACACTATTTCTTTTTCTTTTGGGTGCAAATGTGAAGATAACACTATTTTATTTGTCTAGTCGTTACAACAAATTACAGCAAAAATGCTTATCCTTTTTTTTTTTTTTTTGTTAAAGGATCTTCATACAAATTAAACTATAAAAAAATTCTTGAACTCAACCACCTATGCAGTCCACCTGTTGTTGCAGTTTTGGCCTAAGTGTGAAGATTTTGCTCTAGCTAGTTGGTGGTTTTGACCCTGATTAGTTAATTCTAGTAAACAATATATAGCCTATGATTATAGGGAGAAGCTAAATTAGCTTTCACAAGTGATAGTTATTCTATTTATACAAACGTCAACCGATTTAGAAGTCAAACTTATTTAAATCCAGCTACTGTATAAAACAAACACATATTTGATTTTGGCTCTTTTGGTTATATAAATCTCAGAGATTCGATACTTGTGCAGATAAATAGCTGTACGTATTTGTTTAATTAGGTGAATAACATAAACTTTGGGGGCGAAATTTTTGTGGTCATTTATAATCTAATGCTCTTACGCGGACTTGGAGACTTGTTCTACGCGAACTGTTGAAAAACAAAATCTATGCACACGATAATATATACACAGGCCATGAATCCATCGATTTAAATATGTAGAGAGAGTGGAGTTCATTACTTTGTTTTCACTCAATATACACATTTAGAAATTTCTTGACACAATTATCGGTTCTCTACTAATATGTGTGTTTGGGCTACTTTAGCTAAATGGGCTTAAACGTCATTCCAATAATTTCAAAAAGAACTTCATTTTATTTAACGTAATAAATATCTTACAAATTCGAATCATTACAAAAAGTCGCTTTGGCCGAGTGGTTAAGGCGTGTGCCTGCTAAGTACATGGGGTTACCCCGCGAGAGTTCGAATCTCTCAGGCGACGTATTTTTTGTTTTTTTCTCAAATTATTGCCAATTCCTAAAATTCATTGTCCTTTGATTCTTTCCTTAATCTAGATTATTATCACACATTTCCCCAAACTTATCTTCCGATTTCTTCAACTACTGTAATAAACTTCCGATTCAGTTATCCAAATTTGCATCACACTAATTCAAATTTCTTCACAAGTTTTTATTATTCATATTATTATCATATACTCGCTTTAATTATATGAAAGACAACATGAGGATGTGACCACAAAAGTGACAGAGACAGTTAAAGATCCCAAAACCATCCATCAACATCATCATCACTAAACCTTCCCGAGCTTAGAAGCTTCCAGATCCGCCGCTTTCTTCAGAATATTATCTTCGTCGTCATCTAAAACCATCCTTATCGGGCAAAACCCGAGCCCGTCGGCGATCGCCAGCACGATCTTCTTCATCTCCGACCTAAACTCCTCCAGATCCACGGAACCGCTCTGATCCGTATCGAACTTCTCGAAGATCGAGTCGTAGAGCTTCGTCAGCTCCTCCTGAGGTGTCACCACCTCGACGCCGAAGTGCGAATCCAGCAGTCTCATCGATTCCAACGCCTTCCGCAGCTCCGATCTCGATAAAACGCCGTCGTCGTTGGAATCCAGAGCCTTGAACTGCTCGTCTACAGTCTTCTTGAATTGCTCCTCGTCCTCCACAAACGACCGTACGGTCGATCCATCGATCACTACGACTCCCATTTTCTCCGGTTTTTGATTTTGTTTTTCCGGTTTAGTTTTGAAATAAGATTGTGATGATGATTAATGTTGGCGTATAGTATAGGCATAGCTGGTTAAGTCGGTGAAGATAAGAATCTTTTTTGGGCCGTATTTAATCTCATCTCGTGTATTGGGCTTTTATGTTTGTACCGGCCCAAACATTTTCTCTTCTTCTCCTTATGTAAGACGCTGCGTATTATAATCTGACCCAAATGACGATGCATGCAAAAGTTAAAATCATTTAATTGAATAAGAATAGAGTTTGACCCGCGCCCAGCACGGGGAGATGGTTTCTGAATTTGTATTTTTTAATTAAAAATGTATATTTAACTATTTCAAAATTTTATGTGACAGATTTTTTTACCTTGTTAAGGTTTTTATCTTCGTTTATAATGTGGAAATTAAACATTTTAAAAATTATAAACAAATTAAAACATTGATCATAGACATAGATTAAATATGCTAGACTATAGATTAAATATGCTAGACTTCAGCAAAATACATAAAACAAATCAAATGAGTATATTTTATAAGATAAGAAGATAAGAAGTTTTAGGTGTTTACACGGATTAGAACTAACTTTTTTTATTTCTTTTAAAACTAAAACATGTTTTATTATAATTCCAAAACAATCCAACCAATAAAAGATCAATCTTGCAAAATCCAAATTGTCAAAATAACAAAAGTATAAGTAATTTTGTACTGAAAAATTGAAACAAATGGAGCAATATTCAAATTTTTGATCAAAATTAAATACATTTATAAAAAATATTATTTTATTTGATTTCATTATACAGTTTAACTAAAAAATCATATAAAATATTTTAAAAAATTACATTTAGATACCTACTCTCCTACTTACATGGTTGCATATCATCTATTTTTTATAATATATTTTTACACCTACACACAACAACATATTGGGAATTTTAATAGTTTTAGTGATTATTTTGTTTTTAAAAATTCAAATCATAGCATATATAGAAAAAGTTTTAGATTTTATTTATTAGATTTTTTGTATTGTGTCAATTTTTTATTTTATAAAATAAAGTTAAACAAAGATGAAAGGAGATATAGAATGATTTAAAAAAAATATAATGATAGCATTAAATTGAATCTCATATTTTCCTTATTTACTAATTTTCGTAATTGTCAATTAAGGAAAGAGAATGATGATTCTTTTATTAATAATTTCATATATGATTAATCTAACTATACATATTTGATTCTCTAACCAAAAATATGAATGACAATGTTTGTAATTAGTCTAGTAAACTAATCCTTATTTTATAAATAACATGAGAAGCTCCCTAATGATGACACATCAGCATGACATTCTTGTTAATAACACATCAACTAAAGGTTATTTTTAAAGTGTTTTCTCTTTTAATATATTAGGGATCTATAGTGGACTCCAAACTGAAGTACTATTAAAGTAAATCTTATGTCCGAAACGAATCCATAGCTTTAGGACCAGACCAGGTCGGCAAAAAGCCTGTGGGAAAATCTAAAGGAATGTTACTTTTTAACAGTAGACTCAGTCAAGTGAAAATCTATAGGAATGTTACTTTTTAACAGTAGAGTCAAGTGACGTCACAGATGACGCTATGGATTCGCAGGTTGTAGGTTTCACAAGGCTTAGACTGCGACAAGTGTCAACGCACACAAAAGTGAAGTCGGTCAGTCACTGAGCCGATATTCCCACTTACTCTGAGTGGGTTGGTGAAGTGGTCCCTTTTCTCTTCTCCACTTTTCTTCTTATGCATTCCCACAATTCATTTATATGATTTGTAATTTAAATGAGTTTAAAACGATTTTTGTTTTTTTTTTAAATTGCTGTACTGAAATAGTGAGCTGCTATTTAAGAGATCAAATTTCGAAAATAATTAGATGGTCATAAATAAGATATATGTAAAACTGAAAATCCTATAAAGAAACCGGATTTATCAACAAAACAAAAGTTGAAATTGGTGTAAAAAATAGTCTTGTTAGTAAATTTTATTTATACACCGGGCGTATGGAGATCATAATGTTGACATTTGGAATACTTGTTCGCGTTCCCATATATGTATGACAGAGTCACATATAGGACTTAATAAAGAAAAAATAAAGTAAAAGAACAATGCATACCATCTTCACAAATTAAGGAAAAAAGCAAAAAAACTTCGATGAGCTTTTCGACACGACAACGCATACAATCATCACATAACTTAATAAAGAAAAGGAAAAAAAAGAAAACCATAAAAGTGTTAATATTGCTATATAAACTGTAACGAGTGCACCAACAAGATTGAGGAATACATTTTTTTTTTTGAACAAAAGAGATTGAGAAATTAAATTGGGAATAAGAAAATGGAGTCTTGGATTATTAGTCTAGTGCTAGCAACAGCTTTAGTAACGGCGTCGACGATGGTGGCTGCTGGAGAAGACAAGGCAAAAGACAAGGAAGAATGTACGGAGCAGCTGGTGGGTATGGCCACGTGTCTTCCTTACGTACAAGGACAGGCAAAGTCTCCGACGCCGGATTGTTGCTCCGGCCTCAAACAAGTTCTCAACACCAACAAGAAGTGTCTTTGTGTGATCATCCAAGACAGGAATGATCCTGATTTGGGTCTCCAGATCAATGTCTCTCTCGCTCTCGCTCTTCCTTCTGTTTGTCACGCCACTGCTGACGTCACTAAGTGCCCTGGTTCGTATCTTAATTTCATGATATAACATAATGTATGTTCTATTTGTGGTTGGATTGATGAAATCGCTTTTTGTCCGGACCTATTGGTTAGTTGGATTCTCATTCTTTTTTTTTTTTTTATATTTTGAAAGTTTGTGCTATGTGCTAAGGGCACAAGTGCTAACTAAATCTTACTCCCTCTATCCCATATTATAAGCTATTTTGGCATAATGTATCTGTAATTTTCTGGATGTATCTGGATGTGTTTCCATCCAAATACATCAAAAAAATTGCAGATACATTATGCCAAAACAGCTTATAATATGGAACAGAGGGAGTAAGTTTTTATGATATATATAAATCTACCATTGGTTATAGAGTTATAGTGGACGACTTTAAATCATGTAAGTTCTGAAGTTTTGGATGACATTATATTTCTAGTTGTAAGCTATCGTTATTGATTTGAAACGTTATATTTCTAGTTTTATCGCCATTGATGTTATGTACATGTAAGAAAATAAAAACCAGAGTATAGATAGCAAGTTTTGAAAACTGATTATAGATTACGATTAGCAAATTCATAAACTTTTTTGGAATGAGTGTTTCAGCTTTGCTTCACTTGGACCCAAAGTCTCCAGAAGCCCAAGTGTTCTACCAGCTAACCAACGGTTCAAACAAAACTGGCCTAGCCTCTGCTCCCACTGGCTCGGCCGCTGGGCCCACCATCATATCTCCGACCGCAGGATCCGGTGATGGTAACAATAGTGGTCGGACTAGCTCTTTGCCAGGCAAAAGTCACGCTCATAGCTACTCTAAACAATGGCAACGGCTCGAAGTTGTTGCCCATTTCTTCATAATTATGTATATTTTTGTACTCGTATAAAATAATGGAAAGTAAAAAGTACGTAACACTGAATTGTGAAACTGTGGTGACTTTGATTATTTCTGTTACGGTTTTGATTGATGTATTTAGTTCCATTTCGTGATAACTCTTTTGGAATCTTCATCACATTTATTTGAAATATATTCTAATCTTTTACTTTGATACCCACGTAACGGTATATTCGGGTAATCAGTTTTTTCTTTGACACTTTGATAACAAATGAAAATGTTAAGCTTATCTGCTATCGACCAGTAGGCAGTAATGGCATTATTATATTTTTTTAAAACAACAGTAACACTAGTACACACCACCAGACTCTATGTTTGATATATGCAAATGAATGATATTTTTTTTCAGAAGTTGGAAAAGGAATTTAACAAAAGAAAAAGAGGTCGACCAAAAAAAAGAACAACAGAACAAAAAGATAATAATTGAAACTTGACTTGCCAAAACAAAAAAAGGCTGAGTCGTCGTCGTCTTAACAAAATGATGATAAAAGCTAGTCTTGTCATACACCAATTGCGCGTATGGAGATCAGATACTGATGTCGACATTTGAGATCTATTGTTCTCACATTTTGCTTTACTAAAAAAAAAAAATAGATCAAACCAGAATAACAAAATCAAAATGGAACCATGGAGGATTACTCTAATGGCGATAGCAATATGTTTAACAATGGTGGTGGTTGCTGGAGAAGATAAGGCGATAGATAAGGAAGCCTGTAAGGAACAACGTCTGGGTATGGCCACGTGTCTTCCTTACATGAAAGGACAAGCAAAATCTCCGATGCCAGACTGTTGCTCCAGCGTCAAACAGATTATAAATTCCGATAAGAATTGTATTTGTGTGTTCATCCAAGACAGGAATGATCCTGACTTGGGTCTCCAGAAACAGATCAATAACTCGATCACTCTCACCCTTCCTTCCATTTGTCACGTCACTTTTAACGTTAACGTCTCTAAGTGCCCTGGTTCGTACTTCGTACCTTAATCACCTCTCCACAATTTCACGACATTACAAAATATTTGCTGTTTGTGGTTGGATTTCTGAAAATTCTAGCATCTATTGGTTAACTGGATGCTACGTGTTGTTGTCTACAATTAGAAAGTTATTGCTCACTAACATGTTAATTATACAATGTACTGTATAAGATATGATATATGAAAATCATGAATGGATTAACTTTTTTCTTTTGCATATTTTTAATGATAATTTCATCATGAAAGTAAGTTTTTCTTTTCTTGCTGGAGAACTTTTTGTTCATTTTCTGTTACTATTTATTCCAAGAGTAACACTGTAGATTATACGTATTATTTACACACATTTATTAAAAAAGCTTATTTGTGATTATGATAGAAATAAAGTAAAATTATCAAACCACATAATTTTTTTTGGGAATGGGGGTTTCAGCTTTGCTTCACTTGGACCCAAATTCTCCAGAAGCCCAAGTGTTTTATGCGATAGCTCAAGCTGTTAACAAAATCAGCCCAGCCTCTGCTCCCACCAGCATGTCTCCGACCTCAGGATCCGACGATGATCACAACAGTAGTTGGAGGACCTCTTGGCCAGGCATCAAGAACCGAGCTCAAATCTTTCGAAAACGATGGATGGTGCTCGAAGTTGTTGCCCATTTCTTCGTAATTTTGTATATTTTTATCCAATGATGAGTGAACAAGTATGAAATGTTATATTTCTGATAACTGCGGTGACGTTAATTCCGTGAAGTTACTGTTTCGTGTGGAATCTTCTCAAACTCTTTTTTGTATGACGCAAAATAAGACACGAGTAACTGTTTTTATATGTGTCTGGTCTTTTTTCCAATTTTATTTTTGAAAATATTTTTACTGAAAAAACAAAACCAGAAATTTATCCATTAAGGAGATGACCATAAATGTTAAATTTGTAGTATGTCACACAGAAAATCAATTTAAAAACTCAACTAGATTTCGAAGGATCTGTCGCAACCATTTTCTCTCAAGAAAATCCATAAACCTCCCATGACCAAATCCACACAGCAATCACATGACCGCACAATTCCCGATTTTATCATCTTTACTCTCTTCACGATCGTTTAGATTTTTCTATTATTTTGTTTTCCTTTTGTGACCGGTTGAATTTTTATACTATTCTTCTTTGGTCCATTAGTCATTAATAGTCATTGTTATTCAATTCAAAATCTCGAAATTCTAGAAAAAGAATGACTTCTTTACGCGAGATATTATGCTAAACTTTAGCGTTTAATATAATTTGGGTAATTTGCAAGAGATCATCATTAATACATGTACTAAACTACTAATACAACGAAATGTAAGTTTCTCGTTAAACTCCTTCTCTTCTCTTATACCCATTTCTTTTGGGTAATCTCTCTCTAATCTCCTACTGTATTAGATAAAAAAAGGGTCTAATTCAAATTCAATTCTGGGATCGGAAGTATCTTCTGTTTCACTCTAAAGGTACCAAAGTTTGTTCCTTTCTCCTCCTCTTCCTCAATTTCTTGAACCTGAAAAGATACTTTTATTCAAGGTTTTGGGTATAATTCAAAATTCTTGATGGTTCTTCAGTGCACGCTTTTGCAGGTTCGAATTGTAGAGAACCAAGAAAAAACAAAGTTTAGTCCTTTGGAAACGATTGGTTGATGACGTCATCGGAAATTGTCGGAGAGAATGATGATGATCATCAATTCACAAAACCACTTGGAAGATTGTCTGTCTTCTTCTATGGAGTTGGGCATATGCTTAACGACATCACTGCTTCTTGTTGGTTCACTTACCTCCTCTTGTTTTTAACCCAAATTGGTCTCTCCCCAAGGTCAAACATTCTCCTCAAAACTTTTTGTAAAATTTTCTTCACCTAAATCTCCAGTAGCGACATTATCATTTAGCTTATTTTTGTTCTTGTTCTTGTTGTTGTGCTATAGGGATGCTGCAATTGTCATGCTCTCTGGTCAAGTTGCTGATGGTTTTGCTACTGTCTTCGTTGGTGAATTGGTAATTTCTATTTTCTTGGTTCTTGAATTTTCAGTCACACAAAAATCTGTTCTAAGCTCTCTTAGTCTCATGTTAATGCTTGAAATGCTTGAAGCAAGAATACACAATATACACTATCTCACATCTCTCTGTCTTCTTTGACATGACACAGATTGATAGATTTGGGCATTTCAAAATCTGGCATGCAGCAGGATCTTTATTAGTGGCTATCTCATTTTCCTCTGTTTTTGGAGGTTGCTTGCCATGTTCAATCTTCCACAGTGACTCTTTAACGTTCGAAACCGTATCATACAGCATGTTTGCAGCTATCTTCAATATTGGATGGGCTGCTACTCAGGTCTCCCACATGTAGGCACACAATCTTCTCTTTCTCTTACGTTCCATCTTTCTCTCAAGTGATCATTTTCATGAAATCTTGTGTTCTTTAGGGCTATGGTCAATTGCATTACACTGAATTCAACAAGCAGAGTAGCTCTAACAAGCTCCCGTAACGCATTTAGCATGGTCAGCTCTTTTCCCTTAGCTCTAAAGAAAATGTCTTTTCTTGGTTTGTTCTTAAATTTTTCATCTACTTTCAGGTTGCTAATTTAGGGTTATACGGAATTGCTTTGATTGTGTTTGGTGTAAGCAAGGCAGATACAAAAGCAAATACAGAACTACAGGTTTGTGATTTTATTGACTTGTTATGAAAGTTGATATATGATTCTAAGTCTTTTTCTTTAACTCTGCAGTATCGTTGGATTGCTTATTCATGCATCACCGTAGGCTGCTGCTTTGTGGTCATATTTCTCATGGGGACAAAGGAACCACGGCTGCGGATTAATCCAAGAGAAAGTAACCGAGCAAGAATACCATGGGCTTATTGGTTCCGCAAGATTCTGTATTATCAAGTCGCTATGGTTTATCTCCTCACTCGACTTGTGTTAAATGTTTCACAGGTTAGTTTTCTGTATCTTTTCTTGCTTCTTTTCTTGTATTGGAATCAATACTAAACACTTTGACAATTTACAGGCATATCTTGCATTCTTTGTTATTGATGACTTGAAAATGGCTCAATCCGCTAAAGCTCTGGTAAGAACATCTGCCATAAGGTTCCGTCTCCATGAATGATCATCAAACTTGTCTGATTATATGTTTTTTTTTTTTTTTAAATTTCAGATTCCTGCAATAATCTACATTTGCAGCTTCATTGTATCGGTTATGCTTCAGGTTCCAACAAGTTTTAAACGCATTCCTCTGTTTTCGTCTCCAAAACTTTTTCTTTTCAACTAAGTTCTTGTAAAATGTAGGAGATTCCATGGAATGGAAAACGTCTCAAAGCCTACTATTGTGCCGGTGGTATTATTTGGATATTCTGTGGTATATCAGTCCTTTTATTGCCAAGAAGTATTAACTCTTTCATGTATGTGATCTCTGTCTTTATCGGCATCGCAAATGCATTGATTCTGGTAAGTAAGACATTTCCTCTCTTCTAGTATATGATGTGTTGTTACAAGGAAACCTAAGAAAAACTGTCTTTTAATCATAATCACAATTTTTTTTACAGGTGACAGCAATTAGCATGCAGAGTGTGTTAATTGGTTCAGAAGTTGGTGGATGTGCTTTTGTTTGTGGATCTTTGAGCTTCTTAGACAAAATGTCATGTGGACTTGCTTTATATATTCTTCAGTCACACCAAAGTAAGTTTTTTTTACCACCTTGCTAAATAGTAAATACTAGCTTTAATCAGTCAACTAACAGTTTTCATTTGGACTAATGGTGTAGGTGCTTCACCACAAGTGGATGTAAACATGAAACAAAGTTTATATTTTTCGGTGACAAGATATGGATTAGGACTTGTTCCAGCTGTATGTTCTTTTATTGGCGTCCTTGTCACTTATTTCATGGAACTTGATAGCACGATTCTTAAGCCATTGTGTCAACCTCTACTACTAGAATGAGTCAGACAGGAAAGATCTGGAGATAGCTTCTAGTTGTTGGTAAACACATGGCACAAAAATGGTTTATTAATTTATACCATATTGTATTGTTTTTAGTTCACAAGGATTAAGTATAGATCACACATAGGAAGCATTTGTACCAGAAATACTTAAGTTTGAAAAAAATTAATGCAAAGTTGATTTTTTTCTGTTATTGTACACTCTTATTCACTGCTTTAGCCTCATATTGAGTCTTGTTATTTTCTTAAATACGTGCCCAATGTTATGTAATTTTATTGTGATACAAATATACACAAGATACAAAGAATGTGATAAAAGTACAAACAAAGAATCAAACCAAACAGTCTAAAGAAGAAAAATCAAACTTCGTCAGTTTTCATCACCAGACCAATTTCCCTTGAGTTTAGGCCCAGTAGGCCCATCTTCACCATACACTTCATCAGGAATCTTCCTCGAAAAGTTAACAAAAGCCTTTTTCAAAGGCCCAGGCAAAAGCCTCGCAATCCTCTTCACATCGTCATCAACGCTATAATCAATTTTCGGTCCCCATTTCCTGAGATAATTCACCCACGGCGGCTCCGCCACTCCTCCTCCGTCGTCTCCGTCTCCATACTCCGCCGCAATCACCTCGTACCCCGATCCCGTATCAACCACCTTCTTACTCTTCGCCGTATCGTTCCTTATCCCAACCCCGTCGTCTCCTTGTAACACCAGCCCAGGTTTCGCATACATCGCGTGCCCGTGAAGCGACGCGTACGCCACAGGCTTGTTGCTTCCTCCTCCTCCTCCTCCGAACTCCAAATCGCAAGCGTCGATCCAAACTCCTCCGCTATGCTGCGACAGAAACATTTTCCATAGCTCTCCGTTGAAATTGCTGATCCGTAGCGTCGCGTGTTCCCAATCCCCAATGTGTTCGCCGATTTTCCCCAATGGTAAGTTCACGAATTTGACTTTGGCTTTTGCTGGGCCATTGAAAGGGTAAAAAATCCAGATCGCTACGTCTGTGAACGTTGCTCCGAGCATCGGTTTGATGTGGAGATACACTTTTGCGCTCTGTAACTCTCCTTTCTTCACTCTCTCTTTCTCCTTTTTGTCCACCGGAAGATCTATCCAGTACGATCCGTCGTTTGATCCGCCTTGCGGAAGATTCGAACCGTTAGATTCGATAGAGACTGGTTTCGATTCCTCGCCTCTCTTGTATAACAAAGCTCCGTTGCTGAAGTACCAATTGACAGAGGAAGGTAGATATTCTTCGTCTGGATGGAAGTAGATCAACGGAGAATAAGTCTGGAACAAGACTCCGATTTGGGACCCATTTGGCATTGCGGAGAAGTCGAATTTGGTGTTCTTCAAGCAAGATAAAGGTAAAGGAGAGGCATTTTGGGTTTGATGATAAGTGAATGTACCAACAGAGACTCCTGTAGCTTGTGTGCCTCTTGTGGCTGGTCTAAGGCTCGAGACGTTGGCTCCGTTTGATGATTCCCATATCAATGTATCTGCTTGACATTGTTCGGTGAAATCGGATCTAACGCAGCGTAGTTTGTCGAGAGGAGGCTTTTGTGAGGAGTTTGTGACTATTAGACCAACGGCTTGATATCCATCAGGAGGCAATGGTTGCCAGAAGTAGCCAGGACCGTCTTGTTTGATGTTGAGTGACTCTGTGTTTGCTACGAGTGTGTAGTCTAGAGGTGGTTTCAAGGTGTTGTTTGAGAGGTCTCTAGCTGTGAGCACCCAGCCGAATAGTCGACGGTTGTTTGGTTGAGCGTAGTACCCGAGGATTGAGTAACCGGACGGGATTGATGATGGTTCGAAGAATGTAGCTCCGAGATTGTCTGGTCCTCCTTCGTAAGTGGACCAGACTTTGTTAAAGGTTGAGACTTGACTTACCTCGAGACCTCCCAAGTCAATGGTTCGTCTCGCAAACCCTCCACCTTGAGGGAAAGTAGGCAATGGTGAAGGAAACTTGAAGGAGGTTTCGATGGGAAGTGCTTTGAGTATCTTCTCTGATACATGTTCAAGAGGAGGATCCGAGGATGAAATACAGTTTCCCATTTTTTGTGGTAGTGATCACACACACATACAGGAAGATTTGATTCAGAGATAATTCAACAGAGGAAATTTGAAGTCATGGGTTTTTATAAATATTTGCTTTAGGTCCATCAAGGATATGACCTAAGCAAGAGAAGCCAAAGAGGCAGAGAGGATAAATGTAAAGCATATTCTTCATTTTGTGAATAAGAAAAACGCAAACGCAAACGTAGAAGTCAAAGCTGCCTCGATCTAACTGAAGGTGTCGTGCAAGGTTTTATACTAAATATACATAAAATTTATAACATACTTCTATGTTCTTTTATCTGGAACTTACTTATCGTGCAAGGTATCACTTTAAGCTGATGACAAGTGACAACGACTTCTTACAGTTTATCTTGTAACAAAAAAAAAACGTGCTGCTGTTTCTTAACTATATAAAATTGTTATGCCATTCTTAATTTCAAATGCAAAACCATTTGTTGAAGTAGCTAAATGTAGAGCCATGTAACATGCCGTAGTTTCGTGTAGTTGGCAAACATATCCCCGGGAAATATTAACTGATTTTATTTGTATTTATAATTTTAATATATAGTCAATGTACAGGAACATGACATTATGGAGGAAAAAGGTAATTTCATAGGCATTGAGGGTTACGTCCTGGTCCACCATAGAAAATATAAGTTCCCCACCTCTGGCTAGAGCCAATCCTGAGGTTATAGCATTCAGGACGGGTCACGGTAGCTTCAAGACTTTGCGGAAATGGTGATATCGGATTATTATATGTATTGATGAACTTCAAGTTATTGATATAAGCAGCCTTCTTAAACCCGTTCTCTGCGAAATGGCCACTCCCCATTTGTGTATGCGTGTGTGTCCCTCCTCCTCTAGCATAATATACAATCTCACCTCCCCATGCGATCTTACGTGCTGAGTGTGCTAGCTTTGGGACTATAGAGCTAGGCCAGTACCCGACTAGTTGTGTCTCAAAGATCAGCCACCAAAGTCCGGTGTATGGATCCTTAAAACAAGTTTAAGCTTAATTATTAGATTAACCCTCTTTGTGAAACTGTTTGTTTCGTATTTGATAAATTATACCTTCTGGATTGTTAATTCGAAATCATATTGGTCACCATTGTAAGTCGAGAATGTGTTGAGAGCTGCACCAAGGGAAATGTCTCTGTTCACTTGAACGAAGCCAGGGCAGTCGAGGTTGTAGCAACCGGTTTCTCCGTATGTATCACTCTATTTTATGATAAAAAACAAAAAAAAAGATTATTACAATGTCTTTAATCCACAAAAATTAAAAGATTGATAAGTAAAAGGAAGCTTGCCGTCCAATAGCCGAAAAGTCTTGGATTATTGTCACCGTACAAAGCATACAAGATCTATTATAAAGAGTCAAAAAAAAAAAAAAAAAAAAAAAATCCATTAAAATTTGTAAGAACGACAAAATTAAGAAATAAGACAAGACAACTATTAAAAAGGGACACTACTAGTTACCTGCCAACCAGACTCCAAAGTGTTCAAACCAGTGACCCGTTCTCCATTGACGACCCATGTTTGAGCCAAACTAAACTCTCTCGTCGTTAGAACATTCGGTTTCCATATACTTATACGGCTCTTACTGCCATGGAATCGACCATGGTCGACTTGCACACATGCATGCTACAATTAAATATGCATGGTCCAATTATGGTTAAATGTCTGATTAAGGTCTATTAAAATATTGAAATGTATGATACACACCTCAAAAAAAAAAAAATGATACACACCTCATGAACTTCCTGTGTCTGAGCACCGTCGTGGTGAAAAATAGTTGGTGGGCTCTTTCTTCCATAGTTTTCGATGGAATCTGATCTCAAAAGATCATCTCTTGTTGTTCTTCTGATGGGAATGGTGTTCTCAGGACATTCACCTTTTGTGCGCCACAGTTGATGTATAGCATCTGTCTTGCTACCTCTAGCATTGTCCCTTATGTGTTACTTTTTGGCCTCATCTTTTTGAAAGAACGGTGCAACACATGAATTAAACGTCGTAGAGGTATATAATATGAGTTCATTCAAAGGAGGAATAAAATCAAATAACAAAATATTACAAAACCTGAATGGTGTGGTTTTTAAGTAAAGGATGATCAAAAGCCGGTTGGTCGTTGATCCGTACACAATCAATTATATCTCCGTCTGGGCTCTATTCAATGTAAAATGTTAACGCACGTACCACATAAAAATAGTAAATTAGAGGTAAATTATTTTTGTTAATACATACATGGACGGATTTAACGGCGGGTTTGTTGAGTTGCTTCAACCGTATTTCGATTTTCTGCTCGTAGCGATCGGAAAGTGTGCTCTTTCCGGCCAAAGTACCGACTACGAATGGAACGGTTACACAGAGAAGGAGGAAAATCACGATCTGATGAAGCATCATTGCTAATTAAGCGGGGGTTACGATTAATATTAAAATATTTAGTATGTCTTAAACTTTGGAAACAATTGTTGGAAGATACTGGGAAATGGCACAACACACATGGTATATATATGGGGTGTGTTGTTTGTAATATTTTGAAACATGTAAGAAATACTTGAACATTTACCTTTATTTATTTCCTTATATGAAAACAACCTAAAACAATCTTCAAATAGGAATAAGTAAACACAGAGAAGGAGGAAAATCACGATCTGATGAAGCATCATTGCTAATTAAGCGGGGGTTACGATTAATATTAAAATATTTAGTATGTCTTAAACTTTGGAAACAATTGTTGGAAGATACTGGGAAATGGCACAACACACATGGTATATATATGGGGTGTGTTGTTTGTAATATTTTGAAACATGTAAGAAATACTTGAACATTTACCTTTATTTATTTCCTTATATGAAAACAACCTAAAACAATCTTCAAATAGGAATAAGTAATAATTTACAGTTGGCTTTGTCTAGACAAATAAAGAAAGCTTGTATCAGTAATCTAAATTCTGATATGAAACTTTAATTTTTGTATTATTTAATACTTTAAATTTTAAATTCTGATATGTAACTTTACTGAAGAAAAGGCTGTTTATTAAAAACTAAATCAACCATATAAAATGTAAAAGTGGATAGTATATTTCTTTTGTCAACGCGTGGATGATATAATAAAATCCATAATATTATAAATCACTTTAAAATCACATATAATTGCAGTAGTAAATATATTTAAGTTTGGATCAGTGTTAAAAGTCCATTAAAAATATTTAGTTTGTTAAAAGATAAAACAACCAAATAATCTATAATATGTAGATATGAATTTTTGGTTTTTTGTCAACGCGTCAATAGTAATAAATAAATGAACAATAAGTCAATTTAAAATCACATAATAATTAAGTGGTAAATATATTCAATTCTTCATTGTTAAAAGTTCACTAATAATATTTAGTTAATTGATCACAAAATGTAGCTTCAAAGTGATTGAAAATCATATTAATCAACCACTCAAAAGTAAATCAACTGTAAATAAATCTAATTTCCAGATTTAAGTCTACAAATTTGATGATCATCCAAAACAATATTTCATTATTGCATGGATTACATAAACTCATTAACTTACAAAAGATAGTTCAAATTTAGGTCTAATTTGTAAATTTCTTTAAACACTAAACCTAATATAACTAAATGTAATATACTGACATATTTGTATGCATATGTAAAAAGTATCAAAACAAAATAATTAACAGCTTTTTCCAAAAGTATGTTTAATAGAAAGATAAATTATATTTCATTAAAGAAATGTGGTAAAACAGATTCCATTAGTAGCATATGGATAAAGTCCTTGGAACAATTATCCAGAGATATTAATCTAAGCTCCAAATTCCCCAAATTTCCATCTAATACTAATCAAGAACATGTGAAAGAGAACCCAAAAAAAAAACAATATTTTCTCTCTCATGGATGCACACTTAAGCCATAAAATCAATCCAAAACACACCAAAGGCATAACTATAATAAATATATGCAGAAATAGAGAGGAGCATCATAGTTTACATAACTTAGAGAACATAATCATATAGTTTTCCTTTTTGTGCTTTCAAAGAGGCTTGTTGCTTTTGCACCTCAACAATGTTGTGTTGCACCTCGACAAAGTTGTGTTGGAACTCTTGTTTCGCTTTGGCTCTTTGGTAGATTCATCTGTCATCTTCTTCTCGGGTTCCTCCGATATGTCTCCTTGTCCATCTTTGGTATCTCTCATCTTCTTCTCGGGTTCCTCCGACGTGTTTCCTTGTCCAGCTTTGACAGATAACACCTCGTCGATCTTTGATAAAATCTCTCCAACATGGAACCCGTGCTCCTCTAGCGCGACAAATGTCTTTTTGTAGTGCATTAACTTGCTTACGGGAGCTTCATTGTCCAGATTCCGTACTATGTCCGAGTATTCGGAATAACCCATCATGAGACCGACCGCAATCGATTCACGAATAAACTCAAGATTGTGGTCGTACGCCTTAAGCAATGGAAGGAAATGAGGACGTTGTGGTGTAATTCTAAATGCCTCCATCGTCTCAAACTCTTTCCAATAAGGCGACCTCTTCGCAAAAGGTAAAACAATTTCCTCAACTGCAGAGGAATTCCAAAAAAACAAAGACAGAATGCTTTTTAGTATCTTATATCTAAAGGTGAGACAAGTAAATAAGATTCAAGAGTTAACAAGACAAACCAGACTCGTTGAGTTGTGAACTCGTATTCTCTTGTTCTACTCTTTTCCTCTTACCACTAACATCTGTCTGAAGCATCTGTGCATATAAACATATATATAAAAGCGTTAAATAAGCATATCAATTCCCAATCATCATGAGGATTACATAGTCTGCGAATCACTTCACTTTGTGTTTACGGATCGAAGAAGAATTCACTTTACCCGATCTTCGCCTCCCAACCTAGAGCATACTTGGATTTCAATTTCAACTTTCTCCATAGCCGACGACGACGACACAGACCCTAGAATTCGCTTTCACTTCTTCCTGGTAGCCCTCTAAATAAATAAACAAAACATCCTTGTTTTTCTTTTCTATTTTCATAAGGAATGGAAAAAAGCCAAAAATGGAAACTTTCACACAAAAAAACCCTCTGTTATCAACATGACAAGTCAAGTCCTTGACGTCCAGTCGCTAAGCAGGGACATTTTACCACGACTTAATCCAAATCAGAGCAGTAATGTTTTTTTTTTGTTCAACGTGATCGGCCAATTTAGTGGATTACAGACTACCGAATTGGTCATCTGAATAGCGTATTCCAAACCCTGAAGATATTATCAAACATGTACATATTCTTATTCAAATAACATAGATATGTGAAATCTGTGAACAGTTTTACACACATTTGTTTTTTATGAAAGGACACATAATATCAAAGGACAAGCAACTATGATGACGTGGATATTATCTTTTGTTATACCACGACTATCACATTCTTATTTAAATTACACATGTGAAATCCTCAAACGTCAAAAGGTTTGCCACACGGATCCAAATCAAAGACAGTTGCCGTTTCGACCAGGACCACCATAGAAGAAATGAGTCCCCCAATCAGGATTTCCGCCATTTCCTGCTTTGACGTTGTAACAATTGCCATTACTAGCAAATGGATAAAGTCCTTGTGGTTCTCTCAGAGTATTGGTTCCATCAATAGCTCGCTTTCTTATACCATTCGTCTGCGAAATGCCCACTTCCCATATCCGTGTTCGTGTGTCTCCCACCGCTCATTTGGTTTACAATCTCACCTCCCCATTGGACTCTCACAGCTCTATCACGTAAGGAAGTAAACAACGAGCCAGGCCAGTATCCCACAAGCTCTTCACCGATCATTAGCCACCAGTTTCCACTATCCTAAATATTCTCATTAATTATTAGTACTTGTATCTTTAATTATATCCTAAATGAGATTCATTGAGTAGATGTAATTGTAAGAGAAAATATTAGTATAATTTTAACAAAAACATTTTTGGGTATTTGCCCCCACTCAAATTTTTTTCTTTCTTTCTCAAGCTGTTACAAAGTGGATGAAATATAAAAGCTATGTTAATTATAATTAACTAGTACCTTCCATATAAGCATAGGGAGGCCGTACTGAGCACCGTCGTATTGTGTGACGTGAGAGAAGGATCCGCCAACAGTTATCAGCCTGCTCCTCTGAACAAAACCTGGGCAGTCATTGTTGTAGCATCCTGTGGTTTGGTATGTATCCCTCTATTTCCGAATATAATTCCATATATGATGATTAGCTTTTAGTATGTTATTGGCCGGTCACGCTTACACGTATATAAATATATATATAGAAAAGAGGAACTTACCGTCCAGTAAACAAATAATCTAAGATTATAGTCACCATATTTTGCTGGATAAACCTATAAATCAAGGCAAACAAAAGGTAGAGTTAATTGAAAACAAAAAATTCATATGAAGAACTAAATGTAATTAAAGATTAAGATCCAAAGAAATACAAGACCTGCACACCAGCTTCAATTGTGTTAAGATTAGAGCCACCTCCAGACCAAAGCCTAGTCTGAGCCAAGCTGAACTCATTGGGAACTTCAACTTCTGGTCTCCAAATGTTCATTACAAATTGTGTCCCGTAAAAATTTCCGTTTCTCGAATCCATGATCGCATACTAAACGGGCTCCAAAATAGATGACATGTTATTTGTGTTTTATGATAATAAGTATTACGTACAAGAGAGTAATAACACAAGGACAATGCCTAAAGCTGTACCTCATGGCCTCCAGGGGTGCTTTGATGAGTCTTTTTTCCGAAATCATCAATGGATTTTCCTCGTAAGATATCTTCTTTCTTTAGTCTTCTTATAGGAACAGTGTTTTCCGGACACTCTCCATTCTTGTGCCACGTCTGAGTTAAAGCCTTTGCCTCTTTCTTGATGTACGTAGAATCCCTTTTCGGGATAAAACTTGGTTTCATCTACGTGCGAAAACTTCCTGTTTTAACATGATCATGCATCTATAAACCAAAACAGAGATCGTAAAATAATTAGACAAACCTGGATGGTGTGGTTTATAAGCAGAGGATGATCAAAAGCTGGTTGACTAGTTATTGGGATACAGTCTATTATATCTCCATCTTCACTCTGTAAGAAAGATTATAGCGAACTTTAAACATTTGTGTCAATTTATCACATGCTGCAAATCTTATATGTGACAACAAATTAAATAAAAACTTTGTTTCTTAACACCTGATGGTAAATATGTATTTCTATTAGTTTTAAACAAGTGTAGGAAAGATGACCTATAGTCTATACCAATATACAAACTGCAATATCCAATTTCTCTACTTTTAAATTTATATTCTCACGCATAACACCTAACAACTTTAAATATATAAAGTAATACCTTAATAGATTTAATAGGAGGTTTGTTGAGTCGTTTCAAAAGTTTTTGTACGTTGATCTTCTGTTGATCGGAGTACTCCTTTCCATAGACATTAGGAGAGATTATCACCATTATCACCACAAGAGCTACCGCAAAGCTGGCCATGCCCATCGTATGGATACTTATGATCTTAAGAAGACTTTTAGATAGTACTAGTATTCTTTGAAATTTTATAATTTTTACTAACTACTCTTTGGAATTTATATAGAGGAGTAGATTGCTCATATAATTTATTAATTAAGATAGTAGTGCTTAAAGACCTTACCATCTTTCTATTAAATTTTCTGTTGTTACAACTTACAATGATAAAAAAATGAAAATCGGTGAAAATTGACCCATGACTTAAACATTATTCGGGATGGACGCAAAGTGGATACAATATTTGTGCTACGTTTAATTCATTCCATTTCATTTGTTCAGTACTTTTTCGATATGCATCCACTAGAAACTATATTCGCTTTGATTCCATAACTATCGTAACCACTAATTAGTCTTGTGATAGGTTTTTTCTAAATTAGTGCTTGAAGACTTTCTCGTCGTGTGTTAGAATTTTCCTCAAATTAGTGCTGAATGACTTTATCATCGATCTTGCGATAGATTTTCCAGCGGTAAAACTATAGAAGTCAAGAAAACAAATATACCATCATGCCGTAGAATGCTGTCTAACTCAGCGAGCATTAATTAGGAGTCAAATTTGATTTTTGTGTTGGAAGAGTGACATTATTATAAATTAATGTTTTGCTTAGCAATAAGCCAACTCAAGCGAAAGAAATCAAATTTTTTTTTATATATATGATATCGATTTAAGATTTTAGCCTTTTTGGTGAAGATACAGATCATAGCCATTTTTAACAAAGCAAATTGAAAGAAAAAGAAAAGGTAAAATAACATGTTTTCATCCCACGTAGACAACAAAGAAATAGATTCACGAAACCAACACGAAAAGAAAAGGAGAAAAGGAGAACAGTAGAAAACAGAAGAGAATCAATCTTCATCACCTAACCAATTCCGCTTCAGCTTCGGACCAGTTGGTCCTTCCTCTCCAAATACCTCATTAGGCAATCCTTTAATCGCACTCCTAAACACAGTCTTAAGTCTCTCTCCAACCATCATCTTCTCCACACCTCTTATCTCATTTTCATGACCATAATCAATCTTTGGTCCCCAATGTCTCAGATAATTCAACCAAGCCGGCTCCTCAACTTCTCCTCCTCCCAAATACTCAGCCGAAACAACTTTAAACCTAACCGCCGTATCAATCACTTTTTCACTCTTTCCGGTATCGTTCCTAATCCCTACATTGCCTTTGCCTTGCAACACAAGTCCCGGTTTCGAGTACATTGCGTGTCCGTTCAAAGAAGAGTAAGCCACAGGTTTGTTACCACCGCCTTGAAACTCGATCTCCGAAAGATCGATCCAGCTTCCTCGGCTGTGCTGCGACAGGTACATCCTATGTAGCTTGCCGCTGAAGTTACTTATACGGAGAGTGAAATGTTCCCAATCTCCAATGTGTTCGCCGATTTTCCCCAACGGGATTGTGCCGAGCTTGAGCTTGGCTCGTGACGGGCCATTGAAGGGATAAAACATCCACACGGCTATGTCTGTGAAGGTTCCGCCGAAAACGGGTTTAACGTGCAAATACACTTCCATGCTCTGTAAATTTCCGCCTTTGACTCGTTCTCTTGCGTCAGAAGCAACCGGTAGGTCTAACCAGTAAAGACCGTCGTTGGATTCTCCTTGGGGAAGGTTTGCACCGTTTGGTTCGATTGGAACCGGGTTTGATTCTTCGCCTTTCTTGTAAAGCAAGGCACCGTTGCTGAAGAACCAATCTACAGAAGACGGTAGATACTTCTCATCTTTGTGGAAATAGATCCAAGGAGCGTAAGCTTGAAACAAAGCATCGATCTGGAGCTTGCTTGGCATACAAGAAGAGTCGAATTTGTTGTTTTTCAAACAAGCTAGGGTTGGATTTGAAGAGTTTGCTAAGAACGTCCCAACGCTGACTCCAGAAGCTTGTGTTCCTCTGTTAAGGGGTTTAGAACTCGAAACGCTAAACCCATTAGTTTCCCATATCTGAGCATCAGACTCGGATTGATCGGTCAGATCGGAACGGACACAACGGATCTTGTCTAGAGGAGGTTTCTCGGCCGAGGTTGTCACGATAAGACCCGTTGCATTGTAACCTTCAGGAGGTACAGGCTGCCAAAAGTATCCAGTTTCGCCTCCATTGTTTGCTACCTTTGTGGATTTGCCGCTCCAAAGAAGAAGATAATCCACCGGTGGTTTTAAAGAGTCGCCGGAGAGGTCTTTCCCGACAAGTGTCCATCCAAAAAGCTTGCGGTTATTGGGTTGAGCGTAGAATCCTAGAACCGAAAAGCCTTCTGGTACTGAAGACGGCTCAAAGAAAGTAGCTCCAAGATTATCTTGTCCTCCTTCGTATACAGTCCACACTTTTTTAAATGTTGTTACTTGGGAAACTTCAAGACCTCCCAAATCTATTCTTCCTTTCGCAAATCCTCCTCCTGTTAAAGCACAACAAGATTCATAAACATCCGTAAAACAGAGAAAAAAACAGAGGATGAACAGAAAGAAAAATCAAAACATGAACCTGAAGGCCAAGATGGTAATGGAGAAGGAAGATCGAAGGTAGAGTCAATCGGTAGAGATGGTGATGAACTTTGAGCAGAGAAAATGTTGCCCATTTTTGATACTAAAGAATCCAAAAAAAAAAGACAAATGATGACTTTGTGATTTGTGTGTTGTGTCGTGGTAAAGACAGGCTTGGAAGGAAGTGGGGACAAAATCAATGTTGTTAGATCAACCACATTCACAAAATTTCAAAGATTAGGTCTTATCTAGAGAGAAACTCAGCACATGTCAGGTATTTATTGTGAAACGAAAAGTCATCGCAAATCGCTGTTAGGTTGTTTAGCCTTTGATTTGATCCTTATAGTTTATAATATAATTTGATCAATGTTTTGCACGTTATTACGTGTATCACTTCTCTTGCGAATCTTGATATTCTTTGGTTTCTTTAAGAGATTTCTTAAAATTATTTGTCACGAATAGTATAATCATTACAAAATACTGTATATACACATTTAAACTCTCTCTTTACAATTATATGTCCATGTATTGTTCTTCGGTAAGACACGTTATGTAAAAGTCTAACATTGATAAAAAAAATTGTCAACAAGAATTATACGTTTTTCTTTGTCATTGTGGTATTGTTTATAACGGATCCATGCGTTGTATTCCATAGACAGAGTTAATGGTTATGTGAATAAGCCGTTCATAATTTTCTTCCGTCCAACGATTCCACAATGGTCAAAGAATAACGTATACGGTTTAGTTTACATGTATTGAACGTGCATCTTTTACATTTTATTTTTCTTCTAATTTAATCTAAATCAGCTGTGTTTCTTGTTAACTTTCAACAAACATGTTTTTTATTATTCTCAAATTATTTCGATTCTTGGAAGCTGCCAACAGACTCTTGATTTCAATTATTGTAGATAGCAACATCTCTCACGACGTGGATTTTTCTCTTATTATATGTATATATATATACATGTTTTTATTTTATTTTATTATCATCCGGAACTAACACACAAACCACTAGACTATATGCCTCTCTCATACATTCTTATTCAAATATAAACATGTATGTGAAATCCTCAAAAGCTTTGAACACAAAGAACCAAATCATGGACACTTAACGTTTCTACCAGGGCCTCCATAGAAGAAATGAATCCCCCAAGAAGTTCCACCATTTCCTGTCTTCACATTGTAACAGTTGTGTTTATCAGCAAACAAGTAAAGACTCTTTGGTTCTCTCAAAGTATTGGCTCCATCAACTATCAGAACATTCCTGAAATAGCTTGCTTTAGTAAACCCTTCGTCTGCGAAATGCCCACTTCCCATATCAGTGGTCGTGTGTCTCCCTCCGGTCCTTGAGTTAATGATTTCGCCTCCCCATTCAACTCTTGTAGCTTCTCTTCCTAGAGAAGTGAACAACGAGCTAGGCCAGTAACCTATAACGTCTTTGTCATTGATCTTTAGCCACCAGTTTCCTGTTTTTTGGTCCTGATGATTGCGAATTATCCATTCCCGGGTTAGGTTAGATGGAGATGTAACTTGAGAGAAAATGTGATACCTTGCGATTCAAGTTACTTTGGATATATGGTAAATTGGAACTATCATTCTATCAAGTATCAACTATGTTATTACCTTCCATATGAGTATGGAGAGATCGTACTGAGTTCCACGGTAACGTGACACGGTGGTGAAGGATCCACCTACGGTATATCGATTACTTGTCTGAACAAATCCTGAGCAGAGAAGGTTGTAACATCCTGTTTTTCGGTATCCATCGCGCTATTTCAAAAAAAAAAACATTTCATAATGATTAGAGTCTAATGTGTTTTTACATAAGGAATAAATTTGCATTAATTTACATAAAAAGAGAACATACCGTCCAGTAAACAAAGAATCTAGGATTATTATCATTGTATAGTTCTGGATAAACCTATAAGTTTAGTACGGAAAAAAAGATAGTGTTCGTTAAGTTTTTGAAAAATTAAGATAAAGATGTAGTCAAGAAGGAACCAAACCTGCCAACCAGCTTCAATGGAGTTAAGACTTGAGCCATTTCCGGACACCACCCAAGTCTGAGCCAAGCTAAACTCTTTGGGAATCTGAACATACGGTTTCCACAAATTTATCGCAACTTCTGTCCCATAAAACTTTCCATTCCTAGCACTCATGACTGCGTACTAAAGCCAATCCAAAAGAAAGGAAAAGGGTAAGCCACAACACAGTAGCAATGGCCGGCAATACATATATGTGTGTGCATGTTGTTGTTGTTACCTGATGACCTAATGTTGGATCAAAGGTTGTAGTTCTTGGGATGCTTTGATGAGACTTTCTCCCAAAAGTCTTGATCGATCTCGGTCTTAAGAGATCTTCTTTCTTTGTTCTTCTGATTGGAACAGTGTTTTTGGGACATTCTCCGTTCTTGTGCCAAACCTGAGTTATAGCCTTCGCTTCTTTCTTGGTGTACGTAGAGTCATGTTCCGGGTTGAAACTTGGTCTCATCTACGTGCATACACTTGTGTCGCAAGTAATTATAAAAGAAGATATGATTATAAACAATAGAGGGACTTGAAATGAAAAAACACAAACAAACCTGTATCGTATGATCTTTCAGTAAAGGATGATCAAAAGCGGGTTGGTTAGTGATAGGAACACAATCTATGACATCTCCATCTTCACTCTGTTAGGAAAATATTAAAGCCAAGAAGAATTGAATTCGTACTTATATAAGTGTTTGTCATGAAATTTGTATAAGATACCTCAATGGACTTAAGAGCAGGTTTGTTGAGTCGCTTCAAATGTCTAAGTATATTAACTGCCCGATGGTTGGAGAACTTATTTCCATCAACGCAAATAGTTATTGTCACCATCAGAGCTACCATAAAACCGGCCATTCTCATCATGGTTATTATAGCAAAAAAAAAAATTGTTAAAGACCTTTCATATAGAACTCATTGGCTTTTAGAGGAGGAGATTGCTTATATACATCTATAGCTTTGGTTATCCCATACAATTTTTACGAAAACTATAATTAAAGTGGCATTTTACCAAACGATATATATGTAATATGTAACGTAGTCTTCGACGTTATCTTTCTCGATTAAAAATACCATTAGTTTTTTTTTTCATGTTATAAAAGATTATCATTTGTTAGTCTGCCATGAACCATTCCGCGTGAAGTCACGAGCCTGTAATTGCATCAGTTCATTATTATTCTTTACAGGAATTTCTTATATGATTGGTACATTCGTTCTTTACTTATAACTTTCTTACTATTATGTTAAATACTCGTCAACGCAATCGAAGTCAACTCTCTTGTGGTTTCTGGACCCACATTATTTCGTTGACTTTTATAGAGGCCGTCGTGTTATGTCATTAGATGTAAATTGTAATCCGCATAGATAAAATTCTAAATTCAGTTTTAATTTTATCTTAAGATTTTTACCCTCTAAATTGCAAAGTCTAACTTTCTTGGGCTAGAAAAAAATGATAAGTTTATAGTAAGAAGTTGATGTTTTGGTGACAGTATAAAAAGTTGATTTTGTTGATCAAGAACTAAATCATTATTGCAAGACAATTGAAAAGCCGCCGATTACAAAACAAAAAAAATCATCCCACTCAACAAATACGAAAAGTTGATTCGTGTCTGAAATGAAGAAGTTGCAAGCCAAATTACTCGCATCTTTTTTCCGCTATCTCACAAATTCCACCAATTAAGCTAAATGTATGACACCATATAGATCATGCTACTTTGAGTTAGTGACAACTATTATATGATACAGTCTTACATTTATTTATTAGTGAATTTTGACCAATAATGGAAACTGTTACTTGACTGATTAGTGGAAAGATCGATCCAAAAGTCCCATCTCCATGTTTTGTTATTTATAGACAAAGCAATAATAACACAGGTCATTCTTACAAAAAAATAGTACCACTCACTCATATACAAAAACAAATACTAATGTGATCATATAGATTTCAGTATACACATGGGACCATGTTCTTTATATTAATTATATTTTCTTTCACTCCATGGAAACAGAGAAGCACTCTGAAACATACATTAGACAAACCCTAAAAAGTAAAAAAACACTCTTGAAATCTGAAACGAATATACTTAAGAATGTGTATATAGATTTATATGTTTTATACAATTGATTTTAATTTGGAATGATCTTCAACTTTGTAGACAGATCTTTCAAGGGCAATCAGGGTTACGACCAGGACCACCATAGTAGAAGTGACTTCCCCAAGAACCTCCATCACCACTTTTGACATTGTAACAGTTGTCTTGATCAGTAAAGACTTGAATATTCTCAGGGTTTCTCAACTCGTTAGAACCATCAACAACTTGGACGTTCTTGAAGTAACTTGCTTTACCCCAACCTTCCTCTGCGAACCTTCCACTTCCCATCTGAGTGGTGGTGTGTTGTCCTTCCTCTGACTCTGAGTTAACCACTTCTCCTCCCCATTCGATCATCGATGCACTTTCTGATAAGTAAGAGAAGAGTGATGCTGGCCAATATCCCATTATGTATTTCTCTCCAAATTGTAGCCACCAATGCCCTTCTTTTGGGTCCTGACAACAACAAAAAAAAAAATCATATTTTTCATTAAATTCTATATACTATATAGTACTGACAGCTAAATTATTCATATTTCTACATCTAGCTTTAGTGTAATCAAGAATTCAAGATTTGGGAGCTAAAAAGCATCTAGCTTTTCAGAGATTGTGAAGATGGAATCATGGAAAAAGTTTGGATTTTTTTGTTGTTATTTACAATACCTTCCAGATAAGTATGGTAATGTCATATTGAGAGTTTCCGTAGCTGGATAAAGGAGAGATTGAGCCACCCATTGCGATCTCTCTGTTGACTTGAACAAATCCTGAGCACAGATGATTGTAGCAGCCTGTGCCTTGGTATGCATCACTCTGTTTTTTGACAGGGGAGACACAAAAAAATTAATGATTCTTCAATAAAACACACACAAAAAAAGATAAATAAAAGTCAGAGCCTTACAGTCCAATAAGTGAAGAGTCTGGTGTGAGAATCACCATACAGTTGTGGACTCACCTGTGAACACACACACAAATCTTTTGAATCAGAAACAAGTTTCAAGAAGAAGAGGCTTTTTCAAGAACGTAAACATACCTGCCATCCAGCTTCTATACTATTAAGATCAGAGTTGAAATTGCCACCCAAAACCCAAATCTGAGCCAAGCTAAACTCATTAGGCATTTCAACATCCGGTTTCCACACATTAATCTTGGCTTTAGCTCCGTAGAAAACCCCATCTTCCACATACATTATCGCGTGCTAAAAGCAAAAGACAGAGCAAAAGATTGAAAAAATTGGTTAATAAACACAAGAAAAAAATGGTCAAAACTAACTTCAAATACACAAATGAGATATATTTTACCTGGTGACCGTTTTGTGTAAGGACACTAGCTGGGTCGTAAGATTTCGGTTTAGGGATGCTTTTCTGATTCTTCATACCGAATCTCTCGACGGAGCTCGCTCTGTAAAGATCTCGCTTTCTCGTTCTTCTTATCGGAATCGTGTTCTCTGGGCATTTCCCATTCACATGCCAAAGCTGACTTATAGTAGAACCATCCTTCTGATTCTTGCCCTTCGACGAAACTTTACTCTCACTAAACACACTCTCTGGGTTGAAACTTGGCGTCATCTATAGAAACAATGTCAGAATTCGAACTACAGAGAGTCGGACAAAAAAGAAAGAAGAAGAAACAGAACCTGAACAGAGTGATTAACGAGCAGAGGATGAGCAAGAGCTGGTTGGTCGGTGACTGGGACACAATCAATAATATCTCCATCTGGGCTCTGTTTAAAACCATAAAATCATTCAGCCCAGAAGATAAAAATCGAAACTTTTTTTCTGGGTTTTGCTCTGTGAACGAACATACCTTAATCGATTTGAGAGCTGGCTTGTTGAGTCGTTTCAAGTGTTTACGGATTTTGAGATCGGTGAACTTATTTCCACCGGCGACGAGTGAAGGAGTGAGAATCGCCACCGTCATTACAAGAGCCAAGAAGAAACTAACCTTTGTATAATTAGCAGCCATGGTTAAAAGAAACCCAGAAAAGGTTTAAGCTTTCTCTTTCTCTCCTACAGAAAGAGAAACTTTGGGGGAAGGGAAGATGAGAAGGGTTTTTTTTTTGTTTGTGGGTTTTTTTGGATTGAAGTGGATTGCGTTTAATTCTGGGCACTAATAACACTTTGGCGAAACCATCATAAAGGGACGATTTTTAAATAGAGACAAGTGAATTTGGATTCTATTGCGTAAGATTGGTTGCTTTCTTTTCTCTGTTAAATTTTTTCTGTCAGAATCTTTTTCTGGAATAATTCGAAGGTAGATTTTTTTTTTTTTTTTAAATATTGCTTTATCTTGTTTTACTGTCAACTTTATTGAAAAAGGAAAATTTACTGAAATAGAACATTCGACTCCTTTGACGCCATTAATGGTTTATTGGGATTTCAAATTTTATTTGTTCCCAAGTTTAAAACTTTTATTTGAAGAAATGACTTTAAAACTTTTCCCGTGTAATAATGACAAGAGAAAAGGTTAAATTAATCGTACCCATGATAAAATCAAAACTATATAGACAAACCCAAACAAACAAAACAAAACATAGTGTTGTGTTGTGTATCATTGAAAAGCTTAAAATGAAAATCACTTTTTATATTTTTGTTTTTTCACTGCCTAATCATGCCCCAACACACAAACCAATGTCATAGGCTCATAGCATCTAACAATGACAATTGACATTTTTACAGTAGTGAGTCTAGTCCGTATCCACAAAATTACGATCTACTTATCCAACTTCTTATTGTACCACAACCTTAAATCTATCAGACATATGTACACACACTTTTTGTAGTATAACTTAGACCTTAAACATATATTGATATTGGCACCACATAGATGGATAATATTTAATTACTGAGTCAACTATTTCGTGCATATGTTCCACTATCTACAATATATGATCACTATATATATTTTTTGTAGTGTAGAGAGATTAGAAAGGAAAGGCGGTGATTGGGTGGGAGAGAGAGCACCCACAATGTGAGAGAACAGTGTAAAGTCAAAAAGTCAAAAACTGAAGCCACTAATTGTCGGTTAATATTATTAGGCGACAAACAAATGACAAAAATACATAATACATCGTCTGAAATCCCAATCAATATTCCCACACCTTTCCTTTTCCATTCTGTTACATCTCCAACTCCATTTCCCACTCTGTATTTCCTCTTCTTTCTATTTCTTTTTCCCTTTAAAATATCAAAGCCGGTTCGTGTGTCCTATGCCATTAATTTCTTATTGGCCAAAACACACCAATTGTCTATTTTGGTTGTGAATTCTTACAAATCTTCTATTCTAATAAATTCATTAATATATTCATATGGTTTTGTATTCATTTTTCTTTATGTGCACCGCTACAAATTATATTTCAGATTTATATGCAAATTGCATAAACCGTCCGTACTAAAATCAGATTTTACTAAAAGCAATAAATATCAAAGAAATTTACAAAAACCAATGTTAGGTGATGTTTCAACGATTTATAGCTCAACCATATGTGGTTTGACTTTTCCAAATGAATTTCAGTTCAATTTTTGGTTTAACCGTGTAATTGTAATTGTCGAAAACAAATAAAAGGTGAAATACACGCACAATGTCAAAAAAAAATCATGAACGGTGGTATCCGCATCACAAATTACATTACATTACAGTATTCACGCATTCGCTATGAAAAAAAAAAAACAATTCAAACACTCGAAAATTAAACATTCCCCTTTTATGCTAACATCTTTATTTGCTGAGTATATAATTTAACATTTACGTTAAATAAATGGGGATCCTTAACACAATTAAGTGATAAAGTGTATCTTGTGTTAAGCATTCCTTATCGGGAAATAAATTTCACAGAAAAAGAAAAAAGACAATGACATCACTGTACAAATTACGCAACACGTGAACTATCTATCTTTCCAAACTTCTACCCCCGAATTGCCGAATCTTTGAAAAAACAAAAGGGGTAAAAAAAATCACAAATTGCTCTTTTTAGTTTCAACTCTTATTATACAGTTTATACGGCTATAATTCAGCGGACTATCAAATTTGAATCTGAATGGATAGTTGGATACAACATCGTCACTAGCATACACAAAGGTCAACAACTTTCAATTGGTCAAACTTTAATCATATAATCCCTGGACCAAAATAAACTTTTTTTCTTACACGAAAAGATAGACAAAAGAAAACAAAATAAACGAAAATGATTCAAAAATACAAAAAAAAAGAGTGGCCTCATCTCGTGGTTTCTATAAAAGTGCCAAAGCGGAATCTTGGAGTTTTATGCTTAACTACCATGTCACGGGTTTTGCTTGATTCACTCTATACCTCATTTCAAACGTCCCACTAGTTGTTTTATCATCATCACACACACACACACTACCAAAGTGGACTGGACCACCACCCTAAAATGGACTCTATCCGATGGGCCTATGACTATAAGGCCCACATATTGTGAAATAAAAATGATATACTCTGGGAATCAAAAACATACATAAATGTAAAAAGAAAAATCAAAAATGATAAAATTTAGACCAAACTTTTGTTACATTCAAAGATACAAAGACACAAACATTGTTCTGTTGTGTTGGAACAGTAATTGGATCATCAATCAACGGCGAAACGCATTGCCTTCAGCTTCAGATCCACGCTGTGAATAGTAGCTTCTGCGACGAACACTTTCTTCAATCGTTGAGCTTCCACCTTTCTCAACTCCATAGACATTTTTGCTTGCATCGTCCAGAAAGTTTTTCCCAGTAGATACTTTGTTCTTATCAGCTTCCACTGCATCTTTCTCATCAGCCTTCTTCAACCTTCTCCATCTTTGTTCCTCATGCACCTCTGCATCCATTTGCATCTGCTTAAATCTTGCAGCTCTCTCTTCTTCTGATAGTTTAGACCCACCTTTCCTTCGTCTGTTCTGGAACTCGTTCTCTCTGGAGGGATGTTTCTCAGTCTCTATATCATCACTCTTCCTTTTTCTCTCCTCTTGACCATAACTCTTGAGATTCTCCCTCTCCAAGCGGTTGGTGGGAGACCGATTCCGATATGTCTCACTGGCTGGAGGCTCTCTACGACTGTCTCTTCTTTTGGAATCATCCTCCAAATCTGACCTTCGTCTCTCATAGTGCTTATCATGACTTCTTGACTCATCCATATCTGACCTCCGTCTCTCATAGTGCCTATCATGACTTTTTGACTCATCCTCCAAATCTGACCTCCGTCTCTCATAGTGTTTGTCATGACTTTCTCTTCTTTTGGACTCATCATCCAATTCTGATCTTCGTCTCTCATAGCGCTGACCACGGCTGTCTCTTCTATTTGGCTCATCCTCAAAATCTGACCTTGTTCTCTCAGAGTGTTTGTCATGAGTGCCAGATGTCTTGTGACGGTTGGATCTTCTTCCGTTATCCTCCTCACCAGAATCTTCCTCAGAATCAGAGTGCCGTCTGGATGAAGATTGCTTGCGATGCTTTCCACTTTTACGCTTCTTCTTGCGCTCCTTTGAGTCACCATCTTTATCCTTTCCCTTCTCTTCCACCTGCGAAGTACAAAACTCTCCAACATGTCAGTAGCTGTAGAATGTATAAAATTTCAATTGCAAGCACAGTACAAAAACCATCCATGTAAATGAACAAAAGAGAGGAACTTACAGATTTGCGGATAAGAGCCATCTTGACAGGATTGTTCTTGATTCTGGCAAGAGCTTCCTGCTCACGCTGCCTGATGAGAAGCAACGGGTCAGAGTGAAGTTTCCTCCAAGAATCATTAGCAGATTGCGCCTTCTCCTCAAACAGTGCACCAGGAGCCGACTGATCTGGCTTCTCGTTGGTACCAGCTTCAGCTTGGGCTAAAGGCTGCTCTTCTTTCTGAAAAGAAACGCCATGCCCTGAGCTACTCGCATTCCCTTTCCCTACAGCTAATCCTGACTCGTACAGAAACTCCAATCTCTCTTGCCTCCTACAACACAAGATCATAAAAAAAAATCGATTTTTAGAACGACCCAATACCTCAGATCACCGATTACAATCGGAATCAGTAAAAAAAAAAATTCCATTTCATAAGATACAAACTCTAATCCCTAACCCTAATTCTGAAATTAGATAGCACATAAATCAAAATTGGGATTTGAGTCGTGGAGAAGAAGAGGAAAAACTTACGGGACGAGACCGGCTTGTTCCTGAAGAGCGCGAAACTCAGAACGCTCTCTCTCCTGGACGATCTGGAGACGGAGCTCCTCGAGCTTCTTCTGCTCGGCCTCTTGTTTCTGCTCAGCCTTCCACACGGTCTCGATGTTACGGAGACTCCCCGTATGCCATCCCTTCTTGTTCAGAAATTTCATCCCCATGGTGACTCCTCTTTTGTTTGTTCCTCCTCCTCCTTCTCTCTTCTTCTTCCTATCGCTTCAAAGTTACGGTTTCCTTCGTTCTTCGTTTTCAATCTGAATCTCGCCGGGGATTATAATTATCTTTTGCTCCGCCGCCTAAACGCAGAATGAATTGAGATTGAATCAGAACCGTCCGTTTTTAAACGCTTTATAACATAATTTTGGGCCTTATCTAGATTAATGGGCCTCGGGCGATACTTTAACTACAACATTAACTATCTGGAGGTTTTGCTTGGTTGGTTAAGTTCAGTGAAATTCACAGTTGTTGAAATTTGTCCGTACTTGAATCATCAACATCTGTTCTGCAAAATTTTGGTTACAACAATGCCAAGGACAAAGGATTGTATTTATCTACAGTTTCAATTGTTATATCAAGCATACAAAAAGCCAGCTATTGGGTCTAAACCAAAAATAAAAAAGCCTAGTGAGAGCAAAGATCATTAGAGATTGTGTTGTATTAAGAAAAAGTTGGGATTTATCATTTATCTACGCTTCAAAGGTGAAGAAGATAGCTTGCGATGCAATTTACACTCTACGCATATGTTTTCTTTTGTACTCCATCGTCTCCTCTCCATCTTTATCATTTCGCTTTTCTTTCACCTGTAAAGAATAAAACACACTCCAACATGTCAGTGTGACTGAATAAACGAAATAATCCAGTAATTGCAATCGCTCAGTGAGACACAAGCCAAGACACAAGATTGAAGTAAAGAAGAAGGGAAAGGAACTTACAGATTTGCGAGCTTCAAGCTCTTGCTGCCTGATGAGAAGCAAAGGGTCAGAGTGAGATTTACGCCACGAATCATTGGCAAAGTGTGTCTTATCATCAAACAAGGCACCAGGAACTGACTGCTTCTGCTTCTTGTTATTGCTACGCTGATGTTGATTCTGAAACCTAACACCATGTCTATTGGCATTCTCTGTAGCTACTGCTGCTGCTGGCACTGGATCATACATGAACTCCAATCTCTCTGGCCTATTCCTACAAGAAGAAAACAAACACAACTTTATAACGAGACACGACTTCAGATCACCGTCTCAGTTTACAATCAACATCCAAATTTTAACTTCTAAGGTTAAAAACACAGACAGTAAGATATACTAACTGGTGAGCTTTAAAGGAACAAAAGGAATGAGAATGAAAGGAATGAAGAGGAATAAAATTTAGGGAACTTATTCCTGCAGTTTTTTTATAAGGAATATTTTAACACTAAAAGTCTTTAATTAATATGGAATGAAGGGGAATAATATAAGATACACATTCTTTATGAATGAGAGGGAACTTATTTATCCCCCTCATTCCTTGGTTACCAGTTGGATAATATTCCCAATCAAAAGATTAACGATTAAGGTAGAGAATTAGAAAACTTACGGAACGAGACCGGACTGTTCCATCATAGCGTGAAACTCAGAACGTTCCTTCTCTTGCTGGATTTGGAGACGAATCTCCTCAAGCCTTTTCTCTTCAGCTTCCTGCTTCTGCTCAGCTTTCCATACTTTCTCAATGTTACGGAGACTTCCCGTGTGCCATCCCTTCTTGTTCAGAAACTTCAACGCCATTGTGCTTTCTTCTGATCGCTTTCAGAGTTGTTTGCGTTCAACAAAATCCGTCTAGGTTTTATATATAATTCCTCAGCCTTAACGAACACGGAATAGGAAGTCAGAACCGTCTATGAAGTGGGCCTGTTGTTGACCTATCGCGATAGGATTCCCGGTTTACTTTGGTTTAATCCAGTGAAGTGGTCAATGTAGTTTGTTTTGTTGTTGAGAGTTTGAATTGAGAAAGGAATTATTTGTTCTTATCATCAAAGTTACAGGGCAATACATTGTTCAGACAAAGCTCAGGTATTACAAGACAAACTGGTTTATCTACACTTTCAATCGTTACTTGAGGAGGTATGTAAGAAATCAGCTTATGAGTTTGAAACCAAACCGACTAGTTTCAGCTTCAAAGCTTGTGTGCTACACAGTGGAGAGTATGCTTAGTGTGGCTTGCTTCAGAATCATTTTTGGACCATATTGTGATAACTTTCCAGGCAAAAAGATAATCAAACTGAAGTTGTGCTCTCCTGCAGTTCACACTTCTTGTGGTGCTGAATAAGCTGACTTCTAAGATAGCATTCTTCAATCTGCAGAAGAAAAAGACAGTTTAGACTTCAGAAACTTAAAAGAAACACAACGGGTTATGTCAAAATGTATGTATGTATGTACAAATTTATATATACATGTAATGAGTGTGTTTTGAGCAGTGCGATTCCACAATCTTCAACTGATGCTTTTTCTCTGCTGCTTACTCTCGCTAGCTCCGACATCAAAGTCTCCATCTCTTGTGTCTGCAAAGCGCATCAAAAACGTGTTGTTTCAGTTTCAAAATTTGCTTCTGTAAGTAAGAACATATTTAAGATTGTTCATGTTTGTGTATTTTGCTAACCTTAGGCAAAAAATGTCCAATGTTTTGCACAATGCCTTCCATAGACTTTGAAGCGACAGCAAGTGCTTCTGCTAACTCTCTAGTCTCAACCTGGTTTAGACAAGCAAAATTTCAAGTGTTTAGTGCAAAATGTATAAGAAATGGGAACAAGGATCTTCGTACGTACTTGAACAAAAAAAAGACAACATATAGTATTACCTTAATATCAACATCGAGAGGGAGCCGCAAAGAAGCATTCACTAGAGCATCAGTTGTTTCGGATAGAGAAGTTGAGTACTCTTCTTCAATGGCATTCCATTGTTCCAAACAAGGAATCTGCATACAGTTAAATTATGACCACCAATCATTACGAATTCTGTACATATAATCTCAAACTTTCGTGGATGTAAAAGAATATTGCGAGATATAAGATAACTCGAATCTGCCTTACTTGAGACTCCGCAATCTCCTTAACAGCTTTTACTCTCAATAATCTTTGTAACTCTGTGCGTTTCTTCTGTACAGAGTCTGAGAGCTCTGACATTTTTAAGCCAAGTGAATAAAACATCCTCTGCAAGAAATTAGAACTCACCATTAGAGAGATAGAGACTATTGCTTGTTCATATTAACTTAAACGGCTAAACCACAGTCACAATCATACTGATCAATCTACCAAACACATAATTGTTTCAAGAGTAATAAAAATCACAACAAATTCATCTTTAAGTTCCAAACATACTCTTAATAAGATTAGCAAAGCTATCAAATTTACTGATTCTTAGAGTTGAAGATCGAAAATTTACCTCGGCTTGAGCTTTCTGAGACTGTGTTTTGACCTCAGCGTTTGCGTTGGCAAATCTCCATTGTAAGTAGCGGTTGTGGAGCAGTTTCAGAGAGTGAGCATCCGCTTGTTGCCCCAAGACTTTCCTCTGCTTCTTTGTATCGGCTTGATTCTTCGAATTAGGAGCCACCGGAGGCAAAGACACACCAACTCCATTTTTAAGCGACATTGAAGCTCTTAACGACGACGAATCGTCGCTAAGAGATCGACGGAGAGGAGAAGCGGCGGGAGTGTTGCTGAATATTTTTGCGTGGCTCCTCAGATCCGAGCTGTTGAATTTCTCTCCTTCGCCGTCTGTGGAGACGGATAATCGGAGAAGCCTAGTCGCGGCGGAGGAGGTGAGCAATCGCTGCTGGTTAAGTCGCGATTTAGACGGCGGAGGCAGCATCGGCGTCGGGGTGTCGAGACGGTGACCGTTCTCTTTCAGCGGCTTCGATTGATTCTCCCGCCGCTTTGGGCTTTTTCCGCCGTGTTGTTGTTGAAGAGGGAAAGGCGAGTCTAGGCTCCGCGCCGTCTCGGAAGGGCGGTTCTCGTCGCCGTCTGCCATTTTCAACTGCCGTCTAGACTTCTGAGCAGAAATCGGGCGCTGATTCTGGGGATGATGGTGCCTCGGCGAATTTGAAGTCAACAGATGGAGATCTCCGGCGGAGGAGGAAGATGAAGACGACGAAGATGAAGAAACGGGAGACATGAATCTAGAGCTGACTTCTCTCACCCTAGGCCGCCGCGTCGATGGTGGAGGAAGCGGCGGCGGAGCAGTTATCGCCGGTGTCGATGGGCGCTCTGGAATAGATCGGAATGTTGTCGCCTCCATTACAAATCGAATTTGTTCACAATCTCTCCTCCGCAATGTCACCGGAGACTCTACAAGATATCAGAACCCCCAAAATTCGTTCCGAATAGAAATGATTCAAATCGAATTGCAGTTTTTTTAAACCCTAAATCGAAGAGGAGAAGAAGATTAAGAGAAGAGACAATGAGAGAACTAGCCGTTGAGCATTCGTGAAACGATAACTTTTATTTTTCCTTTTTCTAATCAAATCTTTCATCTCTTTGTCAATTTAAATTTAATCAGATATGCTTGTGGGCTTTGATTTAATGTGACCCAAAAGAAAAGGCTCGGTTGTATACACTTTAAATGAAAGATTGATCTTCTGGTTTTCTCGAGTTTGACCTTATTATTAAAGACAAGAATCAATGTTCTAAAAACACTGATTAATCTCAGCCCCCTTAGTCAGTGGTTGGCAGGTTTACTAATAGCTTTACCAAGAGGTCTGAGTTTCAATCCCCAAAAGATACAATCTTGTTAGGCCAACTTGCAAATAGATTATTTCCAAATGAGTCGATTACTAAAATGGGCAGAATTTGTAAATTATTTTGGTTCTCACAAATGTTTTTAGTTGTTTTGTTTTGTTCTCAAGATTGTCTAGAAAAATTTGGTCGTTTTTCTTAACGCTTACTCAATACATTTTTATGTTTTTTTTATAACAAATAAACTTTATTAGCAAATCACAGATTTTTCCCTCCCACCCATCATCAAACTTCACTTCAAATATTTTACGTCATCCTTATTCATGCAAAAGTAACCATGCAGCAATCATCTTCAAGATTACTCATAACTATTACCTCCCACCACATATCAAACTTCAAAACTTCCACTTGCAAACCACGTTCAAACTCTTCTAATCATGTTGTGTGTTTGATTGAGGTAGAAAGAAATCAGTTATGTGATTCTGGCATAATTGAGTTAAGACTTGTAAATGACTTATAAGTTTTTATGTATTGTATATCCTATGATTTTGCTCTGATAATGAACACTTTTACGAAACTTGGTTTCTGTGGGATATTTGTAGTCATGTCCTCCTCCACTAGGTCACGTGAAAGAAAACTACATTTTTTCAGCTTAAACATACAATCTTGCATATGTTTTTGTTTCCAAATGAGTCGATTACTAAAATGGGATAAACGGATTTTGCTTCTTGCATATGTTTCTGTTGTATTAATTGACTTCTCGAGACTGTATTATAAAGTTTGGTTTCTTCTTCGGTCGTTTTTCTTAACGTTTTCTTATGCTCAAAAGTCAAAACACTGTTTACAAATAGCTTTATTAGCAAATCAAATATGAAATGATAACAAGATGTAGAAAAAAACCAAATCCCAATATTTTAAGCGAAAAAGTAGAAAAAAGCAAATTGTGAAAGCAATAGGACATCGGTTGAATTTTCTCAAAGATCAGCAAAGACTCCAAATATGTCGCCGTTGATGTAGTCGTTCTCTACCAAACTCACCAAATAGTAGCTGTTCTTCACCTGCATTTCCAAATCGAAAACGTCCATTAGTCATGAGCAACAATAACTAATCCGATCAGATCACAAACAAGGTTTTTGTTTTCTTGTTTGTTAAGTTACCTCCTCGAGCAAGTTTCTGGAAGGATCAGCTTCTGGGTACAAGTTAGCCCAGCTTCTTGACCAAGTCTCAAATGCTTCATCTTTCCAGACTTTGAAGCTCGCGGGATCAACAATGGTTGGTTGAATGATCTCCTTAGCCGGGAAGACTCCCCAAGTAACAGCATTCACATCGGTTTGGGCAGTGTTTGAGACCCAGGTATCTCCTTTGTTCACAGCAATGTAAGTTATAGATGGCAAAGTTTTGCATTTCGTAACAACTGCACCTAGCTTCTCCTTTGAGCAGAAGAACTCTAGGTAAGCCTTTTGGTATACATATCCACCTGGACCTCCCCATCCTGCAAATCATATCCAAGCCAAATCAAATACAAGCCAAAGAATCGATGAGTCTTAAGAAGCTTCAAACTGAAATTATCTCTCACCAACAGTTGAGGAATCGGATTTCTCAGCATTGACTGATGGTTGGCTGTTGATGGTCAAGAAGCCTTTGGAGTTGATTTTCACCAGCTGCTCGTTTATGATCTTTGTCTCTGGCTGGAGTCCGTCTAACTCAGACCATGGACTGCTTTTTAAGTTTCCACTGCAGAGCTCCTTGAATTTCTGTTATTGTCACAGATTTTTGCAAAGATTATTGTAAGCGTCTGCCTTTTTTTACAGGTGATGAGAGTGAATGAAACAATTGTATATGTTCAGTAGTGTAAGAAATGTTCTCTACCTCCTGAATATCTTCAACGCTTTTCAATGGAACAACCCATTCTTGCTGAAGCTTCTTGTCACGTGCTTTTGGACGTGAGAACTGACACCAACAACAAGTATAAAGTTCAGAAGCATTCAGTGGGTAATGAGAAGCTCACGAGAAGATGTTACATTTAACTATCTCAAGCAAAATCTATGAACTCCTGTGAGAGAGTTGCGCAATTACCTGATGGTCCGTGAGTGCACCATACGAAGCACTGCGTGAATCACCCCACCTGCCTCGTGGGAAATCTTCCCAGGCTTTTGTTCTAGAAATGTAGCTCTTTGGACGGTTTGCCCTTCAAAAGAACAAAAGAAAGCACAAAGTCTTATATTCTCTGCTGATTCAGATATGTGCCTGGCCATAAACAAGAGAAACCAATTGCGGAGGAGGTTACCAGAAAATGGGACGAACATCTTCCTTAGTACGGAAAACATTTGCAGGGCGTCTCCATGGTAGAGAGCGAGAAATTTTGGACTCGTCAATCATACCAAGGTTCTGCAACACCACCACGATAATTAAGATACTCCAGTATATCTATATATGATGCTTAAGTAGTACAAAAGGGATGTAGTAGAAAATGAGGACCAACCATCAGTATTGCAAGAGCTGATTTCTCCATGTTCAGTGTGTAGAGATGAAGAGACTTGATCCCATGAGCCAAAATCTTCTTACACATCTCTGTTCCAAGGTGAATACCATAGGCTTTCACAGCTTCTTCATTATCCTTGATTGGCTCCAACGCAGCCATGACCTCAACTGGTATCTATAACACGGAGCGGAATATTAAAAAATCATCATTAGTATATGATACTATCACCATCATACCAATGTATATGTTAATTCTTCCTTTTTCTAACAAAAAGCACCACAGATCAAGCAATTCCCTTTACATACACTTATTCGAATCCATAAATCTTAAGCTTGAAAACCAACACCATGGAGAGTCAACAGCAATAGCATTATTCATTTGCAGGGATTGATGTGAAAGATCAAAATTTACCTTGGTCTTGCAGAAACCAGTCATACGCAAGAACCCTTTGTAGTTATTAATCGGCATAATTCCAGGAACAATGGGGCAGTTTATCCCAATTTGGCGACAATCATTCACAAATTTGAGGAAAATGTCAGTGTCATAGAACAGCTGAGTAACAATCAGATCTGCACCAGCATCAACCTGATTCACGACGATCCAAATTCAATTACACATTCTAAAACCATAATAACAGTGACGATACAATTGAGGAAAAGCAACAAGACCTTCTTCTTAAGGTACTCAAGATCACTCTGATAAGCTTCATTCGTGGCTAAGCCATTATCGTTAATGACATCAGGATGAGCCTCTGAAATTTCGAAAAACACAAAATCCAATTCAGCTCCAAGCAAAATCACACCAACGAGGAAGAGAGAAAGCTAGAGACAGAGAGAAAGAAGACGATACCAGGATAACCAGCAACGGTGATTCCAAAGTAATCACCATACTTGCTCCGAATGTGATTGACGAGATCCAAAGCGCAACCGAATCCGCCTTCGACCTGGACGAATTTGTCCTGACCATGAGGCGGATCTCCTCTAAGCGCAAGCACGTTCTGAATCCCATTAGATCTAATCGTCTCGAGCGCGTGATCGATCTGATCGACCGGCATGTTAGTGCAGGTGAGATGCATCATGCTCTCGACGCAAACGACGTTCTGCATCCTCGAGGCGATGTCGAGGGTGAGATCGGCGGTGGATCCACCAGCTCCCCAGGTGATGTCGCAGAAAGTGGGACCGTAAGCGACCATCCGATCCATCCGCTCGAAGAGATTGTCGACTCCATCCTCCGTCTTCGGCGGGAAGAACTCGAAGGAAAACGCCGTTTTGCCTTCGTCGGCCAGCGACTGGATTTTGTCGATCACCTTCATCTTCCTTCCCTGATTCCAAGTGAGCTCAGATCGAGATTTCGAAATGAGAGAAAAAAAGGCAAGTTGTGATTGGATCTTCTGCTCACTGCTTTATACTAAAACTGAGAGATCCCAACAAGTTAGGTGGTTCACTGACTTACCTTACCACGTCCACTTCCTTGCACCATTTTTCTTTTATTGAGCCACTTAGTGTAAAATTAAATTTTAATCCTTATTGATGATTAGTCGAGTTACATAGCTAAAAAGCATAGAGTATATTAATCTACATAACTAATAAACTTGGACAACTCAGTTTTGACACGTGGCACTCTCTTTTTTTTTTTTTTTTTTCCTAACACCAAAACGACGTCGTTTTGCGCTTTATTTTTTTTTTTTCGTCTTACACCAAAACGACGTCGTTTTCGTATTAAAAAAAAAAAAATCTAAATCAAAATTATGTGTAATGCTGTTCGTTTTGATGGGCTTGATTATTTATCGGACCTCTTCGTTTCCATGGTAGCTTTAAATGGGCTTACTGGCTAATTAGCTCATTTCATTTCCTTTTAAAAAGGATTGCAATTATTATTATCTATGAGTCTGTAGGATAATAATCAATCTATAATGATTGTTAGTATAAGGAAAATTAGAAGAACTCAACTCCAGTCGATAAATTATTGTATAAAAGAACAAAAAACATATGAAACTATTCACTATGAGTCTATATAAGATTTCACGTAAATAACAACTAAATTTTAAAACTATATGAAAAAAAACAAAATGCAAAACTTACAGAATCTAATATATTCGAGTAAAAAACAAATGATATATTCGAATCTAATGTTCTGAATAATTAAATTAAAAATATTTGGTTTAATAAACCCGCGCATTGCGCGGGTTCTCTCCTAGTTTTTCCCTAATAATATTCTAATTTAAATATTTTCTAAGGAGACAACATGAGTTGCATAATTATTAAAAAGAATTTTACCAACCACAAAGTATATACAGTCACTATCTCTCCCCAACCCCCTCTCTGCTTTTGAGTAGGTGAGGCATAACCAGAACCACAGACCCACGTCACCACCTACCATTTATATCGCATATCCATCACCAGTCACCGGCGAGTGGGTTTCACTCGCAAAAAATGAAACTGGTCAGATTGTGCGTGCTTGGCTTTTGTCGGCGGCACCGACACAGATGCACACGGACTTATCTTTTTTCTCAGCACGTGCTAACGGAACATACCGGTCTTTTGATTACAAATTCTAAAAGGTAGACCGGATATGAGATGACCGGTTCTTACAAATTCAATTACATAATCATCAATTTGAGATTTTCATAACTTTGTGATACAACAACCGTACAAATTCAATTACATAATCATCAATTTGAGATTTTCATGAAAAGAAGAAACTGAAGAGAGTACAAATGTACTTACAGCTTACAAGTAGATATATCATATCTTATACAAATATTATATAATGGTACAACACAGGTAAAGTTAGATGCAAGAACAATGTCACTGCACCGATCCCTGACCAAAACCGAAACACCCGTTTCTTCGGTTACTTCAGTTTATCAAGGCATATTTATTCGGGTTTCTCAACTTTTGTTTCCAAAGAAATCTGCAGAAATTTTAGCAGCAAAGGTTATTTAATACCCCATGCTTCTTGATCACCTGAATGCAATGTTAAGCAGTTACAATCTCCCAGTCTTCTCTTGACATGTCGATAAACTCGGTAATACCATCCTCGAACATCACCTGGACCAAGTTAAAAAGACATTAACAGAGTTCTTAGTTGAGAAGAATTTTGCTTAAGTTCTGACAAAAACAAGAATTGGTTTCATTTGTATTACCGAGTGCTTTCTTGAATACTCATCAAAATGTCTAATGAGGCCAAAACACCTGAAAATTTCCAAATTACACGTTACAGAAAAGTCTATACAATAGGTCATAAAAACTAATCCGTGAGACCGAAACTATATACCTATCACTCGTGGGGCGAGATAACCTGATCACCACACCAACGCAATTGCGAGGACATATTTGGCCTTGACTAATTTTGTTCCATGATTTTCCTTCATGTATAGCTTCATTTTGATGCACCTAACCAAAAGTTGGAACGAATAAGACCTCATTACTCCCAAAATGAAACTATGCCATTGCAAAGACAAGATCTATATTTGAATAAATCTTTTCATATAAAATTTCAACATACCTTGGGCAGTGTCCCGGACACTTCACATGCCACTATATCAAAAGCTTCTTCAGAGGCTAACTTAGGCTTGCTAGGTTTCACACCAAGCTTCCTTCTGCAACCTACGGCCCCACAATGGCAATCTTGATCTGCACCAAACTGAACAAACCTGCTCTATTTCTTAGTGCATAACTCAACAGATTACGAACTTGGGAAACCATGAAATATGAGTTTTAATGCAAACTAGGATCTTACTGATAGTCATAAGTCAAATGCTCTCCTTTGCTTATGTCAGAGGTGGCAAAAATTCCAATTCTTGTCTCGCCGTCAATTATCCTAATAGCAACCAAATGATGACTTTGCTCTCAACTTATACATAAGAAGCATAAAACAAGCAATAAAGGTGACAAAAAACACAAACCATTTCTGCATCTGAGTATTAGGATTGCAACTATGATTGATATATCTCGACTTATTCCCCTTGTGTGTAGCATCAATCACCATATCTCTGTTTATCTCACACAAGTAGAAATTCGTCTCGCCGCAGTGTTTCATCTTCCAAAGCCTCTCTTCACAAGTCTTATCATCTATCACTATATTTAGCAACAACACAACTTTAGCAACAGTCGCAGAGGAAAAAAAAAACATAAACAAAATAGTCACCACATTACATATTCACATCACCTTCTCCAACATATTCAATGATAAACTCTCCTTGCTTGATTTCTTCTTCTGCTATAATCCCTGATCCGCATTTTTCTGTCTACAAGAAACAACTCATATACCAACCAAACCAACAATTTCAACTAATCTGATTAAACCATTCTATATATTACCTGAATCAACTTCATTTTCTTGACACGACGATGTTGGAACGGCTTATTGCTACACTCACTCCCACACTTGCAACTAGACGAACAGCTTGAGAATAGCATCCTACAATCAATGAAATGTTACTAAATCAAGCAGATAGATGTTACTAAATGTTACTAAATCAAGGCTTACCCGCAATGGCAATTACTTCCACAAACAGATTCAGGGGACAAGGAGGAACAAGAACAGAATATTCCATCATCCTCACTCCTTCTTTTGACTCTCTTCGTCAAGTATATATCTTATTAACTAAGTTTAAGGCGAAAACAAATCAAATGAAGTGAAATTTAAACAAAAAAAAAATGTGTGATTGAAGATTTGCGGAAAAGGATACTCCGCCGGATGAAGATGTAAGGAGCAGCAGGTTTCTCTTTGTTCAACCAATCCGGCAATTCGAAATCCTCCGATTCTCCGATTTGTTTCAGCAGTTTGTTGAACACTTGCCCAATTTGATTGACCGGAATCTGAGAAAAAACATCTTGAAATTTCAGAAATGGCAACTTACAAGGAAGAGGAGATTCTTCTCGGACGAACCTTTTTGGCGGCGGGCATGATGACCGGAGACCGGATATGGAAAATAGAGCAAATTTTTGAAATTTGACCAAATTGACTCTGATGAAGTTAATTGTGGATACTTCTCCCTCCTGTTTAACAACACGAATAATTCGAAATTGCTTCTAAGTGATGTTGTTGTTGAACAAAGGAGGAAGAAGGAAGAAGGAGAGAGTAACAATTGCGGATCTGAGTGAGTAAGAGAAGACAGAGGATGAAGAAAGAGCGGCAGTTCTTTTTTTATTTTATCTTTTTCTTCTTTGATAATTGCGCCTCTTAAAAAACAAATTAACAAATTAATCTTGCGCCTCTCAAAATTGTTAAAGAATCGTATTGGGTTACGATGGGCTTTTGTATGCAATCCAAATATTTTACCAGGCCCAAATTAAATGCCCTATATTAATATGTGTGGTGGTGTGGCTTGGTAAGCACGACATCATTTTGGTCAAGCAAAACTACACACTATAAAATCTTCTCACAGAAAAAAATCATATACGCTAGTTATAATATTCAAACAAATAACCTTGAACATGCCTGAACTTAATGTATTTGCTTGCTCCCAACTTCAAACCTAGAAAATCTTCTCACAGAAGATATGATTCTCTTAATTTAACATGTTAAGGTACAGTAATTTTATAAATGAGTTGACGAAGGTTTAGATATACTTACAACTGATCGAGTGCGTTACATCGTTGAGTATTATAATGTAAAATTGGGTAATGGTAACGTAGTTGGCGTTTTGAGATCTACAATCACACTTTTGAACCCTAAAAGCATAGAAATATCTCCTCTATAAACACTCCTAAAGAGTCAACGAGAGTTTCTCATTCCACTGCAAAAATAAAAGAAGAAGAAGAAAGATGACTCATTCTTTTGTGAAGTCTGCTTTTGTCCTCACTCTTCTCTTTGCTATTGCCGTTGCGGTTACTGGTAACTACTAAAGAGTTTCTTATACGATAGTTTTCAAGTTATAGACCTTGATTATAGAAATGTAGAACTTTTTATTACAACATAAACAAACCCGTGTGGTGTGGTTAGCAGGAAACAGATTGTATCCGAAGCATGAGCGGAGTGGTGAACAAGTTGAAGGTAGCTACACCAAAGCTGATCAAGAAGATGGCAACTCCGTCCTCAAATCTGCCTTGTCACTAAAGAAAGGTAGGCGAGACCTTCTATTAAATTTCTTTTCCAGTTTATTGCATAATCTTCATTACCAATGGTTGTTCAAAAAAAAAAAAAAATCATAAACAATGAATCATCTGATTTTTGTTTTTACAATTATTGACCTACTGTTTTATGATTCTCGGCAGGACCACTAACCTCCACATGTGCGGTCATACTTTACGGGGTGAGCTGTGACAATTGTGAGAGCGAATGCAAAGAACAGCTGGGCAGAGAGCAATGGGGTCAATGTGTGGAAGGGTGGCCATACCGCGACTGCAAGTGCTCCGTTGAGTGTTTATAACAATCTGCATGTAGTGATGTTCCTTTGTAAGGAGTGTATGGGTCCGCCTATATGCTTGCTCCGTGTCTTTGATGTTTTTCTATTTTATTAAGTTTGATAAGTACTGTTGTATACGTTTGTTTCTTTTGTTTGAGTTCGTTGTTATGTATGACTGTTTCTGTAGTTCAATGAGTTGAAGATCGCGCTTCGTGCAAATCATTTATCTTTTAAAGATCTTCTTTAACCGTGACTCCGAGAGTATATATCTAATTAACGAGTAAACAATAACGTGTCAATGAATAGATGTAGACAAGTTCATGTGACTAGCCCTTTTTTCTAAAAAAGCTAGAACACAAAAAAGTTCATGTGACTAAAGCACATTTGCAACTAATTTTCACTATGTTAACCCACTCGTGCTTTCTTCTTTAAACTGAAGTTTATCCGAAACAAACAAAAAAACGAGCTTGGATTCATTAGTAGCATCAATCTCGTCTCGTGACCTCGACCAAGATGACTATAAATTCACCATAAACTTCTGTTTAATTTACCCACAAAAAAACAAAAAAAAATCTGTTTATTTTAAGCATGTTTAAGGTTAAAGCCAAGGAGTTCTAAAATAATGGAGACCAGAACAAACAAAACCTCAAAATGTAATTGTTTGACTTTTTGATCTCGTTTTAATGAAAAATAAAAATAAATAAACAACTGAATGCGTTACACGGTGAGGATAATAAAATGTAAAATCGTGTCGTCATCACATACCTTTATGCTGTATTATTATTTTTACTAACATTATTATCATGGCATAAGTATGAAATTATTCAGGATATTCGATATGCAATCCAAATATTTGATCATATCGGAGTGACCAGTGTGAGTCTCTTCTATACTGCTACACTTGAGGAACTGAATATGCAAGAACCAGTTTTGGATGAAACAGATACAAAGGTTAACATTTTTGTCTTTGATCGAGTTTCTCATTTACGAGATCAAGTATTCATTTTCTTGATTTGGTAATAATTATTTCCTTTGTCTTTGTTTCCACCTGACAACCAACCACAACTTATGCATGGACATCATCTCTTAACAAAGACCCCACAAAGAGTGATCCTCAGCTGAGACATGCACAAAATGAATTTGCTGCAATGCAAAATAATCCAGAAAATTTTAGAGGTGTGTATACTTGATTTTTTTTTTTTTTGTGGAACAAAGGTGTGTGGGTGTGTGTGTGTGTGTGTGTGTGTGTGTGTGTATACTTTCATCACAAAAGAACTATGCTCTATGCAATCATTTATAAGGTTCCGATGCTCATGCTCGATGAAAGAAGCCTTCTTTCGGCTTGAAGGAATTATATGTGTGGTGGTGCTTGGTAGGCACGAGATCATTATTCATTATGGTCAAGTAAAAAAGAATTAGACTTGTTATCTAGACATTTTACGTTCTGACCCAAGAAGTCGAGGACCAGCGTTCAAGCAAAGGAAGAGGTGATTATGTCATGGTGATACTTATAAACCAAGCAGATAAGATGATGACCTGTATTTGAAGTTGGGAGCGAGCAAATACATTAAGTTGAGGCATGACCTTTTAAATCAAGCAAGTTATAATATTCAAACAAAGAACCTTGAACATGCCTCAACTTAATGTATTTGCTTGCTCCCAACTTTCAAACCTAGAAAATCTTCTCACAGAATATATGATTCTCTTAATTTAACATGTTAAGGTATAATAATTGTAAAAATGGGTTGACGAAGGTTTAGATATACTTAAAACTGATCGAGTGCGTTACACGTTGAGTATTATAATGTAAAATTGGGTAATGGTAACGTAGTTGGCGTTTTGAGATCTACAATCACATTTTTGAACCCTAAAAGCATAGAAATATCTCCTCTATAAACACTCCTTAAGAGTCGACGAGAGTATCTCATTCCACTGCAAAAAAAAATAAAAGAAGAAGAAGAAGAAAGATGACTTATTCTTTTGTGAAGTCTGCTTTTGTCCTCACTCTTCTCTTTGCTATTGCCGTTGCGGTTACTGGTAATTAACTAATTACTAAAGAGTTTCTTAAATGATAGTTTTCAAGTTATAGATCTTGATTATAAAATGAATAACTTTTATTATAAGACAAACAAATCCGTGTGGTGTGGTTAGCAGGAAACAGATTGTATCCGAAGCCTGAGCTGAATGGAGAACAAGTTGAAGGTAGCTACACCAAAGCCGATGGCCACTCCGTCCTCAAATCTGCCTTGTCACTAAAGAAAGGTAGGCGGATCACCTTCTATTAAATTTCTTTTCCAGTTTATTGCATAATCTTCATCAGCAATGAATCATCTTATATTTATTTTAATCACTGAAAGATAAATTGAATCCGCTTTGGCCGTATATATCTCTTTTAACAATTGTTAACATACTGTTTTATGATACTCGGCAGGACCACTAACCTCCACATGTTCGTTCGACATGGAGAAGGTCGAGTATTGTGACGAATGTGACATGAAATGCAAAGAACTAGTTAGCCAAGGTTATTGGGGTCGATGTAGGGACACATGGATCTTTTTTACCGTCTGCACGTGCTACTATGAATGTTAATATTAGTACTATATTGTACTAATAAAGAACAATCTGGCGTGATGGTCCTTTTATGTATTGGTCCCGTAACTCGAAGCCTATATGCTTGCTCCGTGCCTTTTCTGTTGAATTATGTTTTAGTAAGTATTGTTGACTTGCTGTGTACGTTTGTTTCTTTTGCTTGAGTTCGTTGTTATGTATATGATTTGTTTCTGTTGTTCAATGAGTTGAAGATTGCGCTTTGTGAAAATAATTTATCTTTGAAAAAATCTTTAACCGTGAGTATGTATCTAATTAACGAGTTAATTACTTCATCAATTAACGTGTCAATGCAAAGATGTAGACAAGTTCATGTGACTAGCTCTTTTTCAAAAAAAAAAAGTTCATGTGGCTAAGCACATTTGCAACTAATTGTCACTATATTAACCATTCGTGCTTTCTCTTTAAACTGAAGTTTATCCGAAACAAACAAAAAAAACCGAGCTTGAATTCATTGATAGCATCAATCTCGTCTCGTGACTTCGACCAAGATGACTATAATTTCACCATAAACTTCTGTTTATTAAAGCCTAAGGTTAAACCCAGGGAAGTCTAAAATAATGGAGGTCAGAAATCAGAATAAACAAAACCTCAAAATTTTGTTTTGACTTTTTTTATCTCGTTATAATGAAAAAAAAAACAAAAAAAAACAACTGAATGCGTTACACGTTGAGGATTATAAAATGTAAAATATCGTGTCGTAATCACATACCTTTATTTTTTACTAACATTATATTATCATGGCCTAAATCATGGCATAAGGATGAAATTATTCAGGATATTCGAAATGTTTTTGCTTCCTAATCATAAACGTCTTGTCGACTATCTTAAAAAAACAATATAAAAAATAAAAAATAACCCTGATTATGTTAAATTTAGTTGATAATAATTAAATATACATAGATGTCATTAATTGGAAGCGAGAGCTATTAACAATTCACATCGAGAGAGAGAAAGAGATTCGCCATTGAGATTGTGTCCCAAAACCTCCAAAGGAGTCACACGTTCTTCTTCGTTGTTCCTATGCTTTAAGCTATCTTAGACGGGACGTAGAAGCGAAGCAGATTGAACACGAATTCGATCTCCTCTCTTCTTCCCCTTTCGTTTTCCTCGTCCGCGGTTTCCATCTCTGATCGATTTCTCAGGTGATCCTTAAGCTTTTGGTAGTAATTCGGAGCTCTGAGAATTCCTTAGCTAGATTAGACGATGAAGTTGTGTACAATTGGGTTTTGATAAAAACGAGCTCGATTTTAAGTTGACTGATTGCTGTTGATTATTTGATCATTCTCGATTACCGTAGATCCGTGAGCTGAAACTTCCTCAGGCTCTTAAATTTTCTGTCTTGGATTTTGTCTTTTGTGATTTTTCTGAGAATTTTCTTCAATTAGGAGAAGATGCATGTGGAATCTAAATGCCTATATCATGTGAAAAATTGTCTTTTGAAGAATGTTTGATGTTAATTTGGTTTCTTCTATGCTTAAAATTGCAGATAAGGTTCCTCAGGGGTTTAGGTAGCTTCTATGAGACGGGCACGTTGCAATTGGTGCTTCATGTCTAGGTAAATGAAGGCTTTATGCGATAGATTTGCTCCTCAACAATCAAGCAAGAGTGAAAAGCGTGATAATCCCCCACCATCTCTAGTTTCAGATTCAGGATCTAGTGATCATCATAATAAGTCCAAGTTTCCCTATTGGTCAAACGTGTTTGCGCCTTCTTCTTCTTCTTCCTCAGTTTCTCAGTCTTCATCTTCAGCTTCTGCGCATAAGCAAGTCTCCACCGCTCGTAATGGTTGGACAGCGCTTGTGAAAAAGGCGTATATGGCTAGTGGCGCGATTAGGAGGTTCCAGGAGCGTGTTTTAGGTCCAAATAGGACTGGTCTTCCAAGCACTACAAGCGACGTATGGCTCTTGGGTGTATGTTATAAGATATCTGAGGATGAAGCCTCGAAGGAAACGGATGATGGTAGTGTGATGGCTGCGTTGCAACAAGATTTTTCATCCAGAATACTGTTGACATATCGTAGAGGTTTGTATATTCAACTACAGATTCAAGTGCAAGATAGAGTTTGTTTTCGCATGATATTCACCGGTTTTAGCATTACAGGTTTTCAAGCCATTGGAGAGACGACATATACCAGCGATGTAAACTGGGGTTGCATGATTCGGAGCAGCCAGATGCTTTTTGCTCAGGTGTGAAGGAAGAATATTTTCTTTTGGGCGTTAGGTTTTGATGTTTGTAACATGTTTTAACAAAGCTGAAATATTTGCAGGCGTTGCTTTTCCACAGGCTGGGGAGGTCTTGGAGGTCCAAGAAATCCGAGGTTAGCTCAATGTAGCAGAAATATTCATCACTAGGAACAGAAACTCATGACTGATTGATTTGAAAATGCAGGCGCTTGAACAAGAATACTTAGAGACCTTGGAACCGTTTGGTGATTCCGAGGCTTCAGCTTTCTCCATTCACAATCTTATACTAGTTGGAGAGTCATACGGTCTCGCTGCTGGTTCATGGGTAGGACCATACGCGATTTGCCGGTCGTGGGAATCATTAGCGTGCAAGAAGAGAAAACAGACTGATTCTAGTCAGCAGACGCTTCATATGGCTGTTCACATCGTTTCTGGCAGCGAGGATGGAGAGAGAGGTGGAGCTCCAATACTCTGTATAGAAGATGCCACCAAATCTTGTTTAGAGTTTTCGAAAGGAAACGCTGAGTGGACACCGATTCTCCTTTTGGTCCCGCTGGTTCTTGGACTTGACAGAGTGAACCCCAGGTTTGCGATTGTGAAGTTGACTGCTTTCCTTTTCTTGTTTGTAATTGGTCTTTTTGACACATTGCTAAACTTGATTGATAGGTACATTCCATCACTCGTAGCCACATTCACTTTCCCTCAAAGCTTGGGGATTTTGGGTGGCAAACCAGGTGCCTCAACGTACATTGTTGGTGTTCAAGACGATAAAGGCTTCTACCTTGACCCACACGAAGTCCAACAGGTTTCATTTTCGTTCCTTTGAATCAGTTGCCATAAGATCTCTTTTTCCTGTTAGGATGATCTGATGTTAATCATTCACTGATTGAGAGTTATCGTTTGATGATTTGGTTATAGGTGGTCACAGTGAACAAGGAAACTAAAGATGTTGACACATCCTCCTATCATTGCAAGTGAGTTTCAAGCTAATCAATCTATCTTTTGCCTGGTTCATTTTTTATCTTGTTCCTTACTTTTGTTCTTCAATCTGTGTCAGTGTACTTCGTTATATTCCTTTGGAATCACTTGACCCATCTCTAGCCCTCGGATTCTATTGCCGCGACAAAGGTATTTTTTTATTACTACATTCTCTGAAACCAAAAGTTTAAAGCCAGTAGTATTCTAACTTGGTAAAACTCTTTCCCTGATCATCATCAACAGATGATTTCGACGATTTCTGTCTCCGAGCATCGAAACTAGCAGAAGAATCAAACGGTGCTCCGTTGTTCACCGTGACTCAAACCCACAGCTTGATTATCCACAGCAGTTGCGAGTTTGTAGAGAACACCGAAGACGACGAACGTGAAGATGACTGGCAATTGCTCTGATCATCATCAAACATTTTACAATCTTTAAGTGACAATTCTTTTTCCTTTTGTATTCGTTTTTTAAGTGTTTGGTGTAAATTTCATCAAATCACAATACAAATGTTGTACTATAAATCCCGTTTATCAAAAGCCATTTTGTGATAATATCTTTGGATTTTCAAACATATATTGAAGCATGTGAAAATGGTAATGTTGAGAAACCGGAAGGTATGTCTTGGACATGACTCCATTTTCCGATATCCTTCTCCGTCGTCTTCATCATCACTCCTTTGCCTTCACTCTCTGTTCTCCCGCCGATCATTACCACCGCGTCACCTCCTAAGCTTCCGGCGAAAATTGAGCTTCCAGTCATCGGAAACTGTATCATTTCAAGTTCCAAATTCCATTTTCTCGAATCGTCTTTAGTTTCGGATTTACGCTCGCTCTGTAATTCACCGTCTGTGAAACACCTTAACCCGGAGGAGCAGTCTCCGGCGGTGCGACCTCTGGGGCTAGTATCCGGAAATCGCCAGATGTCTTCCATTTTGGACCAGGAATTTGTAGCCGGATCGTAAATTTCTGCATCGGATTGAAATCTCCCCTGAGATTCCGTCCCGTAACCGCTCAATACGCAAAATCCGAGATCCGTTCCCACGGCGAATCCTTGACATTCGTCTCTTCCTTCCGTCATCGGCGGAATCATCGACCACTCGTCCTTCTCCACGTCGTAAACCTCCGCCGAGCGTAAGGCGTTCTTCTGATCGTCGTGACCTCCGGCGACGTACACTTTCGTCGAGCCGATTGAAGCGCAGGCGAAGAACGACCGCGATTCATTCATCGGCGCTCCTCGTCTCCACCTCCTTCCGCTTCCTTCTCCGGCGAATTCGAGCACGTAAACGTCTTTCACCGGCTGTAACGTCTCCGGATCCCAGCCGCCGATGAGCAGAATCTTCCCGGCGTCCTGAATCACGACGCACTCGCAGAAAAGCGGGATCTGCTGCTGCTCCGGGAAGGCAACGTGATTCCACGTCGACATCGCTGCGTTGTAAACGCTTAACCCAAACCGCGGCGTCCCGGAAACGCGCGGCTGCTGCGACTCATCCTCCAATTTCTTCTCACCCTCCTCGTCCACAAATGTCTGACTCTCCTCAACCGCTTTAGACGCTGGAGTTGGCGGCGGCGTCAGCGGTTGAACAAGACAGAGAAGAAGCTCTGCTTTGCCACATCTCCGGCGCTCTCGGATGAAGGAAGAGTCGGAAAGTAAGCTTCGCCATGAACGGCAAACGGACTTCATGGCGGATTGAAATTGGTACGGAACTCTGACCAGACACTCAATAGCTAATTCCGACGGTAAACCGGGAATTAGATCGTGACAGTTCTGGAACGCTTTTGCGATTGCCACAGCTTTCTTTTTCGACATTTCCATAATCATCGAACATAAAAAGAAAAAACAGATCACAGATGGTTGGATAAGTATCACTGTATCAGAGAATCTTCTTAAATAGAGCAAAGTCTTTAAGTGTTTGTAAAAGAAAAATAAAATTGTGCTTTGAGTGAGTTTGAAGTAACTCTAAAGGTGGCAGAGCCTTTATATAGGGAGAGGAAGGAGAAGGAAGAAAGTGTTTAAGGTTAAATTTACGCGACAATTAGTTCAGAGTTTAATTAATTAGCAGCTTTTTTACTTTATATTTTCTGATAACAAATTAAGATTGGTATATGCTGCAAAACGCAAACGCAGCTCACGTATGTTTCTAATGAGAACAAATTCTCTTTTTTCGGTTAACAAATTCTCTTTTTTTTGTTCTACTATAGTATTTTATTCAGTATCATAACATCAATGTGTAAAAAAAAACTGCAAAGGACACATTTCTGTACATAACTTTAGCTTGTTGTAAAGCTAATGTAACGTGTTTAAATCATTCCCTTTTCGTTTCACTCCGGCGTTTCGGTTATCTTGATTTGATTACCTTTATAAGGAATGAATATTGTAATGTAATCTATAAGCTCAGGTGTAGTTCGTGAAGACGGTTTGCCTTTTAAACTTACTTTATAAAGAAAGAAAGAAAAAAATTCAAGAAACCAAGCAAGCTTCTAGAAGCTTTATTAAGACGGTTAACACTGCAACTAGAGCAACTGATATACCCCATAAAATGTTGAAGATATCCCATTTGAATATCTCATATTTTTCATTTGCATTTATCTACATGAAAATAGTTTCTGTTGTACCTTGTAGAGATGGTTGAAGTTAGGTAACTTTTTATTGGGTTAAGTGAAGTTAGGTAAGTTGGTATAATTTTTATATCAATTGATAGTTTGATTGATACTGTGACCACACTGTTTGTTTTACGCTTTTATTACCACACTAAACTATAATAGTACCTTGAACTAATAACTTTTTAATTAGTTTATCAGGTAGATTACTGTTTCCTTTTCAATGTCACCCAACAATCTAGTCGTGTTGACTCGATTTTCCTTAGAAGTTAGAAGGAATGGCTTTTGAAACGGAATATATAACCTCTTTGATAAAGTTCATGAAGAACAGTGAGCTTTTCACCATCGCTTTTCCATTTTCTAAAAGAATAATAAATACTTTAAAATTAAAGATAACTACCAAGCTAGCTAGCTTCTAGAAGCTTTAGAAAGACAAATAATAGTATGATACTGTAACAAGGAGTGAGTCGTACTCGGTGACGCAACCGTCAACCGATATAGTGAGCTGTTATACTAAATTTAAATAGATGAGACATTTTCATTTCTACCTTGCATTGTGCACGCACTATCAAACAAATTCTTCCACGAATAGTCCATATGGATTCTTTCTTTTTTGCCAAAATTATTATATAATCAATTCCCTAAGATTTTTATTATACTTATCTGTTTGTACACGTATAAGTTTATCACATGTATAGAATGTTGTGAGGGAACATACATTCGAATATGAAACAATTAACAATAATTTTGATTAGAAGGCTAAGGGTTATCAGTTATGCAATGTACCGACGTAATTACGTAAAGGTATGTCTCGCGGACTTACGGCCTCACACAAGTCGTCTCGTTTCGACCAGATCATATGTTTTTCTGTTATTTGTAATCTGATATTTAATTTTGGTTTGTTTATGAAACTACACCTGCTACTTATCCCATGAATTTCATATCATAAGATTAACCTTGAGGTGTAACTACAAGAACGAGAAGCTATAACTCAATTTCACAATGGATGATTTAACAAGTAGCAAATTCGTTGTCTAGATAGATTATTAATTTAGATCATTCTGTGCAATACAAAAATCTTGCTGTACCTATCAAGTATTCAAGATTGTACTGCCAGCTGATAGAGAGGAAATATTTTGTATGCATGCATGCGAAATCATCATTAGTTAGATATATTTATATGCCCTCGTTTAAATGAATATGTTTTGTTTCATTCTCATAAGTCATAACCAATGTCATTTAAGCTGGTTTTTAACTTGATAAACAAGAAGATTTTTATATAAAAAAAAACTTGATAACCGTTACTATTATTTCCACGAAAAGGAAAATTAAACTTGAGATAGATACAAAATTGGTGTTGTTCATATGCAGGAAAAGGGGCAGATGCATGCAGAGAGTAATAGTGACTTAGAAAGATTTTCCTAAGTAAATCTTATTATATGTGGTTTTTCCAAGGGAGATGTGGTGTGTTTGATTTGGTTCTAAGCGATATGAACATGGCCAAAAAAAGCAACAAGAAATAAGTGGATGAACATGGGAAAGGAGAATCATAATGGGGTCGGACATTGATAGAGGCTGGTCCATTTCCCATCATCGCATTTTCCCCTCCTTGTCTTCTTCTTTTCTTTTGTCAACTGTCATTTTTTATTATCATTTCGTATGTCTCAGTCTTCATAGCAAAAAAAAAGAAATGTATCAATATTCTCTCTGTAATCTTCTGTATTTTTTGAATCATCAATAGTTATTTTCGAGTGAACACTAAACAATCCCTGACTCGTCGGTGATTTCGTACCGTAGGTTTTCGTTGAATAGTTTATGAATTGTTTGTGTCGCATATTTCTCTCTCGCTTCATGTCAACAATGCTGTTAATAAGCTTGAAAGTCAACCTTGCGATAGTGTTCTTATTAGCTATTTGTCGACAATAATAAACGGATCATTTTCATATTTCATATTAAATAATTTAACAACGACAGTACGTAGTAGAAAACTTTGAAATCACCACGAAATCTAAGAGGTTATGTATCAATGAAGGTTGATTGATTAAAGACTAAGATGAAGTGGATTGGTCTCCAATTATTCGATAGACATATTGGTTTCATGAAAATGAAAGTAAAGGTACAAAAGTAATAATTAAAAGACAAAAAAAGAGGATAAGGGTTCTAGAAGAGCATTAGATATTTTTCCCTTTTGGGGTGTTGTCTTCTTGATGGGAGAGGAAAGAAGTGGGCCGAAACTGGCAAGCACTTCTCGTGTATACGTCTTTCTTTCTTTACGGTTACTAAAGTTTCTCTCTTTCTTTTCTTCTAGAAGACCATTTTATAACATATCTCTAAACTATTCGTGTGTTTTATAACTTTTTTTTTTGAATGACAACTACACTAACTAAAAATGCATATGTGAACTGACTTTTAAAATATAACCGAGATACCTTGATCTTTTGGCTTGGGACGTAGATATGAAAACTCGGTTCTTGACCTATACACACAAGAGAAAGACATAATTATCGAATCCTCGCTGCATTTGATAATACTATTTAAATATTACCGAGATACCTTGAGCTCTTGACTAATACTCCCTCTGTCCCATATTATAAGCAGTTGAGCAAAATGAATCTGAAAAAAAAGTGGATGTATCTGGATGAATTATCCAGATACATCCACTTTTTTTCAGATTCATTTTGCCCAACTGCTTATAATATGGGACAGAGGGAGTATTATTTAAATAATACAATACAAATATTCCCATCATTTGGAATAATAAACAAAAATTGTTGAGGATAAGTAAATTATAGTGTAGACTGTAGATACATTAGTGAAAGTAATATTACCACAATCAGCATTTGAAGTGTTTAAAAGTCTTATAGTCACATCCCAAACGAATCAATCCCTACGTAGAAAACAAAATGTTTGGAGAAATTATAAGATGGGAGAAACAAATTGTCGTTGTCAGTGAAACATCAAGCTGATAACAAAATTGAAAGAGCTTGTAATCATAATAATGGGCCACATTAGCTAGATTTTATTTGGCCAGCGTCTTTGTTATCTAAATTTCGACTTCTCCAGCCCAACATAGGCCCATTTAAGAGAAACTGCTGGCGAGAACCAAAAAAAATAGGGTTACGAAATAAACCCTAAGCCCATTTTGACTTATTTGTGTTTCTTCTCTTCTATCACTCTGCGCCGCGCGCTCTTTCTGTTCTCTCTCTCACTCAGATTTCCTCTCCCTCTCAAAGTAAGCTCCTTCGATCTTCCTCGTTTAGTTTCGATTTCTTGTTTCCAATAGCTGTTCCTTTTCTGAGGTTTGTATAGCATTTGAGATCGACAAGCCTGATTAGTCTCGTTCTGTTGTAGAAATTCCACTTATTTAGATTAGTCGATAAAATCCAATCTAGCTATAGAGTCTTGTGCAGTCTGGTTGATTGAGGTGACGTTGAAAAAAATCCCTAATTTCGAATCACCATTGCTGTCAAACTGATTGCAAACACTAAAAACAAGTCCTTTGTGTCATGCTGTCTAGTTTCAGTCATTTGATAGATGATAATAATCTGTTTAATTTCCTCCTTGATAATTGTATTGCTCAAAGTTGAATTTTTTGTTTATTGTTTGGGACTTGTTAGCTTATTGTGTTGTGGAATTGAATGTAGGAGAAATGGCCGAATCGAAGGTAGCTGTTCCAGAGTCCCATCTGAAGAAGATCAAGAGGGAAGAGGAATGGGCATTGGCCAAGAAAACGGAAGCTGAGGCTGCCAAGAAGAAGAGTGTTGAGACCCGCAAGCTCATCTTCAAGAGAACCGAGCAGTATTACAAAGAATACGCTGAGAAGGTATGATCTATCTGAAACACCTCTGTTGCCTTTGCTTACTAAGAATTTTCCTTTGATTGTTGTTTGTGTAATGAGTTGTTCTTTCTCTTCCATTGTTTTAGGACAATGAGCTGATCCGTTTGAAGCGTGAGGCTAAGTTGAAGGGAGGCTTCTACGTTGACCCTGAGGCTAAGCTTCTCTTTATCATCCGTATCCGTGGGTATGTGTTTTTTCTTCTCCTTGTATATGTGTGTGTTACAGTAGTCAACGCAGAGAGCTTTCTGTTGTTTTCTTACATGGTTGCTTTATCATTTTGCAGTATCAATGCTATTGACCCAAAAACCAAGAAGATTCTTCAGCTCCTCCGTTTGAGACAAGTAAGTCCAAAGCTTCATACTTTCATCTAATAACAGACATTGTATTAGCTTATAGGTTATATGATTATCGATAGATAGTTGCCAGATTATTATCTTTTAGAAGATGTTATCAAGAAGTTAACTTGTGGTATACATTTGTGCAGATCTTCAACGGTGTGTTCCTGAAGGTGAACAAGGCAACAATCAACATGTTGCGTCGTGTTGAGCCTTACGTGACTTACGGGTAAGTCATCTGATTTCTCTACCTCTCTCTTTTGTCTATGATAAGCACAAGAAAATGTTCTTAAGTGAGTGAATGGTTGTATCTTTGTTGCAGATACCCAAACCTGAAGAGTGTTAGGGAGCTGATCTACAAGAGAGGATACGGAAAGCTAAACCACCAGAGGATAGCACTCACCGACAACTCGATCGTCGATGCGGCTCTAGGAAAGCATGAGATCATCTGCGTGGAGGATCTGATCCACGAGATCATGACTGTTGGACCTCACTTCAAAGAAGCCAACAACTTCCTTTGGCCATTCCAGTTGAAGGCACCACTCGGTGGCCTCAAGAAGAAGAGGAACCACTACGTCGAAGGTGGTGACGCTGGAAACCGTGAGAACTTCATCAACGAGCTTGTCAGGAGGATGAATTGATGGTGATCAAGGCTCTTCCTTTCCTTCGTCTTTGACTCTTTCCCCCATTTTCATAGATTTTGGGATCTTTGTTTCTGTTTTTTTGTGTTACATTCAAGTGGTTAGAGACGTGTGTTTTTTATCTGAGATAGGGTTTTTGATTATTCAGCTACTTTGTGCCTTCTTCTAAACAAATTGTTCTTGAATCCTTTTTTATTAAAAAAACTTTATGTTTCCCTGATTTTTCAAAGAACAACCCAACTCTAAGAAATCTCCGGTTTAGACCGGTGTTGGATAGTTTCAGTAGTAGCGCGTTTCAAATCAATGTGTGGCTTTAACCGAAATCGTAAATGGGAATGGGATCAAATATGTTAACCTATCAATAATGTATCTGTTCCATTGTAAATTTGTTGGTTTCATGCAAGGATTAATGTAATGTGCAAAGAATACTATCATGTGATCCCAATTATTATTTCAAAGCATTTCGTTGTTTTTTTGTTGTTGGTAAAATGTTAACTCAAAGTATTTCGTTGACTTTACGTATATAAAGTTTTTTTAAAACTCAATCTTACAAGTTTTGTTTGAACGATAATTATGTGGTCAATTACTTTATTAGCCGTTTAATCTTTAATACACTCTCGTTTAATCGATAGGACGCTTAATTTAGTCAACTATAGTATTCTTTGCACATTTGACATTACATTAACTCTTGGAGTCTCTATAACATTAGTATATATAATATATCGTATTGTATTAGTATATATGAAATATATCGTTGTAATCATTCCATATTCATGCCTCTCCTCTATTTTATTTATGTTTTACTTATATTTTACTTAAATTTTGCTTAATTTTTGCTTAATTTTGTTTAAAATTATACTGAAATCATGATATATTTTGTAAAACACAAATTATGTTGATACAATAAATACATCATGATATAGAGATAACATTATAGGGGATAACATAAATTCATTCAAACTCTTTCATTTATAAATTTATTTTTAGAATCTATCAAACATGAATAATATGATGGATTTCTCGGGAATTTTGCTGCGGTACATCATTCTCCTATTGCTCGCAAGAGTTGGTCTGACTATTAAGATAATGTTCTGATCATCATTCTAAACTTTTAGGGGAAAAAACCAGTTTTCTCAACTCATATAATTTTAACAAACTGAAATGAGAATTACATATGGTAAATTATTAAGCCTAAGATAACGGTGTCCGCATATGAAACACATATAATTCGAAAAATAAAATCTTAATTTATTTTGAACTTATATACACGAGAATCAGCAAGATTTAAACTTAAATAATATACAACAAAATGATTTTGATAAGGTTACCAACAACAACAATGTAAAATATTATCCAGAGTGACGGATACAATGCGAGTGGATGCTACAATATTCTTCAGTGTCCTGGTTTTATACAAACCAGTAACCACATTGTTATCAGAGGTTCAATTTCTCCAGTCTCTACTACATTCGACTGCAGCCAATATGATATCATAATTTCCGTATGGAATGTTAGTTGGTTTACTTTACTTTTCCCATATTTTTTTTACTTCTCCAAATAAATACTTTCTCATTCTAAATAATACATGTTAGAAAACTCCTTATCAAAAAATAAATATATAATACATGTTTTAGAAGAAAAAAATTGTTTCAAAAATTAGATATTGATTTCTAGGTGTAGTTTGTGCTTTTTTTTACTTAATTTACTCTTCTAATTTATATTATTTCAAGAAACTTTAAGTAATAGCTAAGTAATAATGTGCAAAGTAATAGTTTAATGTATGCTAATGTATGTATGCTGACACCACATACATACACATCATATCCAATGTATTATATTTATATGTATGAATATTTACAGAATGTGACACCTCTTCTTTATATAATGAGTTAATGACACGTTCCAAGGAATAAAATCGCTGTTTTGAAAACCGAAATATATAAAAACAAATAGTTTGGTCAACTGTGTGGGACAATATTACAAATTGCACCAAACAATGGATCAAGAAAATCAAGAACCACACCGGAGCGAAAATGGCGGGAGGAGGGACGACCTTAGAGTACACACCAACTTGGGTGGTGGCTCTCGTCTGCTCCGTCATTGTCTCTCTCTCTTTCGCCGTCGAACGTCTCCTCCACCGTGCCGGAAAGGTTATATTTATATATACAGTATTTACATCATTATATGTATAGCTTCATATATATCAATATATACACATGTTGAATGCAGCACTTTAAGAAGAACAATCAGAAGCAGCTTTTCGGGGCATTGCAAAAGATCAAAGAAGGTGACTTCATGTTTTAGCCCCTTATGTAATTTGTTTTTTGTAGATTGGTCCCTTAATCTTGTGTATTGCAAGAACTCCCCTCATTGATAATTATTTCTAACAAGATTCTTGAAAATAAACCTCGATCAATTTGGATCGTTTGGATCGAATTGGCAACAGAACTTATGCTGCTAGGGTTCATATCGTTGCTACTATCAGTAAGCCAATCTAAAATAGCAAAGATTTGCATACCGAAAGACTTGAGTGAAAAGTTTCTGCCTTGTAAGAAACCAAAGGCTGATAAGTCCATTGAAGACTCCTCTCATTTCCAGTTCAGCTTCACCGGTCGTCATCTCCTCGCCGGAGACTCCGCTGCCGGAGAATATTGCTCCCTAAAGGTATAACATTCGTTTAAAAAAATCGGTCAAACCAAACAATAATATCTTACTTGTCTTGCACGCTTTTAGCATACCTTACTTTCTCAAAAAATATATGATTGGATTTGAAGACGTGCTTACAAGTAACACATATTGCACTATTATCACATAATAACTGAATTACTTTTTCTTTTCTTGGGTTGGATTTTTGTGGTAATGTTTTAAATTCAGGGAAAGGCTCCATTAATGTCAGTATCAGCGCTGCATGAGCTTCATATCTTCATCTTCGTCTTAGCTGTTGCTCACATTATTTTCTGCCTCTTGACCATTCTTTTTGGTACCATGAAGGTATATATACTTTTCAATTTTAAAAATTACTAGATAAGCTCTAACACAAAACTCTAAAACCAGAGCTCACACCATACTATTCAGTTGCCAACTTATATAAACATATTAAGCTTTTTATAATGTCTAATGACCATAACACGACGTTATGGCATAGATAATGCAATGGAGAAATTGGGAGGATCAAGTTAGAGAAAAGAATTACGATGCAGACGAAGGTATAATACAATTACGATAACATTAAAAAAAAAATGACACTCGGAAAAAGATCATTATAATGTTTCAAGAATTAAGTCATTAATCCGTTTTATATACACAGTGATACAGAAGAAATATACAGCTGTCCAAGAACACGATTTCATCAGGGGACGATTTCTTGGAGTTGGAAAAGCTGATGCTTGCTTTGGATGGTTGGTGAGTGTCTTTTTATGTTCCTTTTCTAATAAGTTATCTTAATTTAGCAAGACAAGTTCGTTTGTATGTATAATATTTAAAGTTTTGTTTGAGTGTGTCTCTTGTCCATTGCAGCATTCGTTTACGAAGCAGTTTCTTGCTTCAGTCAATAAATCGGATTACATCACTATGAGGCTAGGCTTCATCACGGTAATAATAATATATATAACTCGGATTTTGATTTTGTTCTTGTAATAATAAAATTTCTCTCTAAAGACAAATTTTCTTCCACCTTCTCTTTATAGACTCATTGCAAGACCAACAAAAAGTTCAATTTCCATAAGTATTTGATGCGTGCTCTCAATTCCGATTTCAAGAAAGTTGTTGGTATCAGGTAAAAACATTTCAGCTGGCTTTTCTTAAACAATACCTTGTTCAAGTAAGTGTTTCTTGATTCTCTTCTAATAATATAAAAAACAAATTTGCAGTTGGTATCTTTGGGTGTTTGTGGTTCTCTTCTTGCTTCTAAACATTGCTGGTGAGCTGAAATATTTCAACTTCGATCCAAACAGTGTTTTCGGTTGAATGATCTCATTGAAACCATCTTTCTTGCAGCATGGCATGTTTACTTCTGGCTAGCTTTTATTCCTTTGATCGTAAGTATAGTCTCTGAACAAACTTTCTCCATTTCTATGCATTCAAATCCCATCTTGATCAACCCGATTTTTTCCACAGCTTTTGCTTGCCGTGGGGACGAAGTTAGAGCATATCATTACAGATTTGGCTCATGAAGTGGCAGAGAAACACGTTGCAGTGGAAGGAGATTTGGTAGTACGACCATCGGATGATTTGTTCTGGTTTAAAAGTCCACGGCTAGTTCTCTTCTTGATCCATTTCATTCTCTTCCAAAACTCCTTCGAATTGGCATTTATCTTCTTTATCTTCGTAAGCACTCTTACTCTTTACCATAATGGAATCTAAACAAAGAACAAAAAAAGATTGATACAATTGTGACAAACAACAGGCTCAATATGGTTTTGATTCTTGCATCATGGGACAAGTCAAGTTCATAATCCCAAGACTCGTCATCGGGTAAGATATAAAGCTTCATATATCTTCTTGATCTTGAAATGTAGAATCTTTGACTCTGTTTTTTTTTGTATTCTCTTTAGGGTATTGGTTCAGCTTCTATGCAGTTACAGCACTTTACCTCTCTATGCCCTAGTCACTCAGGTATAGAGTTTGCATCTCCTAATCCTTTTCTCGTTTTCTTGAGTTCTCTGACATAAACTCAAAGCCAAACTTTTCTTGTGCTTGAAAAAAAGATGGGAAGTTCATTCAAAGGTGCAATATTCAACGATCAGATGCAGAACCAGATTGTTGAATGGGCAAAGTCTGCTAAAAAGGGAGTGAAGAAAGGCTCAGTTCATGCAGGTACCAGTCATGATGACAGTCCAACCACTCTAGCCACTCCTTCACCACGGTCTGTTCAGTTGCAGTCGTTGCTAGGCAGAGGCGTTGCACAACAAAATCAGCATTCTAACGGAAAACCAGAGATTGTTGAGGAAGAAGATTCATAAACAAAAGCTTCCACTCTGTTTCAGATTGTTGATGAAGACAAAAACAATTCTTGGACTTCGTATAGTATACGAAACTGATTTAACGGTGTTGTGAGAAGTATACAGAGCAGAGATACTGATTCTCTGCCAATTTGATCAAACAACAATATGATTCTCTCTGATATTCCACATATATATGTTTGCTTGATGAACAACTTAATATTTATTGTGAGGAACGATTGAGACAAAGATTGTTCAACACGAAAGAGCATTCTTATACAACAGAAACCACCACGAAATCCAACATTTTGTTTTTCAGAAAGAAACAGACACACAAGGTAACGATAACCATATGATGAGATTGGTCCCGATTCTGTATTCTCACAAACAACATAAAAGAGGAAAGGGAGAGAGAGAAACGGTGACATCATTTGGTGATTACAAAGGAGAGCTTGCATCATTCATCATCCTCTGCAGCACTAGCTGCGTTAAGATCCACACTTAGATCCAATTCCTGCAAACAAACAAAAAAAGTGGTCACTTCACTGGCTCATTGAGCTAAACAAAAACCTATATATATCTGTGATTCAAGAATCAATACCTTTCCGGTGATCAATTTATACATGTTCAACACATCAACAACAGTTGTATCAAAGTGTGTGGTAGCATCATAACTCTGTTTTAACACATGAAACAAGAGTTGTCTTAGAAATTTAAACCAGCCAAGTTTAAGATGCTCGTCAGATACGCATAACTAGACTAAACTAACCGTTGATATGAAGCAGTTGTCCAAAGTGGGTTCGTTGACAGGCTCGTATCTATCATAGACGTCGAAGAACAGCTCATCAACAGGACCAAGAAGGTCGATTCCAGGCTGCAGCTCAGTTTGGGGGTTATCAGTTTCTGCGTCTGTTGACACAAAAGCTATGAACTTTCCCTTTGGAGCAACGTTGTGCGAGTACGAACAACAGAAGACATACCTGTCATTTTACAATCAAACATGTAGTCTTGAGCCAGAGAAACAAACATATATCAACCGACTCAAATGTTTAAGAGAAGAGAACTCACATGTCTGATTTGCGGCCCAATTGCTTTTGCGGTAGGATGACTTGCACTGAGTGAGAATCATTTGTGTTTGGAATAGGGTGGCTCATAATCGCAATCGCCCTTGCAACCTTACCAATCTTCCTGACCTGTTTGAATTGGATTATCATAAAAAAGTAGAAAACATATCAAAATGATAGATTTCTCCTCCTATGAAGAAGCAATATACAGCTAAATGTTACTGTAAAGATCAAAAGATCTGTGGCTTTGCAGTCATTACCTTGTTGGGCAGGTAAGAAGGATCGCAGACAACTTTCTTGCATTTGGCTGTCTCTCCCTCGGATGTAACACCACAAACCTTACCTTCCTCGTCAAACTCTACCTGTTATCAAAGCAATGGCGTCACAATTTTCCTTCCTGTAAGCTATATGAAGTGCACAAAAGATGAGGAAGCCAAGGACATACCTTGCACTCAGGTTTGTTCAACATGTAAGTCCCACCATAGACAGCACTAAGTCGTGCAAATGCCTGATACCAGGAAGAGAAGAAAAAGAAGTTCAAAGGGAATCCAGAAACTATAATCCAATACATCAAAATAGTTGCAACAACCAAATGAAGCATGTCTTACCTGAGGCAATTCTCCCAACCCATAGAGAGGATAGATATATGGTGAACCTCCTTGGAAACGTGCAAGGGACTCTGCGTAGAGCTAATATAAAATTCAAGCAACAATGTCAGAAAACGGACTAGCTCAGAGCAAAAATTAAGACTTTAAAAACCTAAGGATCCAAACTTCAAAGTCTAAAGAGAGCAATTCACCTTCATTCTCATTACAGTATCATAGGCAGGTTGATGGAGATGGTTATCATTACTGTGAAGTGCCACTGCATGACCAATAAAGTCAATAGTGTTTTCATCAAGACCGAATTTCCTGCCAAAGTGTTATCTAATAAGTTAGCAGCAGATCGTGACAACAACATAATGCAGAAGGCAATAGAACATTATCTTACGCAATCAGATCCTTTGTAGAAACTCTCTTCAAATCCACTCCATCATGTGTTTTCGGGTCCGCCTCATCGTAATTTTGAACATAACCGAAAAACTTCCCAGCTCGGCGCTTCTCAAAAATACCCATAAGAGAAGATTTGAGGGCCTCCACTGGAGTTGCTGGCACTTTTTGAACCTGTAGGATACTAACAGTTAAAGAAACTAGAAGAAACATAAAAAGTTAAACTGTAATTAAATCTGCTGCCAGGCTACAGTGAAAAAGCTTGTACCTTGCCTTTGACAAAAACATAGCTTCCATCAACAGCTTTGAAAGACAAGTACTTTGTCACATCTGTGTGAATAAGGACACGAACAAGCTTGCCATTTGCCATCATAAACTGGTCCACCACAACAAGAGAGAGAGAGAGAACAGTTACTAACTTCGTATTAGTAAAAAATAAGCTATGAAGGATCATAAGACTAGCTAAAGATCATTACTTTAGGCATCATGTCAACATTGTAGTCTCTGCTAGACCCTAAATGAGCAGGAGCCTTTTCTTCTCCCCTGAACTTCTTCCACAGCTGTAAAAACAAAAGCAACATCAATTACACTAAGCCACCAAAAAATTGGCCATAGAATTTCAGTACACATCTTTTCACGGAGAATAGACCTGATTGAGATTAAGCGATGTTGACTCTCCACCGTAGTAGTCATTCCTGTCCATGTGAAGTACCTATTGCAAATAGAGGTAAAGTTACATCATTAGTCAATCAGTATGATGATGATTACTCAGAATTGGTTTCAAGACAATGTAAGCCTAATCCCATAAAAGATTCTCTACATTCTCAATAACCAAATTCATCAAACTCATGGCTAAGCTCAAAAGGCAATCGCTTGAAATTGAAGTGAAAAAGATTAAACATTTCCAAGAGTTTTCTCACATCCGCACATAATCCATAGTCAGATCGGAAACCCGAGCTAAAAATCATGCAATCATGTTACGAATTCAAGTTCAAAATCTCGAATTGACCTTGGATCAAGCAACATCGGGAAATAAAGCATGGACTTTTACAAAACAAAAGGACGACTTTGAGAAAAATAGAGGAGGAAAGAGACCTTAAGACCATCGACGGAGAGAAGACCACTAAGGATGCACTCTTTGAGACCAGTACCGAGAACAATAGCATCGTACTCTTCATCCATGGCTGATCGCGGAAGACTCGCTGAGAAAAGAGAAGAAAGGGAGAGACTTTTGGTATGCGACCGTCGAGAAAGATCGGTGTTTGCGTCTATATATCAAAATATTTAAGAAAAACAAAATCCAAAGATGCTTGCTTTGTCAAATGGGTAATAGTAATACTCTGTCGAATAAAAATCTCTTTTTTAAAAGCTTTTTTCTCATTTTTAGTTATCTTCTTAATCATTTTTCTCTTTTTCAAGTATGAAATGGATAAATCACAAATTTAAAAGGGTAGACAAATGGATTAAATCTCTGTAATTTTGTTAACTTAGCATAGTTGTCCAAACAACTCAGTTTGCATTTCACTGAATTTTTCTTTAGGTAAATAACAATTTGATTAAACAAAATAAAGAAGAAAATGTCATTTTGTATCTTAAAGAAAAAAAAATATATATATTTTTGAAACAGATGTTCTTCGTCTTCTCCAAATCTGAGAGTAGAAAAGAAATTTGGCATTTTTCACAGTAAATAAAATTCTGTAATCTCTATATTATATATATAAAAAATTACAGAAATCAAGGCGCAGGGTTTCTCTCAACCTCATTTTCCTCTGTCTCTCTCTCATAACCTCTCAATGAAAATCTCGTCCAGGTTCGCTCCTCTCCCATCTCCCTTTCTCAATCCCCATCTACCAGTACATTTGTATTTGCAAATTTGCGATTTCGATGTTAAAGTTTCCGTTTTTCCGCGAATCAAATTGGGTTTTTGCTGTCAGTTTCTTCTTTCCGTCCTAGGTTTTGTTCTTGATCTCGGATTCACTTTTCAGGGCTGAATTCAGAAGCGAAACGCGTGGAGGATTTTCCCTGATGACAGTTTCTGGGTCGGGCATGAATTCCGATGAGGATCAGTGACGGGTTTTGATTTAGGCGTTGAGTTTTTTAGATTTCGATGCTTCTCTTGTCTACGTATTGGAAACATTCAGACTCTAGTGATTCTATATCATTTTTTCTGGGCTTAAGGGACGAAATCTCTAGTCTTTTTCTGCAATTCATTGGGTTTGATTTCTTGTGCTCTTTGGAGCAATCTGGAGTAGCTGATTGCGCAAGTGGATACAAAGTCTGGAACTTTTTTGGATTCTTGAGAGGTTTTTGAGCTGTTCATCTGGGAATTTTGGTGTTGATGGAGAATCAGAGCGTGAGTGATGATGAATTGTTGTACCCTGATGAGCCTGAGGAGATCATTGCTCAATCTTCAGAGGGAAAAGGCGAAGGGAGTGATGTGGTTTTTGCAAGAGAGGGACCTCTGATAGTCATAGCTAGTACTGAGCCTAGCAAATGCTTTGGTTGTAGTGAAAAGAAACTGAAATGTCTTGAGAAGGTGAATCTAGGGAAAGAGAAGAAGCTTAATAGACAGGACAGAATCGAGCTGGGACGTCTCTTCCAAAGTGCTATTAGCTCACAGGACTGGGAGATTTCCGAGAGACTGATTCAGCTGGCTGATCTACAGACTCTGAATGATTTGCTGTGTATTAGTCTAGATTCCATTTGGTTCTTGAGAACAGAGCACGAGTTACGTGGAATCACAGGGTTGATTTCACAGATCGTATGTCACGGTGCTCATGACTATACTAGAGCTACGCTTAGGACTTCGTTTCTTGCTTCATGTGTCTCATCTTGCCAGAGCCGGACACTGAGTCTTGCTGATACTGTAACTGTAATGGCTCAAAGGTACACATTTTGATTCTCTCATACCATGTTTGATTCCCCTTTCTCATAATTATAACAATTGAGTTGCATGAGCCTCTCTCCAGGTTGCATGAGCGTCTCCAAGAGTGTAGTGGTGATGAGGTTCTTAAAGCAGAAGCTAGTGCCAAAGTTCAAAAGTTTACTGAATGGGCACTCAAATGTATAGGTTTTCACTCAAGATGCCAAGGCCCTAGAGATAAAGCTAACCAAGACTCAGCCGTTGAGATCCAGCTCCAGCTTTCTGCTTTCAAGATGTTCTTAGATCTTGCAGGAAACCATCTGTCAGGAAAGGATTTCACAGAAGCCTTTGATGCTGCTTGCTTCCCGCTTACGCTGTTCTCTACTTCGTTTAATCCTGGATGGGCTTCGGGAATCTCAGCTACCATCATACATGGATTGCTGGGTATGTTGGTGGAAGGAGGTGCAGATAATGTGAATCAGTGCTTTCTTGAAGCTTCTCGTTTTGGAAGCACAGAGCTTGTGCGCATCTTGTTGCAGGTAACTACTTTAATCCTTATGATTGCTTGCAAGTTTCTCTGTGCACTCTTAAGTCTTAACTTTCTGTTCCTTGCTGCAGATTGCTCAAAGGAATAGCTTAGACGTGGATGTTGACTTAGCCTTGGGGTTTGCTTCACATTATAGTAAGATTGAAACGATGGACTGCCTTGTGGAAGAAGGTCATGCCATTGCTTTCTTAGGTCCCTTGATGAGAGCCGCAGAGAGAGGCTGTGTGCAAGTTGTGGAATGGTTTGTGAAAAGAGGCTGTCGTGAGATGGAGCTATGCTTGGCTCTCACAGCCGCCACTTCTAGCAGCCAGGTCAAGATCGCTGCTTATCTCCTTCCTCATGTTCCAAGACCTGTCCTCACTGCGCTCAGCATCGAAATCCTCAAAGCAGCCGGTGAAAGAAGCGGTGGTTCACTCCACGGAGTAGAGTTTCTCTTAAAATCAGATTTCCTCAGTGATCCTGTAGCCACTTATTCGGTTGCAGACACCATTGCAAAGTCAGAAGACGAGTCTGTTCCTTCAGAGCTGAAATCGTTTCTCCAAGAACATTGGTCAGAGGCTGCATTCAACCAAGGATTGAGAGAAAGCCGAGAGAACTTCATGAATTTCATGAGGGTTTTGAAGCTTGGAGAGTCTGCTATATGCTTGAAGGATCTTCCAGCACCATTGAGAGTTGCAATTGCTTACATGCCGCTGTATAGAGAGTGCGTGAAAGCGGGTGGGAGGTTGCTCTCGCAGAGGTTAAGAGGACAGCTCGTGGAAGCTGTGACGCTGCTTCAAGGCTTCGATGTGGAGATAGAAGATGTAAACAAAGGTCATCATCATAAGCTCATGGCTGTTTTGGAGCATCACCTACCTCTTTTTTTGGTCAAAGCTTCTTCACACTGACCAATATTGGATCCAGCTACTGAGAGTTATCTTAAAATAGTTGCAAAAAATAAGAGCTGAGAAACAATCATATTCTGGATCCAGAACCATGTTTTGAGGTGATTAAAAAAGTTGGTTTTTGTACAAACTTCATATGAGAATGTCTTTGTCCATGTCTCTTTTCATATCTCTTATGCATCCTCAACCATTGGAGATAATTGAAACCATTTTATATCATTTCAAGTTTTCAACCATAAATCAAATGAAAACACTATAATCTATTGCCTCTGTCTCTTTAGGTCATTAAAGAGAAAATCATGAATAGTTCTGCAATAAACATAACAAGTTTTACAAATGAAATAACTAATTATACAAAATCTCTTACTCTGTAAATAACAAATTAACCATAGACAAAAAAAACTTCCATTTCTTCAATTTAAGAAAACGTTCCTCTTTTTTTTGTGTTACATGTAAGAGGAAGAAGATACATGTTTGGCATTAGAAGAAGGCATTAAAGCAAGAACCATAAGCAAAACCATAATCCCAATTGGGATCAGAAGCAGCATAAACGGAGGAGGAGGCAATGGAGGAAGTATCAACGGCAAGATCAAGAGAGATGCTGTGAGACCAACAAGCACAACCATTGACTCTAAACTGAAGTAACTCGCTGAGATTAGCCTTCTCGGACTGTTCTGAGACGACAATGTCCGAAAGTATTCTTGCTTACTCATCATCGGAGCTTGGGTTGATCCACGAAAACTCATGTCTTTTCGGTTATCTCTTCTCATGTCCATGTTTTTGTTGCTTGAACAACGGTCTTGAATGTTTATAATGTCGTTTTGTAGACTGGAGATCTCACGAATCATCTAAACGAGAGGTTTTTTCTTGAGGTTTGATCTGAAAAATCAGATCGATGTCCGAAGAAACAGAGCTTTACCCAAATGCGAAACAGAGTTTTGTTTCGTTCGTCAATGTAGCTTGTTTGAAGAAGTCTGGTGATGAAATTACACAGAAACTCGAGGTGATTCACGGGGATCCTCAATTGATACTTCGAAATGCACACAAAATCCGAGGCTTTAGAAAGATTGATCTCGGCGTTATCACTCAGAACTAAAAAAGACTTAAACTTTGTCGTTCCCGGTAGAGAAGATTTGATTGTTGCTCACGAAAGGCTGCAGAGAGAAATTTGTCGACGTTTTGATCAGTAAATCGTTATGGTTCGTAGACGGAACAGAGCAAAAAGCAGAGAAGCGAAACAGAGGAAATTTTACAGAGAACAAATCAGAAAACTGAGATAAAGCTATTACCTTTAAGCCGTGATACGAGCCAGGCTCTTACAGAGAGAAGAAGGTTTAACGTTACAAAGTCGAAATCTGAGCTGAAGCTTAAATCTAGAGGAAGCCGGAGAGAAAGGTTGAAACTTTTCTTTGTAAGGAAAATATTAGAAGAAGAAATAAAAGTGGGTGTGGTTTGATATGGAATTTGGTATAAAAACTGGTAAAAGATATAATGAAAGAAGACAAGTAGCAAAATAAAAAGAAAGAAGAAATAAATAATCTTTGGGATTAGACTGTGGAATCAGAGAAGAAACAGGAAAGAGAGGAAGGTTCAGTGAATTTACAGATTTTTTTTCTCCAAAAGACAATAATTTAAAAATCTTCTCTTTTAGGGGTGACAAGTGTGAGAAGCAAGTTGCTGATTCTGGAAGGTGTGAAAATTGAAATCTATTTGAAAAAAAAAATTAGAATACTTTGCTTCACAATCACAGTTGGTTCTTCTCCCCTAGACACACACTTTCTCTCTCTTCTTCCTTTGTGTTGATGATGACGTAGTCTGAAATTTTATTTGAGGTAAGCCTCTGTTTGAAGTGGAGGTTTACTATTTTTTTGAAGATTTGTTTTGGAATTATTCGTTGGTGTTTTGATTAAACGAATCTACACTTTAAAACATTGTTCGTCTACTCTAGTCTACTTTTTTAGTTGACAGAAGATATAAAGCAGTCGTGATTTTTCCTTTCTGAGTTGTATAAGCTTTAGGGGGATGTATTATTTTTAATTAGATTTTTAATGGAGAAAGTATATATTACAATGGTATTATCGTCCAAGGTTGTAATCTATTGAAACTATGGACGCAAAACCGTAGTAAACAAAGAACTGAAATCATCTGCACTAATGGTGAATACAATTGAGGATGACAATGATTAATAGATTGAATGCAGTGAGTTACAAATGTAATTTGAAAATATATATTCAAAACTTATCGAAGAGAATGTATATATAAGTCATATAATACACATTTCCCACCTAATAATAATGTTGTCTATGTTTATCGACCAATTAGGACCCATATTGTTATTATTCTCGTCGGCATTTCATGTGGTGGATATATCATATATATCATACATAATCGTGTTCCTAGTGGGACAGTTGGTCCAATATGTATTTTTTTCTCAAGGTTTTGTGTGTTCTAAAATCGTTTCTATTATATTGTGTTTTTGCCCATATCTTTTAGTTTAAAAGCAATGCATATGCTTCAAGCTAGTTATACAATTTTGTGAGATACTTTTCTGTATTTTTACGTAAATGCAAACTACTTTTGGTTGCATGATTAATGAGGGACATGCTATTTTTCGTAAGCAGCTCGTTTTTGGCCTTTCGGGTATTAACCAGTTAACAGGTTGCCAATACGTTACTTATTTATCCAAATTCAATGAATCACATTCATAACATCAACTAGGTCAATTATGCTATAACTATTTTCGTATGTGTGTTGTCAACCACTAGCTAACTAAATGACATAATGGCTGAAGCATAAAAAATTACAACATTACCTCCTTTTATAAGCAAAAACCAAACTTAAACATAAAAAGACACGATGCATGCCGACTTATAGATGTATAAGCTTTTATCGTAAGTTGTAGCTATTAGGGTTATAAAAAATATCAGAGAGATTCAGAGTGATATCTTCGCGGCCGATACTTAGAGATATTCATGTTTATCTTGTAGATATGTAGATGATCCGATATCTTTAGTTTTATGATCTTATAGTTAGGATCGATGCAACTCACTCCTATATAAATATATATGTATGTATAATATACTGTGTCTCCTATCGAAATATATTAAAAAACGTTTTATGTGGTTGAGAATTAGAATTTTGCTATCTCACGATTTCCTCTGAATCGATCAGATCACATATCTTTACTGTTTTTACATCAGCATTTTTTTAATCGGAAACTAAAGCTTGTATTGAGAAAAGGTTTAATTTTCTGAATATATTATGATAATACATTTTATGTATAAAAATACAGAAAAATTTCATAGAAGAAAACGAGATTAGAACAATGTAGAATTTAGATTGAAATAAAAAGATAATAGTTGACAAAAAAACGGAAATAAATAGATAACAACAAATGGGTACGTAGTATAGAGACTCCGTAGTGTATTTGGAGTCTATTCAAGATCACCAGTCTCGATGTCAGTCCAGGGCATACAGTATGCAATCCAAATTCGTATAAAATACCGTATTTTATCATTATACAAATGTATACAGAGAGGGCAATCTCTTGTCCAAATCAGAAAGATTTTTATTCGTCGAATCGTAGGCAAAACCGGGAAAGATATACGAACTCATTTTTTAAGGGGTGAAAAAACAAGAGGATTCTATTTAGAATCTTGAGGAAATCAGAAGAAAATAAATATGGTGGGAAGGGAAGATAAAGAAATGGCAACCCATGCATGATTGCCTTGAACATCGCAAACTCTTTCCTTAGATTGCATGTCTAGTGGTAGTGGACCTGCAACAATATTCAAACCTATAATAATAAGTTGCATAATACATAGACATAATTAATGAGATGAAATTATTGTCACAATAACGAGTTTCTATGATATGCCCACAGTTTCATCACACACTTGAGCTTTTAAAATGATTAATCCTTTAATATACAGTGAGATTAAAGACTATCCTTTAATAATTTTGGTGGTATTACGTAGAGATGTATTGAAAAGAATTTTTTGGAGTACAGTGGTATGAGATGATTAACAAAGAAAATGGTGAAAGATAAATTAAATTAAATATCCAATGATTTCAAAAGGTATGTAATGTGGATGGAACGGCACATGTCACTGTCACGTGGATCGTTCCCAACGTTCAATGCATATCTCCACCAACTTGTCTTATTAATATTCCTCGTACAACTCTCCATAAGCTCTTCTACGTTAATACATTTTCATTTTCTCTTTTCTTCTACTTAATTGTCTCTTAACCCAAATTCCACAAATTATTGTTTTATGTATTTATAACTAATTAATACCGCTAAGAAATGGTATAAACATCCATTTAGAATACTCGTTGTTTAGACGGTACTGGTTATAAGGCACTACGACCGCGGATCTTCACCTAATCCCTATAATTATATTCAATCATATGCATTAATTAATCAACTCTACCGTGTCATAGATAAAGCTAGAGTATTTATTTTGTGGGGTATAAAGATAAGAATATATGGGGACATATACTTTTGTCGATTTTGTTCCAGCTTTGTAATGAAGTCTGAGCAAAGATATGTGACCAGACTCAAAAGGGAATTCAAAGTAGACAACAGAAAAAAAAAAAAAAAAACAATTCATGCATCTGCTGGTAAGGTTATTTGATTCATTGCATGTATCTTTATGTTTCACCTCCCTTGATGTAAAAGATAAGAATATTTTTTCTTAAAAGCTAACCATAAAGTTTAAAGTTATCTTGTTATATCATTTTTAATATAAAACTGTTGCACATGTCGTAAAAACAAACTGCGGGCCAAAAATTTACAATATTCTTCTCACTTTTTCTTAATGCAATGTTTTCTACTATCAGATTATATTTAGAGGAGTAGGACCCCAAGATGGTGAGCATGGTGGCTGCTCTGTTGTCTGTTACATCTCATTTTCAATCTTCAAATTATGTGTGCTCCCTTCACTATTTCACTTTAAAAAAAAATCAAAACCATTTTGTCCTCAATTTTCAAAAACCCTTATACACTTTGTAAATAGCTGGTTGCTTTGACTTAGGAAAAATGTCAAATTGGCTTTCTACATTTTCTAAGTTGGAATAAAATCAAGAAGTATAAAAGCTACGAAAATTCAAAGAAAAAAAAGGCATCTTAATTTTACATGCCTGCAAATGTAAATATTGGACAGTGATCAAGTATGTATGTTCTTTTTGATAAAAAAAAGTCAGTACATACTTATATTTTTATTATTAACAAGAGTATATATGTTACCTGAAAAACTTAATCATCAATTAAGCAACCCTTTTAAAAAGTAGTCAAATGTCTAGTGCTCTCCAACTCTAATATGTTATAGAAAATCTCAAAACACCAACTTAAAATTCGAGCTTTAAGAAGATTTTGAACAACCCAAAACGCACGCAAAATGTCGACGAATATATATTGTCTGGTTCAAAGCTCAAGTTGACAAAAAGAAAAAAAGGTTCAAAGTTGAAATGAAAAAGAAATAGTTTTTCGATGCCGGGCATAAAAAGTTTTTGAGGGTAATTACTAATTAGTCAAAAAAGACATTTACTTTGTTTGAATGTTTTTGTCGTGGAGATTGATTCAGTGCATTTGCTCCAACCTTTTGACTCTTTCTTTAATTCCCTTTAACCATTTTTTTTATTCTCTGTCTTTTATCTAATCCCTTTCCTCGATCCAACCTTGCTACTACAACAGTCTTTCGACTGATTAGGACACTTGAAACTCAATTTATTATAACGCTGTCACGGACTCACGATGAAAACGTTCTGATTTCGATTTAATTAAAAACAAAAAGAGAAAACACGTAACAACAACAAGAACATTCGTTTCAACTTCATCCAACATAGATCAAAGATCCACCAATTTTATTAAGCTTAAAACTCTCAAAAAGACTCAATAATGTCACAAAACCACCTTTTAGAGGTTTTACATTAGAGAAACAAAACAAAGCATTTGAAGAAAAAGATCATAAACTGCTTCATCAAATCATATCTTGGCTTCTCGAGCCGCCAATCGCTTCTTCTTCTTCTTGACACTAGCAGATTTGTAACCACCTTTGCAAGGTTTCCCCCAAGGACTAACCGAAGTCCTTCCTCTGCTTCCACTACTCTTGCTCTTCCCTTCACCACCACCGTGTGGATGATCACACGGATTCATCGCCACTCCTCTCACTGTAGGCCTTATTCCCCTCCACCTGTTCTGTCCTGCTTTATACAGCTTCTTCACTCCGTGAGACGGGTTCGACACCGTCCCAATCGTAGCACGGCATCTGGCGTTGAGCCACCTGGTGTCCCCTGATGGAAGCTTTATCAAGCACTTGCCTTTAGCTGGCTCCAAGATCTTCAAGATCTTGGCGTTTGTTCCTGCGGCTCTGACCATCTTGGCGCCTTGCCCTGGGTTCATCTCGATGTTGTGGATGATTGTTCCTATCCGCATCATGCCTAGCGGCATGGAGCTTCCTATCATCGTGTTGATGTCCATGTGGGACATCTTTTCTTCCATTTCCGCCACCATTGTTCTGTCTCGTGCATCAGCATATCCTGCTGAAATAACCAACAAAAATACATTAGAGGCGTTGAAAATGTTTCATCTTTCACAAAACAAAACGCTCCCAAAACACCGCAAAAGCTAGATGATATCTCAATGTATGATCTTCCTAACCAAGTTTGAAGTCATGTATAATCAACTCAACACAGTCTTAATAGACAGCCTTACATGACCAGACAATCCCAAGTCCCATAAAGTGCCAACAAGCATGTGTTTAGTGTACTTGATTCATCATTTTGTATGCACTCATAAAGAATCTAGCACCGAGATGAAGAGATGAATGAATTCTAAAGGGGCTAAACATTGATCTTGTTATTGTTACAGAAACAGATCATGAATAAGGCTTATGTAATTCAATAAGAACTCAACCGTAAGGCGTAAGAGTATCTAAGTTTCTGTAACAATAAGGCTTATGCAATACTGATTCCTAAAGGATTCACCATCCTATAACCTATGATTATTAATTTTCCTTCTTTGCCACAAAACTCACTGAAGAACCTGATTCCATTCTAGCAGCAATTTTCATTGTTCAAGCAGAAAGTTTGAATTTTGGTTTTTCTGAAACTGCGTCATATAATGGCCATATATATCCAGATTTAGGAGACTTGTATTACTCATGCTCGTATTTGACTTACCTGTGGAGAAACTGCGAAATGCTGGACGAACAACGCCTTTAAGTAAAGAAGACGAAGCAGCAGCTCGAGCTCTGCATAGCGCCACAAGAGCCGACATTGATTGACTCTGCGTTTTTTCAAAATCTAGCTTAAAACCTATCAAACAAACAACGATATTAACTCGATCAACTCGACGCAGATACCTAAACCGACACAAAATCACAAATATTTTCGATTCCCAAATCTAAAACACTTTCCTGAGTCATTTCTACGAGTCGTGGATTGCAATAGATAGAGAATGATTGGTTTCAGGTTTCAATTGAGATCGCGAGACAAACCTCAGAGATGCAAAATGGGATCCCTGCAAAATGCTTCCAACGAATTCGAGTGTGAGAGAGAGAACGCGGCTCTGATAGAGAGAGGAGGAGGCTAAAGCCTAAATGTTCGATTTGGTATTTGGTAAACCGGCTCTGATAGAAAGTCTAATGGTTTATTAAAACCGGTTATCGCTGCCCGGTCCGACCGTGCCTCCCTACAATAATCCAGCCTTAATTATTGTAAATAGGGATTGTAATTAACATTCATACTTAGTTACTTACATTCGGAATTTCGAATCAGATGTTACTATTTAATAAAATCAGATGTTACAAAAAAAATCTTGGTTATGTTAAATCAGTTGATGTTTTTAACATGTTAATTATGGATCAACACATTTTAGTTAAGACCATTGCGTTTAGGTTCATACATGTTTTAACCTAGATCAAATGTAATCGACAATCACCGTGCGAATTATGCAATAACCAGTTCCACTATCAACGCGTATCCATTTCTTCTACATAATTCTTTATCAATTTAGTACACTTTATGTACATAGTGTAAAATTGGCTTGTAAGAAAGTTGAAGAAGTTCAAGAATCTCACGTATAACTAACATACACTTAAAAATCATATGTAAAAATCATTGGCCAAAGAACATGAAAGAACTTGCAAAAACTATGTAAAAAACAATAGAATCTGACATTTTTCAGAAAAGATGGATACACTTTTTCCATAATTGTCAATAGCAACATCACTAAGTATATTGGTCAAAGTTAAAGTTTCAGGAACCAATCCTCTCTGAACTTTAGCTTCAAATTTCCACAAATAACTTCCATGTTTCGTACCACAATGTCGTCTAACTGAATTTCACAGAAAAAACAACATATCTAATTTGGTATCAGAAGAAAACTTTTAAAATTCTCACATTGTCAAACTCTTCTAAACTGGTTGTGAATGTGTTAATTTTTGCAACCTTCTCCAATGCAAGATAAGAAGAAATCCGGTGAAGACTCAACGTTGGCTATGCAGGTAACAAAATCAAATAAATTATAAGAGAAAAACACTAGTACATACATTCACATCACTCATGGCAATATTGACCTCCAAACCAATATCTTTCTTCATGGTCACATAAATTTCATGTGCAGCCAGCTATGCACATGAGGAATATTGTCTTCAGTCACATGTAGGCAAAATAATACAGTCTGAATTATTGTAATTAACATCCATACTTGCATTCGGATTATAGAACATCTTGGTTATGTTAAATCAGTTGATGTTTTTTAACATGTTAATTATGGATGAACACATTTTACTAAAGGCCATTGCGTTTAAGTTCATACATGTTTTAGCCTAGATCATATGTAATCGACAATCACCATGCGAATTATGCAATAACCAATTCGACAGGATAGGGATGCATTCCCAAACCGGTAAGATAAGCAATCGAACCGGACCACAATCATATAAGAAGTCCAGAAAATAAAAGACAGCTCAATTCAAAAAGTCTGATCCATCAGTTATCAAAAGCACAAACCAAACAAGTCTTTCATTCAACTTATAAATATTCTTAAAGACGATGGAGAGAGATTCATCAGTACATAGCCACTCTTCCCCTTGAGCTCTCTTCCTTTACTCCTGCAAGAAAATATAGTCAAGACTTGTAAGCAAAAACGATCAAAACAATGTTACAAATCCATAAGCGCAAAAAAAAGAGAAAGAAGATTATAATAGCAACCTCATTCATCATCATCATCATTATCATCATCCTTCTTAATACGAGTCTCACCACCTTCCTTGATAATAGGAAGCTTCATAGCACCAAACGGCGTATCAACATCAACATTCCCTTTGATAGTGTATCCAGTGCCTTTACCACGGATCATATCCCAAAGCGCAGAGCCAAAGTCCTTTGGCCTGAACGTAATCGGAACATTAACCAACCCACTTCCGTTCTTGTCAAGCTTGATCGAGTCAGTGATCTCTGCTTTCCCAATACTCACATCAGACAACCAAACCTCACAGTCCAAGTCATTAAGCCCCAAGTCGAAATCATTCAGGTTCTCAAGCCTCACATGAAGAATCGCCACCGTCTCTTCCAAAGAAAACTTCTGGAACTGAATCTTCTCAATGTCAACATCAGGCTTCTTAGGGATAGGAATCTCTCCACGCTTCTCCATCGGCAATGTAAGTCTTCCCAAGACAGGAACGTCAACGATGAGATCAACTTTGATCCTGTAAGGTATGATCATCCCAGGGTTAATGTCGTTGTAAGTGCTCTTGATGTCATCGTAGATCAAAGTCAATGGTATCTTCACAGTCTCTTCTCCATGAGCCTTGAGTGTTCCTGCATCAGGGATCAAACCAGAAACAAGCTTCCTCCCGTCGCTTTCGACCAAGTAGTTGATGTCGATGAGAGGGATAGGGACTGGATTGGGGTTCTTGACAAGAACATCTACAACGATGTCTGCTCTCTCGAGGTTGATCTTGGGGATGTGGATTGCAGAGACGTCAGCGGTTGGCTTCCCAAACCCGATTGTTTCTTCGATTTTCTCACCAATGTCATGAATGAAATCTTTCACCTTGTCCAAGAATCCACCTTCTTCTTTTTCTACTTTTTCTTCGTCTTTAGCCTTCTGGCTTCTATCCACGATTTCAACTTTGTTCTCGTCCACGACGTCCAATTTGCTCTCTGATGTCGACATAGCTAAGAAGCAACATGACATCATTTCAAAGGTCAGTTTTAGTGCCACAGAGACAAAAGCTTATGAGTATCAATGGACAAAAAGCAGAACAATGGCTTAAAAGTCGAAGCAAACAGTTTTTTTTTATCACAAGTTGTTATATAGATCATATTATCTGGAAATGAAAAGGAATGTTTTTTTTCACCAAAACACAATCAAGAACTCGCATGACAGTAGATCATATCAACTAAATGGTAAAATTGAACAATGACAACATCCTATTGCTATAGATCTCTGAAGTAAGCAACAATGATCAGATCTTGTGAATCGAGTGGATACAATTGGAAAACAAAGACAAAGGCAGATCCAAATATTCGATCTAGACATGATAGAGCTAAGAGCCTAAGATCATGAGAAATGTCAAAGAGATCGGGGAAAACAAAAGGTCAGAATTATGAAAAAAACTCGTTCTGATTTCAATGTTTCGATCAGATCACTAAGGATCAACACAAGAACTACAATGATCAGAAGAAACACATGGCAGATTTGAAGTTACCTGGGGAGTTGGATGAATGTGAGTTCACAGAGAGAGAGAGATGGTGCTTAAAGAAAGAGTCACAGAATGATTGAAATCTGTGGAACCGGTTGGTTCGTTGAACTATATAAGTATTAAGCTATTAACTAGTTAATGTGACGCGTAGTCTTCGCGTACCGACAAAAATCTTCGTCGTGTAAGGTCACACTATTGGCCTTTAAAGTTGAAACACTCCTTAGAAATTCACTTCGACACCTCAAATTTCAAGATATTATGACAAAGAGGATGACATTTTTGATTGGTGCAGAAAAACCCACTCGCCCCCAAAATTCGGAGGAATTCATTATTACAAAGCGTCTAAATATTTGTTCACCAAGGTAAAAAAACATTTTGACAAATCTTTGAAGTACAATTTCGGAGATTTGGAATGTAACCGAATGCGATACAGGAAGAAGTTCTCATACGTGATCATTGCTTCATCAATGGAAGGAGCAGAGCTATTTCAGGTGGTGCTCAAACAACGACGCCATCTCGAGCTGCAGAAGAAAAAACAGAGAAAATTTCAAGACTTTACGGAAGAGACACGAACTTGAGTGGTGACAAATATGACCACACTTGCTTAATTGCAGGATCAGGAATTTCTACATCTTGTTTCAAGAATAAAGGATTGATCATAATGATACTTACCGCCGTCAAAGCTGTTTCAGCTCCCTTATTCCCGGCTTTGCCACCAGATCGATTCAGAGCCTAGTGTTTCAGTTAAACCACAATATTAACAAATTCAGTGTTTATACATTCTGATGATATAAAGCTATTCTTGCAGAACACAAATCTAACCTGATCCATGTCCTCGCATGTCAGTACTCCAAAGATGCATGGAACACCTGCAAATTGGGAATCAAAAGCTTTACTGCTACTGCAAAGCTAAACTATTTCAAGAGAAGATGACATGGGACTACTTTGATGTTATGGGAACCTAGTTCTCTACAATCCCAAGAGAGGCAAAAATGAAGCAGAGGTTGGAAGTGTAAAAACAATTCTCTCTCTGTTTTCAAATCAATGTAACATACGTGTGTGTGGTGAGACTAAAATGAATATGGAGATGTACCTGAGTTTATGCCAGCAGAAAGTACTCCGGAGGCAGCTGAGTTGGCAACAGCATCATAATGTGTGGTATCTCCTCTTATCTAACCACAACAGGGACACAAATTATATCAAAATCCGACTCTAAACACGTTTGTCAGCAACATAATCAGATGGCCTGAGAAGTGTTTTCATACCACAGCGCCGATACACAAAACGGCATTGAATTTTCCTGATTTCCCAAGATTTTGTGCAACAACACCTATCTCAAAGCTACCAGGAACCCATATCACCTGATCACAAAAGAGTGTCATTAGCTTCAGTTGCACTAGAGAAACTATATTGCTCCACGAGGATGTAAAGCTCTGATCTTAGTATTGTGATTTAACAGGAAAAAGATTTTACTTCGATGTCTTCTTCTCTGACTGCATACTTCTTGAAAGTCTCAATTGCTCCTTCCAAAAGCAACTTTGTCACTACCTCATTGAAACGAGCTACAACCTTGAAAAAACAACATTGAGAGAAAAAAATGAAAAGAAGCTCACTGAAAATGAGCTTAAACTTTCCATTTCACTGGAAATCATCTAAATCCAAACAAAGTCACCGAATCTGAGCAATGAATAAATCTGCCATTCTCTATATCTATCACTGAGACAATCTATCAAAATCAAAACAAACCCAGTAAAAAGTAAGAAGGCTATGCGGAGAACTCACGATGGCGAATCTAAGACCTTCCCCTCTGATCAGGGACCCAGTGACATGGCGAACAGCGGCCGTCTGTACGAATGAAGAGCGTAGCTCCTTCTCTACAGCGAGTGTTGACGGAAAACCTAATACGTAAAGCTTAACATCTCATCACCGGATTATTGCGAAAATCGATTTCAGAAGTTGCGGAGAAGTAAGCTTACCGGATGCGGATGAGGAGAATGAGAGGTTATTGGATTTCTTCACAGAAGAGCCACCGTGAATGTAACAGGCGGATGAAGATTGACGCGAATGGAGCTGAGGGCGTGCCGTCGGTGTTAGGCGGAGGCACGGCGGCGATGCTAACGACTCCATCGGGATTCTCTGAGATGGTCTTCGCTCAGGTTAGGAGTGAGACTGAGAAGGATCGTGTTAGTAAACCAAGTTTCAATTTAGAGCTCTTATTGGATCAAGGCTTCCGGTTAAACCATCAACAATTCCGGTTTTATTGAATCCAATAGTTTTGGTTTAGAGATTTCCGGTTTGACGAAAAGGGGTAAAGCTAAACCCTATATCCGAATCTCTCGCCGGCCGGAATTTCCAGACAAAATTGAAAGATTTGAACGGAACAAAACTTTCGTCTCCTGGGAAAGGAAAATCCTTGAATCATTTGATATGGCTACGAACGGGTACTGTTTCGAAGCTTTCGAATTTTAACATCTGAATTATGGTTTGATTGATGGAGATGATAAGAGAATCTACTGAAATAAACGTATTTTTGTGTTTTGTAATCACAGTTTAATGGCGTCTTCCAGTGTGTTTCTTCACCGCCCAGACGTCCGGCGTCTCGCATTTGCTTCTAGAACGAATCAGACGGCAGGAAAATGCGGTAAAGGCCGTGTTAGTTTCCTTAACATTGGGGGGACACGTCGTCCTCAGGTGGTTTTATCCATGACGGCGACGGCGGATTCCGGTGAGGAGGCCGTGAAGTCCGTTTTGCCTGGAAATGGCATTTCCATCATGGTATAGTATGATCAAAAAGTTGTGAGATTTGAATTCCTGGAAATGCATATCAATCATAGTTAGAAATGTAGAAATGTCAAAGTGTGTCCCTTTTCTTCGATCAAGTTTAAAGTTTTGAAATGTGGAATGTACAGGTGAATGGATGCAGTGGCAAAATGGGGAAAGCTGTGATCAAAGCAGCAGACTCTGCAGGAGTAAATATCGTTCCGATGTCGTTTGGATCTGCGGCTGAGGCTGGCCAGAAAGTTTTGGTCTGTGGAAAGGAGATCACTGTGCACGGTCCTACCGAAAGAGAGAAAGTTCTTGCTTCGGTGTTTGAGAAGCACCCGGAGCTAATTGTTGTCGACTACACAATCCCATCTGCAGTAAATGGTAAGGCCCACAATCTCTCAGAGTATTCTGGATTTGTCTGTCTGTTGTTTGTTGATTTCAAGTTTGGGATTTTTGTTGTTGTTGCAAAATGTTAGATAATGCGGAGCTGTATAGCAAAGTAGGTGTTCCTTTCGTCATGGGAACAACTGGTGGAGACAGGAACAAACTGTATGAAACTGTTGAGGAAGCAAAGAATTATGCTGTGATTTCCCCTCAGATGGGTAAACAGGTATGTGTTCTCGGATGTTTCTGGTAGTAAATATTGTGAATTTAAGATCCTTTAGCTCATATCTTTGATGGTCTGTTAGGTTGTTGCATTTCTTGCGGCTATGGAGATCATGGCTGAGCAGTTTCCGGGAGCCTTCTCTGGTTATTCCTTGGATGTACTTTTCTTACTATTCTTATACATTCAAATGCATTTTGTTTTGTCTCTGTTGGTTTTATATTGCTTCTTGTTAAGTTCTAATCAACCTTAAAAATCTATATGTAGGTGATGGAGTCTCATCAAGCTAGCAAATTGGATGCATCAGGAACAGCAAAAGCTGTTATTTCTTGCTTCCAGGATTTGGGTGTGTCTTACGACATGGATCAGGTGCAATTGCTCGTCCGTTATTGTTTAAATCTCGGCCACATCTTATTTTTTACTCGGAATATGAATTTTTACAACTTTTTTTGTGGTAGATACAATTGATTCGGGATCCAAAACAGCAAATCGAGATGGTTGGTGTTCCTGAAGAGCATGTCTCTGGCCACGCTTTCCACCTTTATCACTTGACATCACCCGATGAAACGTAATGCAACATCTAAGACATTTTATTGATAACTTTGAATCTCTATTGTGAAAGTTTGTCTGTTCAATAACTAGCTGCCTTGTCTTTGTTTTTCTTTTGCAGTGTCTCCTTTGAGTTCCAGCACAATGTCTGTGGCAGATCAATATACGCTGAGGGTACTGTTGATGCCGTGCTTTTCCTTGCTAAAAAGGTTCGAAAACATTCTCCTTTCGCTCACAATGATTGACAGTACGAATTGAATCTCAATATTCTCTGAGTCTCACCTCTGTCTCTTGTTGTTTCAAATGCAGATTCGACTGAAAGCAGAGCAGCGGATCTACAACATGATCGATGTTTTGAGAGAGGGAAACATGCGTTGAGCTTCCAGGAATTTGAAGTTTTGGTTCTAGAACAGCTGAGATAGCTCACTTCTTCTGCCTTTAGGACAGGCTTATGAAACTACCAGGGTTTACAACTGGTTGTAGCTCTCCTTTGGTGTATACAGGAGCTTAGCATTGTCTTGTTCATGTTGACCTTCTTAACTTAAATATTATTCTTCTTTCTGGATCATTGAAGTCTTGTATGATAAAGAATATATTTGCATCATCATCACCACATAAAGTTGAACTCTTTCCGATAACTTTTTCAGTGTACATGTTCAAAATAAGTCAAATTGAAAAAGGTGTCACACACTCGCACTGTATCTCTATTTAATGGAGCAATTTCATGAAAATGTCAACCGTAATTGTGTTTTCTAATGGTACAAAGAGCGTAAAAACCTCAACTTTTATTTACCTATGAAAGGACTTTTCTCTCTCCTCTTCTAATCGCAAAACCCTTTCAGAGTTTCAGGCGAGAAAGAGAGCATCTTTTCTCATTTCCATTTGATTTGATTTTTTCTTTTAGCACAGTCGTAATCCTCTTCGACTCCAGTCTACTGGGTTTCTCTCCAAAATGAGCTACCTTCTTCACAGGAGGAACAAGTTCTTATCTTTGATCAGAAGACAGTACCTGATCCTCCCGACTCTCTCCTCCGAAACTAAAACCCTTCGAAACCCAGATCCTCACATCCCCCAATTTCAAAACCCTTCTTCGATTTTCACTAAATCTCACTCCTATGCAACCCAATCCTCCAAGTTCCCGGAGTACGAGATGCCCACAGTCACATGGGGAGTCGTACAAGGGAAGAAAGAGAAGCTCGTGAATCGCGTCAAAATCTGCGATTACCTCAAGGGTTTAGGCATAATCACCGACGAATTGGAGAGCATCGAGCTACCTTCCACAATCGAAGTCATGTGCGAGCGCGTCGAGTTTCTACAGAAGCTCGGATTAACAATTGACGACATCAATGAGTATCCTTTGATGCTAGGCTGCAGCGTGCGTAAGAATCTGATCCCAGTCTTAGCTTACTTAGAGAAAATCGGAATCTCTAGGTCGAAATTGGGTGAATTCGTTAAGAACTATCCTCAGGTTCTCCACGCTAGTGTAGTCGTTGAGCTTGCTCCTGTGGTTAAGTTTCTTAGAGGGCTCGATGTTGAGAAGCAAGATCTTGGCTATGTGTTGATGAAGTATCCAGAGCTGCTAGGGTTTAAGCTCGAAGGCACAATGAGCACATCGGTTGCTTATTTGGTGAGCATTGGTGTGAGTCCTAGAGACATTGGTCCAATGGTGACACAGTATCCTTACCTTTTAGGGATGAGAGTTGGAACCATGATCAAACCTCTTGTGGAGTACCTAATCTCAATCGGTTTGCCTAAGAAAATCGTTGCTAGGATGCTGGAGAAGCGTGCTTACATCATCGGATACAACCTAGAGGAGACTGTTAAACCGAACGTTGATTGCTTGATTAGCTTTGGTGTCAGGAGAGAGGTGTTGGCTTTGGTTATAGCACAGTATCCTCAGATTCTTGGTTTACCGGTGAAGGCAAAGATGTCTACGCAACAGTACTTCTTTAGCTTGAAGCTCAAGATTGATCCTGAAGGGTTCGCTCGTGTGGTTGAGAGAATGCCGCAGATTGTTAGCCTTAAGCAGAACGTGATAATGAAACCTGTTGAGTTTCTGTTGGGGAGAGGGTTTCAGGTGGAGGACGTGGCGAGGATGGTTGTGAGATGTCCTCAGATTCTTTGTTCGAAAGTGGAGCTCATGAAGAACAGTTACTACTTTTACAAGACGGAGATGGGGAGACCGATGAAGGATCTTGTGGAGTATCCTGAGTATTTTACGTATAGCTTGGAGTCGAGGATTAAGCCGAGGTATCAGAAGCTACAGGGTAAAGGGATTAGGAGTTCTTTGAATTGGTTTCTTAATTGTAGTGACCAGAGGTTTGAGGAGCGGCTTGAAGGTAACTTTATTGATCCGGATAGTGAAGAAGGTCCGGTGTTTGATATGGGTGGGAAGTTGGAAATGCCTGGCGGTGGTGGTGAGATTGTGTCTGATGCGGATGAAGAAGATGAGAGTGATGATGACGTTCTCTATAGACGCACTGTCACTTTGTAGAATTAAAAAGTTGTTAGCTTTGTCGATCTATTATACTTTCTTTGTGTTCTTTGGTCTCTGTTCAATTGATTTCTAATCAAAGTTTGATTTGGTTTTCAGATTTTTAAGTCATGTGATTTCTAATACAGTTGATTATCCTAAATTTACTATTTAACAAATAAGGGAAAGTTCACTATTTACATTTTATAGAAAGAAAGAAAAAAATCGTATAATAAAGTCAGAAGAAAAGGAATTCATATTGGAGAATATCTGAGAAAAGATGTGGAGGAAAGAAAGTATTAAAGTCGATCTTCAAAATAGTAAAACGCAATTCGATCTATCTAGTTCCCGAACTATTGGAAGAAATTTTCCTCCCACTACGCTTGAAATCAATCCTCATAACCGTCTTAAAACAATGGAAATCGGAATCTCTAGATCTTTAATCATATTTCTAATTAATTTCTAATCATATTTTGATTTGGTTTTCAGATTTTTAAGTCATGTGTTTTCTATTGAAAGATGTTGAAACAACAATGCTCTTTTAAAAGAAGAACCCAAACACGCAAGAATATAGCAAACACGGATTATCAAGAATCAAAATTTGAAATAGATTAAAGGAAGAACTAAATTTGGAGTGTCCAAAATATGCACTTTACATTTGTTTTGTTTTCTTGACTCTTGGGCTAAGGTTATTTTAAAATATTCATAACGAATAGGGGAAGTGGTCTTCAGCTTCATCATCCCAATGACAAACAGAGTGAGACCACGATGTAAGAAATTTGGGAAGAATCCAGAGGACTAAAGAGATAGCAGTGACAAGCAAGCTGCGTTGAATTTTAAGACAAACAAGCCTCAGAAATAGAACATTCGATTTGTGTTTAGCAACGTGTCTGTGTTTTTAAATCTAAACATTCCTATTACAGTAATTAAATAATCCTATGTGTGTGTTGTTAATTCTAAACATTCATTTTCTTTTTCTCTTATTAGGTCCTTTTCTAATTGGTATTATCTGTATTAATTATTTGATTTGATATTTTTTATTTTTAAATCTTAATTCGTCGTTTGTGGCATCGTCACGGTGATTGTAGTGAACCGATGTTTTTATTCTTATTCTTCTTCTTTTGATTTTTGTTTTTTGTATATTTTTCTTCGATCTATTCTCCTTTATTTACGTTTTTTTTCTTCTTTGGTTTCTGCTTCATCTTTACTCTTTATCATTTTTCACTTCAGTTTTTTTATCCGGTGGTTTCTTATTCTGTTATTTATTTTGTTTCTTCATCTCTGATCATCTACTGTTTACTTTTTGTCTTTATTCTTTATATCTTCGTCTTCAGTTTTATGTTTCTTCTTATTTTTTTGTACTCGTCTCGTTCTTCTTCTTCTGTTTTTTTCTATGATTAGTTCATACGGCCATTATTGTTAGCGTTTTGCTATGGGTTTTTTTAGCTTTTTTTTTTCTTACTATTCTCCTTTGGAAAATTTTCACAAATTTATCTCTTTCATAAATAATTTTATTGTAATCCTCTTTAATTTAATCTTATGTAGAATAATTTTTTCACCATCTAATACACTTAACCAAACTTAAAAACGAAACAGATTTATAGAAACAAAATTAGTTAAAGATGGTACAATTACATATTGACAAATATAATGATCAATGTTTAACAATAATACTAATAATTTAATTGATGTGATCATAGTGACTAAGTATTTCCATTGAAAATAGTAGGTTTTCCTAGAGTTTGTTTCTTTCAGCTTTTTTCTTATGTATTGGTTATTTTTCCCATTTAATTCTCCATGATTATATTTTTGGTAAATATGTTTAGTGTAAGTCTCTTTAATCTTATATAGAAAATATTTTCACTATCTAATAAATCTAACCAAACCTAAAAAATGAAAATGTACCTCTGAGTAAATTGTAGTTAGAGAACCTATTATTTAGGTTGGATTACTAAAGGAATAAAAATTATTTGAAGAAATGCTAATCGTTATTTTTATTTTTATTTTTCATTCTTGAATATAATTTTTTTTAAATTATTTATTCTTCTTCAATCTCTCCTGCTGTAATTAAGTCTAAGTAAATTTTTGGTGTTAATAAAAACTTATAAATATATTTTTTTTATCTTTATCATATCTCGATCCAAATTACAGTTATAAAATTTGAAAAAATTCATAGTGTTAGATAATAAAATAATCCAACACGTGTGTATCTCTATGATCTAAACATTGTCTAAACAAGAACATTCCGTTTTAGTACTCCCCCCCCCCACACTCCAATCAATCTTTTTATCAATCTTTACAAAAAGATCTAAACATTCCTTTTTAAAAAGAACACACTCCAATCAATCTTTACAAAAAGAACACATTGATGAATATGCGTTATCACAGACCCGGGCTTGCGCAATTTAATGTGGCTCTTATTTAGCTTTCGATGTTTAAACAAAATCTGTAGAACCATAGCTGGTTCAATGAAGGTGAGTGCTCTGTTATATAATAATGCTTATACTCGCTCGTCCATAGAAGGGTAGAAGCAAAGGAATGGTGAGGAAAGCTCTTTACAAAATAAGTAATCAAATTTTATAACGTTTTAAAAATAGAAGTACCTGTTTTGTAAATAGCGCATTAGTAGCGTTTGTAAACAAAATAAGTTATCAAATTAGTAGTGAGTCATCATTAGTAGAGAGAGTATAGTAATATAAACAAAAGACTAATTGAATTAAACAGTGTTATTATGCATCTCTATCATCGGAACAACATTCTGAGCTCCTCAAGTCTCGCCGACAGGACTTCTTCGTCGGTCAAAGCTCCGCCTTTCTTACCTCAACAGGTTCCATCTTCACATGCGTATCACTCGTCTCTTGTGTCACTAAGTGATTAAGAGAGTCTGGTTCTACTTCAATAACTTCAGGGGTATCCAAGTTCTCTAGTTTCCCAGTGTAGATTGTTCCTTCAGTCTCCATTTTCCTTCTTTAAGAAGACAAAAAGAGACCAATCTAGTTGACCAAGTTTCATGTTTTGTCAAGAAACCTAGAGTATTGTAAAAGGTTTTCTTATTGAATTGAATGTTAAGGCCTCGCCTTATATACACATCGATAGACCTAACTACACATCGATAGACCTAACCACAATAGTTATTTACTAAAGCAGGACATAAGAGTAAGATAATTACATAATAGGTACTCTTATCCCTAATATGTTTTCTTGCGACAATCCATGAATCTCACTCTGATCATCTCATCTTCCTTTTCGGGCACATCTCATCTTCCTCTTGATCTTCTAACCTTGTACCTAAATCATCAGGCTCTTCCTCTTCCTTGACCCTAACTTCTTCTTGAGCAACCAGCAGATTCGCCACCATCACAAACAGTAACAGATTCGCCACCAGTTACCTCGTAGCCGTAGACTGAAAATCATCCGATTTAGACCTATTTTAGTCGATAATCCTCCCCAGGATTTGCTCGTTTGATTGAGCTGAGATTCGGACTCAAGTGCGACAAGAGAGGATCCGTCGCTAAAATCGGGAGTAGCTGCAGCGATCTTACCATCATCGTAACTCCAAACAGCTTCGGGTTCGGTCCTCTCTCTGTTTAAATCTGAGTAAATCATTTTCATTTTTTTTTATTTAAAAAAAGGAACTCAAAGAGTGAGACTGTGAGAGTGAGAGTGTTCTTCTTCTAACTTTACCAACTTTCAGTTAAGTTTTTTTTACTCAAGTAAAAAAAGTCAGTTCCGGTTCAGTTTCTCAAATAGTTTATTGGGTTGCAGCGGTTGATCGATTCGGACGTAGAAGCAGCTGCAAACGTGTAATTGAGAACGCCGATCGTATGATCTACTAAATCACAGTGTCTATGTTACGATGGAATAATTTCCTCTGCTTACATTGAGAACATTTTCAGGCTGCTTGTGGTGAGTTAAAGAACACTCGGATGTTCTTGAAGCTACTCGAAGCGGTGCTCAAAACAGGGAACCGAATGAACATAGGAACCAATAGAGGCGACGCGCACGCTTTCAAGCTTGACACGCTCTTGAAGCTTGTAGATATCAAAGGCGCCGATGGGAAGACCAACCTGTTGCATTTTGTTGTTCAAGAAATCATAAAATCCGAAGGAGCTCGCGTGGTTTCTTCTTCTCCGAACCAAAGCCCTGTGTCAGCATTCCAAGACGAGCTAGAGCTGAAGAAACTTGGGTTGCAAGTTGTTTCAGGTCTCAGCTCTCAGCTGATAAACGTCAAGAAAGGAGCTGCAATGGATACTGACTCACTCAGCTTAGAAACATCGGAGATAGCCAACGGGATAACGAAAGTCAAGGAGGTGGTTGCTGAGGTGAAGCAAGAGACAGGTGTGGAGAGATTCTTGGACTCGATGGAGTCGTTCTTGAACAAAGCCGAGGAAGAGATCACGGAGATGCAGTCCCAAGGAAGCAATGTGATGAAGATGGTTAAAGAAGTAACTGAGTATTTCCATGGGAACTCGGAAACTCATCCTTCTCGCATTTTCGCTGTGGTCAGAGACTTTCTGACGATTCTTGATCAAGTGTGTGAAGAAGTTGGTCGTGTGAACGAGAGAACAGTGTACCGGTCCGTAGCGCCGTCGAACCAGACCGTCACGCCGCTTTTTCAAAGTGAAAACGGTTGATTTCGTGTTTTAAAGAAACATGTATCTATATTTTAATATATATATGACCTGAAACTAAAGGAGAAGAGTTATGATAAAATGACAAAGTAAAAAACGAGAGGAAAAAGTTGACAGCCCTAACCTGGTCCTCTTCTCCTAAAGTCACTTCGACATTTTTAATGTTTGCTACCTCCTCCACGTCAAGATAGGAAGCAATTTCCCCAAGCTTAAAATCAATTTTACGAGGCAGAGCTGAGGTGCTAGGAAAAAAATGCATTTGAATATCCGCTATTAGGAGATGGGAAAACCCAATGGGTTGAACCTACAAAGAAAACAAAACACATCAACAAAAGTAAATAATAGACCCCAAATAACAAAATCAAATAAAAGCAGAGACATAGAGACATACTTTCACGAGATCCAGCTTGAGCTCAACTCCGAGAAAACTGTGTTCTTCAAGTGAATTTGATCTCCGGGAAGTCAAAGTGGTGTTCACCTGAAGTCCTGCGCAGATATGCTCACGGGAAACACCGCCGTCTTGGCCTTCAACACAGATGGCAGTGAGCCGACCTAGTATGAAGTTGACCTGCAAGAAAGTTGAAGAAGTTTGAGATTAATACACTCAAAATCATTACCCAAAGAAGACCATGAAAGAAAAAAAAAAAAAAAGTAGAAAATTACATTGTCCAAAAAAGATGGATACATGGTGAGCTGAGTTAGTGTGAAATATACCTGCAAGAAATCTTCTCAATAATGCAGTGCATACTCGCAATAGACATTTGAAATAAACAACAAAGTCAGAAACTGACCTCTATTAAAAATTTGGTTTTTCCTTTCATCTATTTCAGCTTGAATCAATTTTTACACTAAGAGATATATGCTGAAATAGTTGACAAAAAAAAGATATATGCTGAAATAGATGAAAAGAAAAACTAAATTTGAAGTGCACAAGAATGGTATTTTACATTTTTTGTCAACTCTTGCCTGAAGTTACTTTTGACATTTTGGCACTTTTACATAGTTTAAACAATAAATGACCTTACCTGTCCAATCGTGGTGGACAACAAATGGCCAAAATAATTATTTCGAATATCAGTTTCTTCTCTTCTGAATCACTTGGAAGATAGAAGTATCTCTCAATAACTTCTTTCATTGGTCGAGACAACATGATTTTGATGCTAGAATCTCCACCTGTTTTCGAAATAGTTAACAAATAAATATATAAGTTTACCGCTAGTATTTACAATTATTTTAAACCAAATCATCTCGTTGAATCTCACAAAACCCATAATTAAAAAGAAATATACTTTCTTCTAAACAATAAACACTAAACTATTGTAAATCCAAACATTTTTTCGATGCCAAAACAATATTATTTATTTATTAATTAGATCCATTTTGTTGTGAACATGCAAACTGAAAAAAAAATGTTATTCAATAACAAAGTTTTATGTAAACCGCTAATATTCTGTATCCAATAATTACAGTTAGTTAGTTACATTGACGTCATAATAAAAGAATTTTCATTTAATAAATTCCGCTACATTTCATTTCACTTTGTATTTATGTTTAAATTACTTGAATTTAAGACACATTTCATGTAATGTATAATGTATTTATGAATTTTCATGTTTATTTGATGCCGCTAAAGATTTTCTTATATCCATTAAAGAAAAATTGTCTTAACTTCAAAACTAAATAGAAAATTTCTCTTTCTTCTTTGCCCATTTGATTTGATTATTTTTCTCTTCAAAATAGTCAATATTAATCTCTTGGGTTTCTCTAGATTGAGATATCTGACGTGGCTGGTGATTCATCAGTACCGTTAACAGACACCATACAAGTTTTATTTCGAATTTGACCCATACAAGTTTTCGTTTTATCATTAAGACCAAGTAAATATACATTTACACAACAAACACCCCCTACTGTATAAACTTTACGTACGTGTGTATATCAACATCAGAAGATCACAAGATACCGAATATCTACATGAATTGATATCACAAATCTATGTAATTCAAATGAACAACAACACGAAACAAAATGAAACATTTTCTTGAATTGATATAACTTATTGACCTGAGATGCAAGAAAACAACCGATGGCTCTTGTATCTCACGAGTTGACCTTCCCGCGGAGGAGAACAACCCTTCTCCGGACCGTTTCTTTTGGTTTCCCGAGTTGATAACGATGAGAAATCTCCGAGGGACCAGGCACGGCGATGGTGACCGTCGACGTTCGTTGCGATATTGTCGGAGACGAAGTCGTAAGACTCACGAGTTGTGGCGGAGGAGGAGAGACACTCGTAACGACGGCGAGTTAGATTCTTCTTCACGGCTCTAAACGCCATTGGTATTAAACCATCCATTGGTATTAGATTCTTCTTCTTTCTCTACTTCTTTTGTGAATCTCTAGAGATGAAGAAAAGGTTTTGTTGTTTATTGGTGTTGATTTTTGGGTTTGGTGCTTAGTTACCTTCTCTTTTCTTCTTTTACATATTTCTTTCTTTATACAAGCAATCTCTAATTAATTCCTTTTATTTTTGGATTGTTTCTCCCATTTGATTTCTATGTCAATTTTTAATTGTTGAGTCCTTTTATATTATGTTTGGAATTCCACAGCTACACCAAAAAAATTATGAAAGAAATGTGTTTATTACGTTGGTGTTTTGATACCTGATCATGGAGTAATTTTTTTTCTTATGTAGATAATTGATGTAAGCATTTCAAAAGTTTTATAGCATGTCACAAACATGCATCTATCACAACTTTGAATATTTGAGATTAAAATGATCTGGATTAAAAATGTTTGGACGACATAACCATATATGATCCTTTATTTTGTCAACGAGAAACAGATGATTAAGATCAAACTTAAAACAGTAAAATCATGAACGTTTTGATTAAAAAATGTATAAAAAGGGTTTGTGACTGAGACATAGAAAAAGTCCAACCCATCTCTTCCTTTTAAAAATGGTTTGGCTGTTGGACACGTTATCATCCATCTGATCTTTGACTCAGTGTTTGTGCATAGCCAAAATCCAAAAGAGTTTTTGTTTAGGTTTATGTCCAATAAAACATTTTATATTTTTCCCTGAAGAAACGCATTCAAGATAACCTGATCACTCTTGTGGAAAAGAATGATATTTGAATAAGTAAGCTGGTTTTATAATAAGGAAATCCATGAAAATAGTTTTAGATAGTAATAGATATGTCAAGTTACACGAGCTGAATGTTGAAAATGTTGATTTCCCTTCTTGGAATAAAAAAAACTTGTTAATTGAAGCAACATGGCATTTTGCTTAACGAACCAAGCTTTACGCTTCGGGTCGGATTCTTGTAAAGTTGTAATCCACTATGACCATTATTTAAAAGCATAATGTATAACCTATGCTTAGTGGATTAATTTAAAAACTCGAACACCACTTTCTCTCCTTCCATTTTGTCGACTCTACATCCGATCATCAAGTTACTGTGATTTGAACGATCTTTGAAAATACAATTCAATAATATATCTTGTTTGGAAGCTGTCTTGACTATGACCTCTCACAACATTCAGAAGTCAATGAGCCGGAGCCGAATCCGACACGACAAGAAATTATGTTTAAGTTCGCACTTTAAACAATCGAATTTGCTACATGCATGTGTTTATCAAATTCTAGCAAAGATGACTTTCTCTGATGCACATCCCATTACGAGATTAATTGTTTGGTGAATTTTAAAATTCCGCTTATCAAATTTTCAATACTATAAGTTACAAATTAAACTCTACAAGATTTATTTTTAAAAACCGAAATAAATATTATTTGAAGAATGATTGATCTTAAAACATAAGAAAAATATATATTAATTTTTAAATCATCTAAACATAGCGAATAAACTCATGTAATGTATGATGCGAATCTGAGATGTACGTATGGCGAAGGAAAGTATTGATACTTTAACATTGTTGTTGGACTTTGTTTCAAGTCACAACATCAAAAGATGCTCTTCCACTGATTTCCCCCCAAAAAAAAAGAAGATTAAAAATAGTATATGAAGCTAAAGACGGTTGCGTTCTTGGAGAATGATAGATGCATATATAGACGTAAATTAATTAACAATTAAGAAGTTTACTAAATAAGAGTGACGACAAAGCTAATGATGCTTCTTACGCTTAACAAACACAAACCGTATTCAATTAACCAAAAGCAACATTTTTATTCGATGATGGGAATAAATAAAAAAACTCAGCTTTCAACATCCAATCTTGTTGTAAACTTGACATTTCAGAAAAATATTACAACAGTAAGAAACATTCCAACTTCTACATATGTTAACTTCAATCCAAATCCAAATATTTTACCGTTAAAATGTAGAAAAAGCAAATTTTATTGTGAGAAAATGTAAATACAGATTGTAAATAATTTTTCAATTTCCGCTCTTTAGTTTTTAACTATCAAGCTAGACCATAACCATTTGATATTCTAATATCAGTCTTACGATTAAAGAAACCTAAAGTACTTAAATATCCACTTATAAACATCTTAATACAACTAAGAAAAATTTAGCTAGCAAGTAAAAAGAGAAACTAAATTACCCACCAAACGTATGAATAACTAAACTAAGAGAGTTTCATTTACACCAGAAACGTTGAATCACTTCATCTTTGATATCAATATACATCAAACACTTGAAATCCACAGTTCTCTTGCTCAAAGCCTCCAAATGTACTTGACCTCTCAGTTTAGCTCCGATCTTGAGGATTATAAGCCCTCTCTTTATATCATTCTTCAAAACAGATGATGATCCCTGATTCTCTTTGTAACTCACTTCTGCCTTAACCTCTCTTCTTATGGCAGTATATGGAGCCACTCGTTGTCCATTAATCTTCATTTCACCAACAAGACGACCGTTGTACAAGACATCTCCATTACTAGTTGGAAACTCAAAGAACCCAAAGTTAGGATTCTCGATTCTGATTTCCATAGCTAGTGTTGCGTTGAAATAAGGCGATGATGATGATAATGTATCGTTGTACACAAGGTTTCTTAAAGCCACGGATGTAAGGCTTGCTTTAAGTGGCTTAGCTATGAGATAGAAACCGATGCTGATGAAGACGAAGAGAAGAATGCAAAGCCCTACGAGGGTGAAGATGATGGTATTACCGGTGATATCACTCTGTTCCGGTTGGTAAATTGCGTGAGCTTCATCAACATCTTTGCTCTTTCTTCCATATGTTTTCTCAGCATAGCCTGACATTTCTTCCTCGAGATGATAATTATTACAAGTAACAATATGCTTTTAGTATTGTTAAGGAGGAACTAGATGATAACAAGAACTTATATATTATTGCATCTATCAATCAGCAAAACCAATTCCAAGAAGAAATGGTTTAATATGTGGAAAATGGAAAAATATGACATATGTGGCTCTTGATCAGCAATGACACTTAAAGATGATGTGTGGTTTCCGAAATAAGTAAGAGATGCTTAAAAGGAGCATTTTTATCTTTTGTTTTTCTCCTTAAGGACTTTGTTTTTTTTTTTGTTTTTTGTTTTTTTTTCTTTCTCCTAGACCTGATGCAAAGGAAAGGTATCAAGAAAAGTTTTAAACTTTTTAAGTATCAAACTTTTCTTGTAAGATACTGTGTTAGGGTCACTGACTTGTAAGTTATTTCAAACTCCTGCAACAAGGTGTCTTTCTCTAGAAAGATAAAACGGCATTACAAGGTTCGTATAGGAAGATATGTTTGATGCCTTAGGAAAAACAATTGTGTGAGTTTGAGCTTTGAGATAGTAAGTCTTAAATTTTGGTTTATCTTTATAATGTACTGTTTATACATTTCAAAGCTAACTAGCATCCTAGAAGAAGTTTTGCCTTGAATTAAAGTATAGTTTGTCTTGTAATATTTTGTGTGAATATTGGAGATAGACCATTCAGGTTTTGTGGTTATTCATTTTCATTTTCATTTTCATTTCCATTAAGCTCTCTTTGAAACACTAACGCATGATGGACTAATGGAAGATCTATAGGCCAAAAACATGAGAATATAAATAAAGTTGAGAGGGTGAGAAAGCATGAAAAAACAGAGAGAACACTTACATGTAGTAGTGTTCTATCTGTTTGTTGAATGTTTTATGAGTGAATGGTCCTAAACCAGGAAGGAGTGAGGCTGCCAGAGCATGACCTAGCTTGGGTTTTAAGCAATATGTTTCCACAATTTCATCTCTTAACCAAAGATAGATCATGCTGGCAGCTTCACTTGTTCCCTTGTGAACTTGTCTTGTATTTGAGTATATATAAATATAATTATGCATGAAACGGAAGAAAGTGAGCAATGAAGGTGGAAACATGGAGAATTTGGAAGTGCACACGTGAAGGCAACGGAGGAAGTAAACAAGACATGAACACTTGAAGAGAGGAAGAGAGAAGAGAGATGATGCTACATGTATGGTAAAGAGGGGTTATAGATATTTATAGAAAGAGATGCATGAGACAGGATTTGAGGGAGAGATGTTTAAAAAATTTAAAGAGATGGTTGGGGTAAAAAGGAGAGAGACACCAAGAATTAAAGAAGCCTGAAACAACAATGAATTAAAAGAAGCATCATATAATGCATACAGCTAAGAGAGAAACAGAGAAAGAGAGACAAAATCAATAGGGCTATGAAGAGATTAGAGCCTTGGCCCTGCATACCTATATTTCCACCACCTGTGACCCTAAATATACTCCTTTATTGTGATACATCTCTTTCTTTCTATAATCTCACCCTCTCTCTCACGTACACACAGTGTCGTACCTTATTTTAAATCTTGACCATTTCTTTTGTTTTCATTGAAGAAGCTTTCCCCATTAGTTTGACTCATAATGCATTAGTTTGACTCCAACCTTAGGTTTTGCATTAACCACCCTCCTATGTTTTCTGCATTAAAAACACCATGCAAATATATGGTAGGTGTGGGTTTAATAGAAAATACAATCGCAAGAAAGATGACATTTACTCTCAAAGTGCTTACAAGGTCTCTTTAGACGACTCTATCTCTATCCCTAGCTTCATGTCTAGGTCTCTGCCTCCTGCTTTTAAATATTGATATGCCTTTAATTTCTTAAAATTTTCCTCTTTTTCAGGTCTCCTACCTTGAATTCCCTTGCACTCTCTCTTTTTCCATGCAAAACAAAGGGGGATGACTTCTAACTGGAACAACATTAATGTCCCACATTTTATGTATAAAGAACACTAAAGTATTTCAATATCCACTTATATAAACATCTTATTACAACTTAAGCAAAAGTTAGAAAGTAAAAACAGAGACGTTAAATAACCCTAAAAACGTATGAGTAACTAAACTAAGATTAAGAGTTTCATTTACACCAGAAACGTTGAATCACTTCATCTCTCAGGTTAATATACATCAAACACTTCAAATCCACACTTCTCTTGTTCAAAACCTCCAACTGTACTAGACCTCTCAGTTTAGCTCCGATCTGGAGGATTATTAGCCCTCTCTTTATATCATTCCTCAAAGCAGATGATGATCCCTGATTGTCTCTGTAACTCACTTCTGCCTTAACCTCTCTTCTTATGCCACTATACGAAGCCACTCGCTGTTCGCTAATCTTCATTTCACCAACAAGACGACCGTTGTAAAAGACATCTCCTTTACTTGTTGGAAACTCAAAGAAGCCGAAATTAGGATTCTCAACTCTGATTTCCATAGCTAGTGTTGCGTTGAAATAAGGCGATGATGATGATGATCTTGATGATGTTGTATCGCTGTACGCAAGGTTTCTTAAAGCCACGGATGTTAGGCTTGCGTGAGGCGGCTTGACTATGAAAAAGAAGCCGATGCTGATGAAGAGGAAGAGAAGAATGCAAAGCCCTACAAGGGTGAAGATGATGGTATTGCCGATGACATCACTCTGTTTCGGTTTGTTAACTGCGTGAGCTTCATCAACAACTTTGCTCTTTCTTCCATATGTTTTCTCACCATAGCTTGACATTTCTTCCTCAAGATGGTTACAACTTCAGTATTGTTGAGAGGAACTAGATAATAACAAGAACATATATATATTTCTAGCATCAACCAGCAAAACCGATTCCAAGAAGAAATGCTTTTAATATGTGGAAAGTGGAAAAATATGAATAGGCTTCTTGATCAGCATGACACTACAAGAAGCCTTTTTGATCTTTGTTTGTCCTTAAAGACTTTGCTTTTTCTTTTCTTCTCCAACACCTGATGCAAAGAAAGGTATCAGGGAAAGTTTAAACTTTAAAGTATCAAACTTTATTTGTAAGATACTGAAAGTCTGAAACAAATATGTACTTTCCTGGAAGAAACCAAAAAGACAAGAATATAGCAATCCTGATCGTCGTGTGAAACCTTCTCTTGTATTTTGAGAACAGAGCAAACAGAACATTCAGTTATTTACCGAAAGACTATAGAATCTTAGATATCAGGAAAGGTATCAGGAAAAGGTAGAGGAAAGGTATCAGGAAAAGTTTCAAGTATCAATCTTTTATTTTAAGATACTGAAACAACTTGAAGTTGAGTGGCTTATCAAAAGACTGTAATTGTAAATGAATTCAAATATTCTCATAAAAAAAAATTGATGTTTATAGTGGAAAATGTGAAGAAAACAAGAGAAACAAAACACAACAACAGAAGGAAATTTCCTTCAGTTTCCTGCTAACGTGGACCTACTCCTACTTACAAAAGAAACCAATATGCTAAAAACACTATTCGTCTATGAAGTTAATTCTTGTAACACTCCATCCAATTTGAATCCTCAGAACAAACCAGACCACCACCATCAGTGCTTATTGACTCCGCAGCAGAGCACGGAAGCATTTCTCTTTCTTTTCTTGCAGGAGCATCACCTCTCTGAAACTGTGAAAGATCAATGGAATCAGTAGACGTGACCAAAGACTCAAACTTGAAACTTGCACTGCTCGGTTCTCGTGATGAAGCCTGCCTCCTTGGTGACAATCTAGCTGACTCAAGAGCCGTTGTCAGTGACTCCATATCTGAACAAACCTCAAGTTTCTTTTGGAATTCACCTTGAGAACTCAAGAGTGCCAAATAACTGTCAAAGCTTGAGTTGGATTCTGGTGTTTGAATCACATTCTCGCTTCCCAGCGTATCAACAGATAGTGGAGACGACAGTTTGTCTCCTTTCAAATCCTCACAAGGATCTAGCTCACAGGACGAAAGTTGCATGAATCTCCTGAACCGAGAAAGCTCATTAGGAGAAAGAGAAGAACTTGTTCTCCTCACCGTCTCTTTACATAGATTCACAGGTGAAAGACTTTTGCCGCTGGTAATGTTGCATAAATCTGAAGAGGTACTAGACAATGGCGAAGGAGTCTCATGGTCACCAACACACTCAACAACTTGCTGCAACTGAGAGAAACCATCATCATAAGTCACACTCTCAGTTTCTTTCTCCTCATCACAAGGAGATAAAAGCCATTGCACTGATGCATCAGCAGGCAAAGGCATCATAGAGATGTTACCAAAGTCTACTTCATCAAAATCATCCAGTATCTTGGCGTTAACAGCCTCAAAACCATTTTCACCAACAGTGAGAATCCCTTTAGGTTTGCACTTCCTCTTATCACTAACACCAGAGAGTAAATGACCAGCAGCATAACAAGCTTGAGATTGAGCTGATGCTAACAGATTCATAGACGATGATGATCCACATTGTATCTCTGGAGATATCGACGCTTGAACAGGTGGTGTCCTGTCTTCATAACTGCTACTTACTCTACCATCATCATCCCTAGCTTCTTCACCGTTGCTGCTTCTATAAATCAAATCAGACCCGGTTCCTAATTTGGAAATAGGAGTGATCTGAGCAATGCTATCATCTACCCTAATCGTAGTCTGGCTATCTTTTAGCTCAACCTCTCTAGAAACAGAAGATTGCTTCTTCAAAATCGAAGCTTTCTCCGGTTTCATGGTGATCTTACTACCAGTGAGTCTCTTTCCAGATAAAGGATTCGTCTTCAATCTCTGAGGCTTATCAGTAGCTGTGGGTTTCAGCTTCGTCTCCTCCAGAGACCTTGGTTTCTTTCTAATTAAGGGTTTGCTCACTACTGGAGCAGATTTGGGGGTTTTAGCTACTGATCTCACAGGTCTGTTACTGCTACCGGTTTGAGGGAAAACTCCTAACGAAGAAGAAGACGATGAGAAAGAATGAGAGAGCAAGAACCTGTGACAACCGTTGGAGGCTTCACCGGAAGTTGACCCAGAACCAGAACCACTGCCATTGCTACAACTGCTGCTTCTGGAGCTTCTTGTAGTGAAACCTCTCAACGGGTTCACCGGAAGTCTCTCCCTTTTTAGGTTTCTCTCCTTCTTCGCCGGCGGCTGCGGCTGCGGCTGAGACTGCGACTGAGGGAGTTTCTTAGTTTGGGCATTTGAAGAAGACGTTACGCGGTTCATTTCCCGGACATTCGACAAATAACCCTAAATCTCTCTTTACTGTTTACTCTCAGTCTCAAAGTCTCCGATCTGCTTGATCTGATATTTCAAAACGATTTCTTTTTTTGGCGGAGGCGCAGAGGACAAACATAAAATGAAAAAGATCAAAACTTTTGACGGAGAGGCTTTTGCTTTGTCTTTTTCGTATAATTACCCGAATAAACCCTCAACTTTTATATTCAGCTCTCACGGAAGTAAGGGTAAATCAGTCATTCATGTTAAAAAGAAGAACACTTTCTTCTCCGACTGAGTTTAACGGCTAATCGTTACCGAATTGATTTATTCTCCTTTTTTCTTAAGAGTTGAGAGAGAGATGGGAAGAAGTCCGATGAACGCGGTTTTACTTGACGAATCTGTGTTGTTCGGTACAGAGAGTGAAGATTCTTCGCTTAGACTTCGAGAATCAGTGCCGTCTCTTCTCCGGCTGCTTCGTTATTCCATGATCCGAACGGTACCGATTGATTGAACAGATATCTCAAATTCCAATCCATGATTCCTCCTGCATTGCATGCACAAGTTCTAGATTTGTGTTCAATTCAGTGATAATTGTGAATTGTCCTGGAAAGCTGTGAAATGATTCTTCAACTGAATTTCGATTTTGCTCTGAATTTAGATCTAATTAGGGGAATTGAGTCTGCTCCTGTTCTTTTTGTGATCACTGATCATTCGTATATTGATTTTTCTTTCTGTACAGTAATGAAATTTGGATTATTCATTCGCAGGGGATATCATATGAGCTTGATCTTCCGGAAAATAAGGTTTGAGCTTACTAATTCAACTCGAGTCCATGAATGTGATATTTTCTTCTGTGTTTAAGCAAATGATTTTGTTCAAGTCTAACTTGTGGTTAGCTTGATTCGTCTTTTTATCTTAAAGGTGGATATACTGAGGAAAACGGCAGCTGAATACTCCATCGATTGCTTACCTTTAGAGACCTCTCTCACAAGTGTTACCTTTGGTGATACTCTCAAAGCATGGTATAGTGATGGCTGTATTCTCTATGTTGCTTCAAGCAGAAAAGAAGAGACACTTCGTGAACTATCTCCTGACCAGCTAGTTGTCGTACTCGGTTAGTGATGAAGATAAAAAACTTCAAAAAACTTCTGAAACTCTCACTAATAGTGGAAAAGGATAGGCCTTTCCTTTAAAGTTTGATACTTTTTTGTTTGTTGGGTTTCTAGATGATGTAGAAGGGGATTCAAGTGAGGATCCTAACATGCTTCATATCCGTAGTCTCGAAGAGCTGCCAATGACTATTTGCTGCATTAACAAAAAGGTACTGCTTGACTTTAGGTGTTGGTTTAAACTAGAAAACGCTTTGAGCTGAGATCTAAGCACCCTTTGAATGTTACCTCTCAAAACAGGCAATGGGAGATGGTGCTGCAATAGTTGCTTACACCATGAAGCCATCTCGCGTAGAGGACTTTGCCAAGGTAAGAACCATGTGTGAAAGAAATCCGACTGTGAAACATTAGACTTATAGTGATCATTGCTTACTTTCTGACTCATTGTATGCTGATTTTGTTTAGAGGGGTGCTTTACCAATGTATCCTACATCCAATGGGTTGATATTTCTACCTCTCGTGTTTGAGTTGCCTCTTTCATCTCAACTCAAACACGCTGATCTCATTTTCCACAAAGCAACTGATGAAATCAAGTCCGTTCAACTCAACTGCTCCGACGACTCAGAATCATCTGTTGCAGTTACATTCTCCACCGGCATGGAGGAACTGCGCAAGTAAGTTTTTCAACTCTTTGTAGCACTCTGTTGTATCAGAGAAAGTGATAGAGAGGTACTACAAATATGAGAAACCTTACTATAAGGTACTTGCAGGTATATGGAACATCAAACTGCTTGTGCCGTAATCGACCCTCTTCAACATATATATCCTGTCCTGGACCGACTCAAGATGCAACATATTCTTCTTGGATTAGATGATCTTAAAGCAGCAGGACGAAAGATAAGAGGCGCCTGCTTTCTCAAGGTCTTACATCCTCTCATTTTCATTCACTCATCAATCTTCTCTATGCTTCAAATTTGTCAAAGTATCTGTTGAGACCAAGATAATATCAGAGTCCCATATCTGCAGATTGACAGCTATAGTGAACCGGACCTGGCACAAAACTTGTCAAGAGCTGGACTCTCTCTTCCATGTATTGTGAAACCTCAGGTTGCCTGTGGTGTTGCTGATGCTCACAGCATGGTGAATATCTAACATCTTCCTTGTCGTTTTCGTATCTTTGGATTTTCTGTAGCGAAACAAAAGATTTCCTCATTTTCATCTGTTTCTTTCTCTCAGGCCATTGTCTTCCGAGTAGAGGATTTTAAGGATTTGAACACTCCTGTTCCTGCCATTATCCAAGTAAAGTCACAACGTAAACCTTAAACACCCAATTCCAAGGGAACACTACTAAATCACACTTGTCAATAATTGATTTGTAGGAGTATGTGGACCATTCATCCAGGATTTTCAAGTTTTACGTCTTGGGAGAGAAGATCTTCCACGCGGTCAAGAAATCAATCCCTAGTTCTTCAATTCTGAGGAAATCAGCTGAACAAAACGGTCTCCGACCAATTCTCTTCGACAGGTAGATAGATTTCATAACCAGTTCCTCCATGGATACATAGCCTTTCACTTGCTAAAGAGATCGTAACTTACATTGTTCCATTTTTACCTCCATAGCTTGAAATCTTTACCAATCGGTTCCGCAAACCAAAATCCGGTAGACGAGATTGATCTTGAACTGGTTACAGAAGCAGCCAAGTGGCTCAGAAAGAAGCTTGATCTCACAATCTTCGGCTTTGACGTCGTTGTAAGTATATTCATCCAATCACAAGAAGACGCTTTATATATTAGACATGTTTAACTCGAGTACTTAATGCTTTGTCTCTTTTGCTGAGATTTTCCACAGATTCAAGAAGGAACAAGAGATCACGTGATCGTAGACTTGAACTACTTACCGTCGTTTAAAGAAGTCCCCGACAACATCGCAGTGCCTTCCTTCTGGGATGCAATCAGAAACAGGTTCGACCAACATGTCTAAAGACACCATTGACTCCGACATTGTGTGAAGCAAGCTCTTCTGTCTGTTTTCTTTTTCTTGAATGATGACTATGAGCAGACCTGAAGCTGGTTTAATGCTTAATAATTGTAGAAATCAAAATTGTAATTTTAAGGACCAGCAAATTGAAAGTTTTTGTTGACTCGATAAGAGCAAGCCTTGGTCTCTCTATAAAAACAGAGAAAGCGACGACCTCTGAGAGCCGAGAACATCTCTCCAAAGAAAAAAGGAAGACTCTTTGCCTTTTTCTGGTCTCTTCCCCTTCTCCGGGGATCTGCTCTCCTCTCTCTCTCTCTCTATCATCTCCAAGAAGAATTCCCACTTCAATTCCTCCAGAAAAAACCCTAATTTTGCCTGGGAATTCTTCAATCTATCACTGTTTTAACTTCAATCAAAATCGTTTATCCATGGCTGATCGGCAAACCCTAGATTCTTCCTCTACTCTCCCCGATGATCTCTCTCACTCCCACTCTACTTCTTCTACTTCATCAGATCCGTCGCTACTGAGGTCTCTCTCCTCAAGCCGACTCAACGCCGGAGCTCCCGAGTTCGTTCCTGGTCGGACTACTCCTCCGCTGACGCCGCAACAACAACCGTCGCGGATGATCATCCCGCCTCCTCCGCCGCACGGTATGCTTCACATGTACCACCACCAACCTCCGTTCAATGTCCCGGTTCTCGGTCCTGTTCCAATCCAGCCTCACTTGGTTCCTCACCATCGCTTTCATCACCAGAACCGTCATCAGAACCAGCAGTATGTCCCGGTGCACCGTAACCACGGCCACCAGGAGTATCAGCAGCGTGGCGGTGTCGGCGGTGAGCAGCAGGAGCAACCGGATTTGGTTGTGAAGAAGAGCGATCGGAGAGATCATAAGAGAGAAGCTAAGATCGATCAGACGACGGAGACTGGAGCTTCTGTTGCTATCGATTCGAAAACTGGTTTGCCGGAGGATACTATTCAGAAGATAGTGAAGCAGGTGAGCTCTCAATCTCTTTGAAACGGATCGTTCATGTGAAATGATGCTTTATGAAATTTGTATTTAGATTCAGAACATGATCTTATCCAAATCACTGTGTCACTGTGTCAGGTTGAATACTATTTCAGCGACTTGAACTTGGCTACTACAGATCATCTGATCAGATTCATTGGCAAGGATCCCGAAGGATATGGTAAGATATATGTTGAAGCTTTTGTTCTCTCTCTCCTTTGCTCTCCCTCGTGAGCTTGTTTTGCACAAGTAAAGTGAAGCTCGTTACTCTAAAGTGTAATCTTTTTGTTCTAATCCGTAATGGGTTTCATGTGATTTCAGTGCCAATACATGTGGTTGCATCTTTCAAGAAGGTTAAAGCTGTCGTTAGTGGTAATTCTCAGCTTGCCGCGGTGCTACAGAACTCAGCAAAGCTTGTGAGTTTCTTCTTTATGTTCATTTGTGTTTTTTATCAATATTTTTCTTATGATGGTCTAACTAGAGAGTCATCTAACACAGGTTGTTAGTGAAGATGGAAAGAAAGTGAGACGCATAAATCCGATTACCGAGTCTGCCATTGAAGAACTCCAGGTACTTGTTCTCGAATTATATTTCTGTATACATGTTTTGAAAATTTTATGAAAAAGGATTATGTGTTGATTGTAATCTGACAAATATGTATCATATCCAGTCTCGGATAGTGATTGCTGAGAATCTACCTGAGGACCATTGCTATCAAAACCTGATGAAGATTTTCTCAACTGTTGGAAGGTACTACTGTTTAGAGTGTACTTCTAATATTTCCAGACCAACCACCCATGTTGTGTCTTTCTAAATACTCGAGTTATATTGTCAGTGTGAAGAACATCCGTACCTGCCAGCCACAGAACACTGGGGGTGGTGCTCCACCAGCAGCAAGATCAGCCAAAAGCGATGGTACGCTTTTCAGTAACAAGGTAACTAGATGGATCCATACGGTTTTGTTCATCACCTTTAATTCTAGATTAACCGGATGCAAAGTTGACGTCTCTCTCTTTTTACATATTCTTATATAGGTCCATGCTTTTGTCGAGTATGAGATGGTTGAGCTAGCCGAGAAAGCTGTAAAGCCTCACGTTACTCACATTTTCAAACTATGTAATACATACCCTCATACGCTGATATGATAAATTGAAGCCATGATGCTACTTACTTGTACAGGTTGCCGAACTTAATGAAGCAGGAAACTGGAGGAACAGTCTTAAGGTTCGGTTTATGCTAAAACATCAGGTACATGATTGTAAACATCACTTAGATGTCGGTATGTCATTGGTTTAGATTAAGGTCTGTGTAAGTTGATGCTGGTTCCACTTGGTTGATGTGTTTTGATTCTATCATACAGACAAAGGAGTCAAAACAGAGTCAAGGACGAGGAAGAAAAGGACATGATGCAGAAGTAGAACATGAGGAAGATGACGCCACGACATCGGAGCAGCAGCAGCCGATTGAGAAACTATCCGAAGAGTGTTCCGGGGAATGGGATACACATGTGCAAGAGCAGACGACTGTAAGTAACACCACATACATTATTTGATGTCTGCATTGTTCTCCATGGATGAAGATTTCTTAACTTTACCGCATAGCAGGGAGAGGAGCAAGGGAATGAGAAAGGAGTTGGCCAGAGAAAAGGGCGTAACCGAGGTAGAGGAAAGGGACGAGGAAGAGGTCAACCACACCAGAACCAAAACCAAAACCAGAGCCAAAACCAGAACCAGAACCACAACCAGAATCACAATGGGCGTGGGAATCATCATCAATATCAACATCAACACCATCACCATCATCAAGTGGGAACACCACCTTCAAACAATCAAATGAACAACAATATGGATCAACCAGGGATGGGGAAGCAGCAACCACCTGGACCACGAATGCCTGATGGGACTAGAGGATTCCCGATGGGACGTGGAAAGCCGGTCATTGTTCAGGCAGACTGATCCAGAGCTGTTTTGCAAAGAGGTGATTTGAGGATTGTGAAGTTCTAAAAAGGAGAGAGAGAGACAGAGAGATAGAGAGAGAGCCCTTTATCTTTCCCATGGGAATGGTTAGTTTTGTCACAAATACATCTTTTAAATGACCCTTCCCTTTACCTTACAAGAACAAAGCAAAGCAAGACCTTTTTCCTTACAAGTTTCTCTAAAAACCTTTACAATGAAATAATATGACATTTTCTTCTTACTTAGCTTCACTAGTTTGTGTTGAAAACACTTAAAAATCATCTAATTTTGGAGCTTATTTACAAAAACGACTACATATAAAGTCATAAAAAGACTATCAACCTAATCAACACTAAATGCTTTATATTTTAAGAATAAAGTAGTAAACGAATGAAAACAAAAAAATACTAAAAATAAAGAAGAGAAGTGAGTCGTAAGGAAAACAACAACAACCGTCCGTTTCATGCTCTTTCTTTCCTTCTGCACACTTAAATCTCGAGTTGCGACTTTGTGATAGATTCTCCCAAAATCCATTTCAATGGCGGATCCATCTCTTCGAAACCCTAGCCTCATCATGTCCCATCCTCCTCCTCCTCCTTCTTCTCCTTCTCCTTCTACTTCGCCGACTCCTCAATCAGGAACCACCTCGGAACCACCGCAGCCATCTAAGCCGCCTTGCTACCTCTTACCCTTTCTCAAGAACGTCAACAGACCGAAACTCCGAGTGACGTCTGAATTCGACAGCGACAGTCTCCAATTCGTGAACAAAGTGTCTTGCAAGCTGTTCGATAACCTCGCGAAGCTCAAGCTCTCGTTCCAGAACAACTCCCAGCGCGAGGTCTCACAGCCTCAGGTCTCTCTCACTTCCAAATACCTCTCCGTTCTCTATGATCTCGAGGAGAAGAACACTTTCGTCAAGAGCACCGTCGACGTCTCCCCGCGCCTCCAGCTCCGAGCTCTTCACAATGTCAAGGTAACTTCGATTTCTTCTCTACTTGTTGCCAAATTATCACCGTTTGGCTACATTTGATTGATAATTGGACTAAAAATTGTGAAATTTATGTGCTTTAGTCTACTTTTTGTTACTTTTTATCATGATTTTGATTTCATTTCCTATTGTGCATCGATTGAAATCGAAACGAACATGTGAGAGCTGTGTAACTAACTATCAGTAGCTATTGAAACTTAACATCTCCTTGATTTATGCTGGTTGCTACTAATGTATTTTATCGATTTACAGTGTCGTTGAGGTTAAGTTTAACTGTATGATAAATTGTAGGCACAACAAGGAGAGGTTGCTATGGAGGCAAATCTGGCTGAGCCTGGCTATTCACTCGAGCTTGCATCACCGGTTCCTCTTGGTTACGTGAGTGCCATCTCTTACATTGTCTATTTAGTGTGTGTGTGTGTGTGTGTGTGTGTGCATTTGTTATAGTTTTACTTGATCATCAATTACAGGGAAATGGTCTTCTTGCTTGGTTGTGACTACTTTGCAATTTGTTGCCTGACGGGTTTTCTCTTTTCCTTGCAGCCAAGAGCGACTCTTAAGTTCCCACTTGGCGAAGTTTCGATACAAGAAAAAGAAGAGGAAGAGGAAGAGAAGAGCAACAAAAGAGTGTTATCTGTTAACGGGATCCTCAAACGTCAAGTCATGAGTGGTGTTTGTACCGCTCTATACACTGATGAAGAGTTGAGGCTTAAATATGCTTATAAGGTTTGCCTTCTATGCGCTTTTTGTGTTTATCATTCCTTGCAATCGTTTGGATGTGACATCAAAGGCTTTACTTTTTTGTTTCCATTTCAGGATGATGCATTGTCTTTCATCCCAAGCATTTCCCTTCCTTCCAACGCTGCTTCATTTGCATTCAAGCGCCGGTTTAGCCCTTCAGATAAGTTGAGGTTAGTGGTTTCTTCCTCTCTCTCTTTTGGTAGAACCATCTCATCTTCTGCTACATTATGATGGATGATCCACTACTGCTATGCAGCTACTGGTACAACCTTGATTCAAACATGTGGAGTGCTGTGTACAAACGCACGTATGGTAAAGACTACAAATTCAAAGCTGGCTATGACTCTGAAGTACGCCTTGGCTGGGCATCTCTCTGGGTAAATCTTCCTCAAACTTTTACTTTTTACTTTTTTACTCTCGCTTAAGCCCCAAGCCGAGTCATGTGATCAAAATGTATGGCAGGTCGGGGATGAAGATGGAAAGGTAAAAACGACGCCGATGAAGATGAAAGTGCAGTTCATGCTTCAAGTTCCACAAGATGACATCAAAACTTCAGTCTTGATGTTCCGAGTCAAGAAAAGATGGGACATTTGATGAGAAAAATCTCCAAATTCGTCTCATTTTACACTTACGTAATCTCTCTCTGTAAACTCCATAAATTGGCTTCTTTTCCATCATATTCATACACTTTTTTAGTTCTTTTTGCAAAAAAAAAGTTGAAGGGAAAAAATACAAAGATTAGAGAATAACCTTCTCTTATTGCAAATTTGCAATTGTATTTTCAATAGAGACATGTTGACACGTGTAAGGATATCAGTGTGAGATTAAATAAAAAGTTACATCGCTTTTTAAGAGTTTTTAACCCATAATAACAAAAAGTCAATTTAAGCCACTAATTTTCATTGGACTTACAGCTGCAAAAAATGGAATATTCTCCAACGAAAAAGAAAATAAAAGTAATAAAAATTTAATCTTTTGGTTCGTTGTTTTGTTTGTGCTTCGTCTGTCTGTGTGTGTTTATCTTCTTCTTCTTCTTCTCAAATCCGACGGAAGAAAATTGGAGTCCCGACTAAATCGAGCTGTGAAGGAAATTCTCATCCTTCTTCAAATAGCTGCGGAGAGACGAGGATTTGATTGATAATCCATTGAGAAGAAGACGACAGTGTTGAGAGAGAGATGAGTTCGTCTCTACCTCTGAGGCTCCTTCTGCCTCTTACCACATCCCTGAATCCTCCTCCTTCTCCGGATTTTCACGCTCCTTCGCCGCTCAGATCGCACAACTCCAATTTCAATCGCCGATCCTCTTCGACTACTGCCTCTTGTTCTTCTCAGTGGCAGCTTTTCCCTCGGCGAACACAGCGATTCAGATCCTATTCCCCGTCTATTCCCATGGTACTTCTCAGATTCCCTCGCTGATTGCTTTTGCTAATTCTCTCTGACTCAATATATGCCAAATGCCTTGTTTGATCAATTTCGGGAAATGGTGAAATTCGTTAGAATGGTCGATTCATTGTTTCAGCAAGACTGTATTTAGGCATTTATATAATTCATACCTTAAAGTGTTAGTATTTTGCTAGTCGCATTGATTGATTCTCATCGCTTTCGTCTTCAATAGTAGTAGTTAGGTGAGCTCCAGTTTTAATGGCTATTACTGACTTATCCGTAAGATACAGAAACTTCGATGATTGTATCTGTATCTCTGAGCCTTTAGTGTTCATAAGCCTACATTGTATCTGACCATGGACCGCAATGTCTTCTCATGATGAAGAGTTTGTTGGAAATGAGACGATTTTTTTTTGTACTCTGATATATAGCGATGCGTCTCGTTTCTGTTTCTAACTCTGATAAATAAGAAAGCTGTTTTCTTTTGATTCAGTGAAATTTTGCTCACATTTTCTTGGCCTTGAAAGCATGTTGCTCTGCTTCTTGAAATTTAGCTTTGATTTGTAAAAAAGATATCGGTTTCTTGAAATGGCGTTCCATGATTGATAGGCACATAAGCTTAAGATTTGTACTTGAGTGTTTGAACTTGTCTTATTTTCGGCTGTTCGTTAATGATATACTATGAGGAGCTCTAATTTTTCTGTGTGATGAGTATAGTGTTTTCCTGAACACGCAAGAGATCAAGGCAACGCTGATATACAGAGAAATAAAGATGACAACATTACATGTGGGCTTGAATCAGATGAAGATTCCGGGGGGCTCCGTATCCCAACTCAGGCTCAGGCTATAGTTGAAGGACCTGGTTCAGTTGCAGTTTCAGAGCTAAAACCTGCCGTTGATGTAGATTACATTCAAGTAAGCCTAGCTTCTCTGTAAATTCACCGTAACTAAGCTCTTAATCAATCTTTTAGTCTTAGGCTGTAACATTGGCAGATTTTGAAATATCAGAGTGTATGTTGAATCTACAGGAGCTATTGGCGATACAGCAACAAGGACCTAGATCAATTGGCTTCTTTGGGACAAGGAATATGGGTTTCATGCATCAAGAACTGATTGAGATACTTAGCTACGCCATGGTTATCACGGTAAGACATTTGAGCTTCATCTTATGTGGTTTGGGTCCAATCTTTTCTTCGAAAAAATATCTTCTCTGACAATTCGGTTCTTGCAGAAAAATCATATATATACTTCAGGTGCATCTGGAACCAATGCGGCGGTTATCAGGGGTGCACTGAGAGCAGAGAGACCAGAGCTGCTTACAGTGATCTTGCCCCAAAGCTTGAAAAAACAACCTCCTGAGAGCCAGGAACTGTTGTCAAAAGTAAGCAAAACTGAAACTCTGCTAAAAGAATGGATTCCAATTTTACATCTGAAACCACTTCGGTATGTAATTCACAGGTACAAAACGTGGTGGAAAAGCCACACAACGACCATTTGCCATTATTAGAAGCCAGCAGGTTCGTGTTGTAGACTTTCAATCATTCATCATCATTGGTCTTCAAGAATGAAACTGAGATATTCTTTATTGGTTTGCAGGCTGTGTAATATGGACATAATATCACAGGTTCAGCAAGTGATATGCTTTGCGTTTCATGACAGTAAGCTTCTCATGGAGACGTGTCAAGAAGCTAAAAACCTCCGCAAGATCGTCACTCTCTTCTACCTAGACTGATCCACTCACTGTTTTTCTTCGTCTTAAGTCTGTTGTAAATTATGAAACGTCATCAAAATCATACACTGAACATACATATTCTTTTGTTATCATCTTTCTTCTACATTTTTTTGATTACCACATTTGTATGATTTTTCCTCAACTATTTATAAGATCATACCAATCAAAAGATTGTTCTTTGCATCGTTTCTGTAACTCCGTATATAAATTGGCATGAAACCCTCACACATATATGCTTTAACGCTCATAGTGTCACAGGTGAGAGATAGATAATAAATGCGCCGGAGGATGACGACGTTGACGTCGTCCACGTGATTGTTGCCGGGGAGTTCACGTGCGGTCCATGTGAGCCTACGTGTCGTCCATGTGAGGCCAGCCGGGGAGTTCATGTGTGTCCATGTGACGACTTCATCAGGTTAATCATCAGTTAATCAGTATAAGTAAACCTAATTAGCTCCATCCCAGATTCATTTCTACCTTTAGTCATCGCAGATTCGTTTGTGGGGTCAGACATCCTTGGTTGACTTGATCCAATGGAAAACGGCGGTAAAGCTCCGGCGAAGCAATGTGCTTTTGATACCTTCCGACGGCTGGTGAAGGAGGATTCCTCTGGTAAAGAATTCTTCTTCTCGCAGATCAGTTTTCTTCTACTAATTTTGCCTGAATCAGTTCTTGAATGTGTGTTTCTTGGCACATTGAATAATTAGGAGGATGGGAGAAGAGTTGGGAAGTAGGAGCCACTCCATGGGACTTGGGAAAAGCAACTCCGATCATCGCCCATCTCGTCAAGACTGGAACTTTGCCTAATGGCAGAGCTCTTGTTCCTGGTTGTGGAACCGTATGTCTTTTGTCTGTTTCCTATTTGTCACCACTTTAAAGTCAAACTAAAGTCAAACTTCTTGCACTCGACACTGATGCCACTTTCTTGTTTTAAGTTTTGCTTCTGCTAGAGAACTATGACCATTTATTTATCTTCTCCAACCATGACCTGAATGTTACCTTACAAATAGTTGTTGTTTGTGGTTTTGACAGGGTTATGATGTGGTGGAAATGGCCTCCCCTGATCGTTATGTCGTTGGACTAGATCTATCCAAAACTGCGATTGACCAATCAACAAAGGTGTGACTAGTCTCATCTCCTCATATACAATGTAGAGCCTCTGCGTTATTTATTGAACTAGGCTGATTTTGAGTCAGAGTCTTCTTGTCTCATTAGAACATATTTTGTCTGATCATCTCATCACACAGCTATTTGCCTCATTGCCCAATGCAAAACACTTCTCCTTCGTAGCTGAAGACTTCTTCACTTGGGACCCAGCTGAAAAGTTCGATCTCATTTTCGACTATACGTATGTGTATCATCTTAATATCACTCTGTTTCTGATTTTGATACAAATATATAGACGTTACGTTAGCTTATGTATCTGCATCATTTGGCAGTTTCTTCTGTGCAATTGAACCAAGCATGAGACCTCAATGGGCAGAGCAAATGGATAAACTTCTGAATCCTGGTGGAGAGCTTCTTACATTGATGTTTCCTGTAAGAAACCACAACATCTCTCTTATTCTTTGATCCACCATTGATGCTGAAACCTGAAAAAAAAACAATGATGTCTTGTGCAGCTTAATGAGCTTTCTGGAAATCCTCCTTACAAAGCAGACGTGGAAGAGTAAGTTTCTCTCCTGTTATTATCTCTATTACATCACTTAAAGAGACTTACCAATTCATTACTCTGTAACCTCTGATTGTGTAGTTACGAGAAGTTTCTGATTCCATTGGGGTATGAAGCAACCTCCATTGTGGATAACGAACTTGCTATACCATCACGCAAGGTAAAAAACATCAAAACGAACTTTTTAATTTGGATAAGCCTTTAAAGATGATGATAATGCGATGGAGACTTGAAATTGGTGAATGTTAGTTATAAGTTATACCTTTGGAATCAATTTCAGGGAAACGAGAAGGTTGGAAGATGGAAGAAGCCTTCCACCATTACCTCCACCTTGTGATGATGTTTAGTCTTCATCACAGAACCTCATATGATTCCCCATCTTTGATGTTTTTCTGTTTTAAATAAATGTTTTGGATTTGGACTATTGAAAGGGACATGGAACCTGAAAGAAATAAGTGTGTACACACACATATTTATATGATGTGTTATATGTATTTGCAATATTTGAACATTTCTCAAATTTTTAATAAAAGTCCAAAGTATAGTTGGCTTTGTGCTCGTCAAAGTAAAATAATTTTCTTGGTTCTCTTATGTATTCCAGAAGGTTGAAAAAGTCTTGTTGTCTTTATCCATTCGCCATGGCTTATTCAGTCCATCTGTCACAGATATTTCGTAACCAGATTATTCCAATATGTTTACTTTTCGTTTTCTTGGCTTTGAACTATCTTTTGTTATGTATAAGCAGATTATTATTATATATATAAAGTTGCATGACTGATTATAAAACTCATGCAACGAAGAGAAATAACACAAAGTTTGATTATACAATTACCCTTAACGTTTGAATTCTGAGCGCAGTGATCTACCGATATGGATATCAAAGTGCCTTATGGTAGAAAACCTACACTGTTTTATTTTTCGCAGTGATTTTAAAGAGCATAACGGTTATGACGTTGATAATGTTTTTGAATATTTGTGTTGTTTATTTTGTAGGTAAATGGGAAAGGCTATGGGTAGAGGGACACACAAAGTGGGATTTAGGAGAAGCAACTCCAATTGTTGTTCATCTTTGTGAAACGGGTTCTTTGCCTAATGGAAGAGCTTTGATTCCTGGATGTGGAACCGTAAGTTGTGTTTTTGAGTTCTTAGATTCTGTTTTTGTACGATTTCCATTTTGTCTGAAAAGTGGTTTGGATAGGGTTATGATGTGGTTGTGATGGCAAACCCTGACCGTCATGTTGTTGGACTCGATATTTCAAAAACCTCAATAGAAAGATCGACAAAGGTAAAAGGATTTATTCTGATTTTTCTCAGCTAAATTCTTGAAAAAAATCCCTTTTTTTCAATAGAAAATATGATGTTTAATATCTCAAAATGCAGATGTTCTCTTCATTGCCTAACTCAAAACATTTCTCCTTCTTGAAAGAAGACTTCTTCACTTGGGAGCCAACCGAAAAATTCGACCTCATTTTCGACTACAAGTACCAACTAACAATATTCACCTTTTTTAACTTCAAAAACGATGTTTTGATTTCTTGGCTCATAATAATATGAAACGAATTTGATATATTATATGTCGGCAATTTCTGATGATTGACACAGCTTCTTCTGTGCCTTTCAACCTAAAGTTCGACCTCTATGGGCTAAGCGCATGCATGAACTTCTAAACCCCGGAGGAGAGCTTATCACATTGATGTTTCCTGTAAGACAAAAATTATAAAAACATTTTGTTCGTCATACGAATTTTATATCGCGTTTTTAAAATGTTTTGTGTTTTTGGATATGTTGTGTTATGCAGTTAGATGATCGTTTTGGTGGACCTTCTCCTTATCCAGTATCAGTCTCAGCGTATAAATCTTCATCTTCTTTTATAAATCTTTCATAACTCTTAGAACTCCTTTAATGTGTTACGTTGGTTAGAAAAATCAAACCTTTTGAAATGTTTTTGTAGCTATGAGGAGCTTTTGGTTCCCTTAGGATTTGAGGTAATCTCTATTGTGGATAACGATCTTGCTCCTGGTCCACGCAAGGTAAAAACAAAAATTAATTCAACGTCATCACTTAGATTCATTGTGAAACAAGAAAGATTTTTAACAAGTGGAAATTTGAAACTAATTTTCAGGGAACTGAAAAAGTTGGCAGATGGAAGAAGAAGTCAATGTGATGATTCCTCAATACCATCACACATTCTCATGGCTCCATACATCAGCAAAGATTTACATAATTACATTCTTTGGGTCTCCTATATAGTCAGAATCAGAATGTATTATTTACACGTCTAAATAAATGGGTCTAAATAAATAAAGTGTCCTTGACCGTCTTATGAATTTTGTAGTAATTGAATGTGTGTATTTTAATGAGAAGCAGTGTCGAATTTCTCATCCATAATTTTCCATGCGCTGAAATAGGCACACCTAAGAGAGTGTGCAACACAATCCACACTTCATATTTTGTCGTTGTGTTAAATGAAACGAGAAACGACGATGTCGTGTTCACTTTCTTAAAAGTCGCAAGATACGTTACTCTTTTCACTGTCTTTATCTTTGGGTCTTTGAAATTTTGTGGTCTTCTCTTTATTTTCCTCAGAAAGAGTCACACCAGCGATGATTTTGAAGCAAATGTTCAGTGGAAATATTATAATACCCAATCCAATAATATCTTATAGTATTTATTTATTTCGATTTTTTGGATAATAATAGAGTGGCCCACTGAGGCCAGCCGGAGAGTTCACGTGCGTCAATGCTCATTACCTTAATCAGTTTCAAGTGAAAAAATAAAATAGTAAATTACTCGTTGGTTTTTTACCCAAAAACTCAAAAAGATGAAAAAACAACCAAAATGTTGATTATAAACCTAATTAGCTGCATGCAAGCCTCCATCCCAGATTCCCAGATTCATTTCTCCTCATTCTACCTTTAGCCGTCACTGACTCCTTTTGTGGGGTCAGACATCCTTCGCTGACTTGATCCAATGGAAAACGGCGGTAAATCTCCGGCGACCCAATGTGATTTTGATCAATTTCTTGTCTTAATTTTGCCTGAATCATTTCTTGAATGTGTTAACTTTCTGTCAAATTGACTAAGGACATTGGGAGAAGTGTTGGGAAGCAGGAGACACTCCATGGGACTTGGGAACACCAACGCCGATCATCGCCCATCTCGTCAAGACTGGTTCTTTGCCCAACGGCAGAGCTCTTGTTCCTGGTTGTGGAACCGTATGTCTTTTGTCTGTTTCCTATTTGTCACCACTTTAAAGTCAAACTAAAGTCAAAACTTCTTTGACTTGACACTGATGCCACTTTCTTCTATTAAATTTGCTTCTCTTAGAGAACTATGAGTCTATGACCATTTATTTATCTTCTCCAACCATGGCCTTGATGTTACCTTACAAATAGTTGTTGTCTGTGGTTTTGACAGGGTTATGATGTGGTTGAAATGGCCTCCCCTGATCGTTATGTCGTTGGGCTAGATCTATCAAAAACTGCGGTTGAGCGATCAACAAAGGTTTGATTAGTCTCATCTCCTCATATATGTAGTTGTAAACTTGTAGAGCCTGAATTTTGAGACAAGAGTTTTTGCCTCGTTAGATATTTGGTCTTGTTGTAACACATTTTAATTAATCTCACTCATCACAGCTATTTGCCTCATCGCCCAATGCAAAACACTTCTCTTTCTTGGCTGGAGACTTCTTCACTTGGGAGCCAGCTGAAAAATTCGATCTCATTTTCGACTATACGTATGTGTCTAAATCTTAATCTGTTCTATACAAAAACGTTACGTTGGATTTGACCATTTCTTGCTCGCAGTTTCTTCTGTGCAATTGAACCAAGCATGAGACCTCAATGGGCAGAGAAAATGGATAAACTTCTGAATCCCGGTGGAGAGCTTCTTACATTGATGTGTCCTGTAAGAAACCATAACATCATTCTCTTATTCTTTGAATCATTAATGCTGAAACCTGAAAAAACAATGCTGTCTTGTGCAGCTTAATGACATTTCTGGAAACCCTCCTTACCAATCAGCCGTGGCCGAGTAAATGTGTTCTCTTGTTATCTCTATTACATCACTTAAAATAGCCTTACGAATCTTTACTCTGTAACCTCTCAATGTGCAGCTACGAGAAGTGTCTGATTCCATTGGGGTTTGAAGCGACCTCCATTGTGGATAACGAGCTTTCTGTACCATCACGCAAGGTAAAAAAAATATCAAAACGAACTTTTTTAATTTGAATAAGCCCTTAAAAAAGATGATAATTCGATGGAGATTATAAATAATGAATGTTAATTATAACGTTACCTTTTGGAATCAATTTCAGGGAAACGAGAAGGTTGGAAGATGGAAGAAGCCATCCACATTAAACTCCACCTTGGCACCTTGTGATGATGTTTAGTATTTCATTACAGAACATCATATGATTCCTATCTTTGATGTTTTTCTGTTTTAAATAAATGCTTTGGATTTGGATCATTGAAAGAGCGAGACATGGAACCTGAAAGAAATAAGTTTGTACACACATATTTTTATGTGTAATGTATTTGCAACATTCTAACATTTCTCAAATTTTTTAATAAAAGGTCAAAGTAAAAGAATTTTCTTGGTGCTTATGTAATCCAGAAGATTGAAAAAGTCCTGCTGACTTTATCCATTCGTCATTGCTGATTCAGTCCATCGGTCAGAGATATTTCAATATTTTTTTACTTTTTGTTTTCTTGGCTTTGAATTATCTTTTGTTATGTCGGAGAAAATTATAAGCAGATTCGGCTATATATCTATAAAGTTGCATGTCTGATTATAAAACTCATGCAACGAAGAAGAAATAACAAAAAGTTTGATCATACGAGCGCAGTGACCTACCGATGGATATCAAAGAGCCTCATGGTAAAAAACCTAAACTGTTTTATTTTCCGCAATGATTTTAAAGAGCATAACGGTTATGACGTTGATAATGTTTTTGCATGTTTGTGTTGTTTTTTTGTGTGTTTAGGTGGATGGGAAAAGTTATGGGAAGAGGGACGCACACTGTGGGATTTAGGAGAAGCAACTCCAATTGTCGTTCATCTTTGTGAAACGGCTTCTTTGCCTAATGGAAGAGCTTTGATTCCTGGATGTGGAACCGTAAGTTGTGTTTTGAGTTCTTATTAGATTCTGTTTTTGTAAGATCTCCATTTTGTGTGAAATGTTGCTTTGGATAGGGTTATGATGTGGTTGTGATGGCAAATCCTGAACGTCATGTTGTTGGACTCGATTTTTCAAGAACCTCAGTAGAAAGATCAAGAAAGGTAGTGGAATAGTTCTCAGCTGAATCCTTGACGAATCTTCTTAAAGAAAATGTGATGTTTGAAATCTCAAAATGCAGATGTTCTCTTCATTGCCTAATTCAAAACATTTCTCCTTCTTGGAAGAAGACTTCTTCACTTGGGAGCCAACTGAAAAGTTCGATCTTATTTTCGACTACAAGTACTATACTTGTCTCCCTTTTTAACTTCTTTGAAATGATGTTTTGAGTTCTTGGCTCACATGAAAAGATTCTGATATATATGCACTTCTGATGATTCACACAGCTTCTTTTGTGCCTTTGAACCTAAAGTTCGACCTCTATGGGCTAAGCGTATGCAACAACTTCTGAAACCCGGAGGAGAGCTAATCACGTTGATATTTCCTGTAAGACAAAAAACATGAAAACATTTCTATCTCGTCATCATACAAACTATGTATAGCGTTTTTGAACTGTTTTATGTTTTCGATATATTGTGTTATGTATAGTTAGATGATCGTCTAGGTGGACCTCCTCCGTATCCAGTATCAGTCTCAGCGTATAAATCTTCATCTTCTCTTCTCTCTCAGTCTATCATAACTCTTAATTAAACTCCCTTAATGTGTCACTTTGGTTAAAAAAAATCAAACCTCTCTAAATGTTTTTGTAGCTATGAGGAGCTTTTGGTTCCCTTGGGATTTGAGGTAATCTCTATTGTGGATAACGAACTTGCTCCAGGTCCACGCAAGGTACAACAAACAATTCAACTTCATCACTTGACTAGTTTCATTGTGAATCCATGAAAGATTTAAAAAACAAAATTGTGAAAATATTTTTCAGGGTATTGAAAAAGTTGGCAGATGGAAGAAGAATTAGTCATTGCGATGATTCCTCAATACCATCACACATTATCATGGCTCCATACATCAGCAAAAGACTTACATTCTTTGGGTCTTCTATAGTCAGAACAGATTCAGAATGTATTATTTACACGTCTAAATAAATGGGTCTAATTAAATAAAGTGTCCTTGACTGTCTGTCTTATGAATTTTGTAGTAATTAAATGTGTGTATTTTCATGAGAAGCAGTGTCGAATTTCTCATCCATGTTTTGAAATTGGCACACCTACAAAAGAGAATGAGACGTGTGTGCAATACAGTTCCACACTTTAGTAATTTAAGCTCTTAAAAAACGTGACGTCAAAAAAAAAGATTTTAAAAGAAGCAAAGATACTTTCTCTGTCAGTCTGTCACTGTCTTTATCTTTGCGTCTATTAAATTTTGTGGCCTTCTCTTTCTTGTCCTCAGAAAGAGTCAACCAGCGATGATTTTGAAGCAAATGTTCAGTGGAATTATTACTCATTTTAAAATATTTATTTGGATATTTTGGATAATAATAGAGTGAAGAAACTAGGGCCACTGATTCCACTTGCTCATTCGATGGATAACACTGCGTCGTCATTTATGGTCTTTCGAAATTTATTTAACTTTCGTACATCATATAACTGAATGTGTGTTTCATACTTTCATTATATATGTATCTAGGATACTTGATAATTCAGTGTTTCTGATGAAATGGATAACGAGAAGATTATCATATTAACTTATACGCATGGTGAAAGCTAATGGTCAGTTTTCTTTCAAGAACCAATCGAAAATAATTTATCAGTATTACATAAGCCGTTGATAATCTTCCAATTAACCTTATCACTCAGAAGTCCTTTTTTTTAATCCTTCTTCATGTTAATTGATTCGTTCAGAGTTCAGTTATCATAAAAGGCAAAGAGTTTAGAATATCTACGTGTTCCAATGTACAATTTCTAGAAGTATATGCGTGTTCAATTGAGGCAACACACATAGAGTGGGCAGAGACACTAGTGAGGGTTAGCACGATATACAAAACTTTTATTCAATTATTGTCCTTTTTGTTAAAATGAGTGCCTTATTATTTAACCCAAAAAAAATAATATATTTATTGATATAATTTGCTGGCCTCTGTAGAGTATAAATACATAGCATATGCTTAGAGCTTCCACAACCTCAAGACCCACACAAAAAAAGAGCTTGAGATAAATCCTAAAAATGGCTGAAGAGCAACAAAACTCAAGTTTCAACAATGGTGAAAACATCATTACTCCTGAAGAAGTTGCTTCGTTCCTGCCGAAAACTGTTGAAGAAGGTAATCCAAATAGTCGCTATGATCATTGTCAGATAAGTCACACTAAACTGAAATCATATACTGTATATGCATTTTTTTTCATATACTTGTTAATTTTTTAGAATTTGGAATGTCGAGAAAACAAAGAGTAATACAAATGTAAATCAGGTGGATGGGAGAAATGTTGGGAAGAACAGATAACACCATGGGACCTTGGAAGAGCCACACCTCTCATTCTCCAACTTGTTGACTCTTCCTCTCTCCCTCTTGGCCGTGCTCTTGTCCCCGGCTGCGGCGGAGTATGTCTTCTTCTTATTCTTCTCTCTCTCTTTTTTTTTCTTTCAAGAAATCATAGAAATTTTATCCAAAAGCAAAAGATCTAATTCTAGTATCAAATAGTCCGATTAATTAGTTAAGAATGTAGCTATAGATAATGCTCTTTCCAAATACACCCAATACTTTAGGATATAAACCTTTTTTTTGTACTGTAGTATTTTTGAAAATTGTCCATTATAATGTTTTTGGTTTTTCTTCAAGTCATCTACTTGAGTTATAGCCATTTTTAATGAGTCCTCTACTTTATATATTGTAATGTTATGAACGTACGTTACGTGAGTAGGGTCACGACGTTGTTGCGATGGCAAGCCCCGAACGTTTCGTTGTAGGATTGGATATTTCCGAAACCGCCCTCAAGAAAGCTACTGAGGTTAATCATCTTCTGAATATTATATTCAAATTCGTCTTAACAATGTGAAACAATTATTAATTACTTCTGGGATCACCATGTAGACTTACGGTTCCTCACCTAAGGCCAAGTACTTTGAGTTCGTGAAGGAAGACGTATTCACATGGCGTCCTAACGAATTGTTCGACTTCATCTTCGATTACGTGTGAGTTTAATCAACTAATCATATAACATAATGCTATAAGTAATTAGTAATTAAAATCTAATTAACTAATATAAAATAACAGGTTCTTCTGTGCCATTGAACCGGAGATGAGATCTCCATGGGCTAAGTCTATGCATGAACTCTTAAAACCCGACGGCGAACTCATAACTCTCATGTATCCGGTAATTATTTTCATTAATATTCCATAAATTTAATCAAATAACCATAGAAAACGTATCATTTCATGTTTTGTGTTCTGTAAATTAGATTACCGACCACGAGGGTGGACCTCCCTACAAAGTAGATGTCTCAACGTACGTAATTAGTCTCTCACTTTGTCTTATATATATTGATGAGTACTTAACTATTAGCTTAGTTAACTAAAATGTTAATCGTATGTGTGTTTCTTGAGTTTTAGCTACGAAGATGTTCTGGTTCCGGCAGGATTTAAGGTTGTGTCCATCGAGGAGAATCCATACGCCATTGCCACTCGTAAGGTATACATATATACACTCACATTGCAATATATTTCATATCAAAGTATAAATTGAAGTTATATGTGTTTGGTTTGGTGTATATACATAACACAATGTTTTTTTTTGGCTAAACTATTACTTTTTTTATTAATTGAACTTACTTTAATTACAGTTTAAAAACAAAACTGATTTTTCCTTTAAATTGCAGGGCAAAGAGAAGCTTGGGAGGTGGAAGAAGATCAATTGATGATCCATGAAAGAGATAAAATGATTATCCACTACTCTATCCAGAATATATTTTAATATTATATGAACTTTGTACGTTTCACTGTGATAATTATTCGTATGTTTATGAATTATATTGGTCTGTTTCTGTTTTACTTTTATCCAAATCACAGTCACACACTGACACACTCAGACTAACACTTAATTAAATAAAATAAAATAATTCAATTAAGGCTAATTACTTAAAAGTTAAAACCAATTGAGAAATTGGAATGGAGAAGATGGCGCGTATTGCAGAGAAATCTCCGATGAAAGATGGAGGAGAGGAAGAGAAACAAACTCTCTCCTCGTCGCCATGTTTCTCCCGAACACTCCGCTCCATCTCTCTCTCTCTTTCTCTTCTTACATTTTCTTCATCTCCCTTTTTCTCTTTCCTCTCCTCTCATTTCTCCTCCTTTTCCCTAATCTTCCGCCATGGAAATCAACCACCACCCCTCCGAGGAACACGATGACGACAAAGACGCTCTCTCCGCCATGAGCGCCATTCCTCCTCCTCGCAAAATCCACTCCTACAGCCACCAGCTCCGCGCCTCCGGTCAAAAAGGCCACCACCGTCAGCGCCAGCATAGCCTCGACGATATTCCCAAAATCACCGAGGCCCTCTCCGGTTGCGGTATCTCCGGCGATTCTTCCGATGACGAGTTCTACCCTTACGCCACCACCACCAATTCCTCGTCGTTCCCTTTCACCGGAGACACCGGCGATTCCGACGATTACTTGATTACACACCAGCCTGAGATCGGAGAGGATTTTCAGCCGCTTCCGGAATTCGTCGGATCCGGAGGCGGCGTTGGTATGTTCAAAGTCCCCACGCGATCTCCGTTGCACTCGGCGCGTCCTCCTTGCTTAGAGCTAAGGCCTCATCCACTGAGAGAGACTCAAGTCGGGAGATTCCTGAGGAACATAGCTTGCACGGGAACGCAATTGTGGGCTGGGCAAGAGAGCGGCGTTAGATTCTGGAACTTCGACGACGCGTTCGAGCCAGGGTGTGGTCTAGGCGGCCACGTACGGAGAGGAGACGAAGACGCTGCGCCGTTTCACGAGTCGGCTAGTACTGCGCCCACCACTTGTTTGATGGCTGACAATGGGAATAGGCTCGTTTGGAGTGGTCACAAAGACGGTAAGATCCGGTCTTGGTCGATGGATCCTTCATCTGAGAATGACGATGATGATACTCCTTTCAAAGAAGGCCTCTCTTGGCAAGCTCACAAGGGTCCGGTCAATTCTGTAATCATGAGCTCTTATGGTAAAATCTCTCTCTCTCAGATACTATCACAATCTTATTGCCCTTGTGTGATGCATTGAATCTGAAATCCATAGGTTGTAATTGTGAAATCCAGGTGATTTGTGGTCATGTTCAGAAGGTGGTGTGATCAAGATATGGACTTGGGAGTCTATGGAGAAGTCACTTTCGCTTAGGTTAGAGGAGAAACATATGGCTGCTTTGTTGGTGGAGAGGTCAGGGATTGATCTCAGGGCTCAAGTTACTGTTAATGGTAGCTGTAGTATATCTTCCTCTGAAGTTAAATCTTTGTTAGCTGATAATGTAAGATCTAGAGTATGGGCTGCTCAGCTTCAAACCTTCTCCTTATGGTGAGTATTGAATGATACACAAAGGTAAACAAAAAAAGTGATGCCTCTGTCTTCTCTGTTGTTGTTTTGCTGAAAGGGTCGATTTTTTTTTTTCAGGGATGCTCGCACGAAAGAGTTACTGCAAGTCTTCAACACAGAAGGTCTGACTGAAAACAAGGTTGAAATGCCATCGGAGAAGGATCAGCCTGCAGAGGATGAGATGAAGGTGAAAATTGCTTCCACTTCGAAGAAGGAGAAGTCGCATGGATTCTTGCAACGCTCAAGGAATGCTATAATGGGAGCTGCAGATGCTGTTCGAAGGGTTGCAACAAGAGGAGGAGGAGCATCTGAAGATGCCAAGAGAACAGAAGCTATGGTATTGGCTGGGGATGGCATGATTTGGACCGGGTGCACAAATGGATTGCTTATACAGTGGGACGGAAATGGAAACCGGCTGCAAGATTTCCGTCACCATCAGTGTGCTGTATTGTGTTTCTGCACTTTTGGGGAGAGAATATACATTGGTTATGTTAGTGGTCACATCCAGATAATTGATCTTGAAGGCAATCTAATCGCGGGTTGGGTTGCGCATAATAACGCAGTGATAAAGATGGCATCAGCGGATGGCTACATTTTCAGCTTAGCCACTCACGGTGGTATACGTGGATGGCATGTGATTTCTCCTGGGCCTCTTGACGGGATAATAAGGTCGGAACTGTCTGAAAAGGAACGGACATATGCGCAGACAGATAGTGTTAGGATTCTGATCGGTTCATGGAATGTTGGCCAGGGAAAAGCTTCCCATGATGCGCTTATGTCTTGGTTAGGCTCTGTAGCATCAGATGTTGGTATTCTTGTTGTAGGCTTACAAGAAGTAGAGATGGGTGCTGGGTTTTTAGCAATGTCAGCAGCTAAAGAATCAGTGAGACGATATCTGATTTCTTTTTCTTCTTTCTTAATGCGTTATTTATGCTGCTTTTAATCTCTTTTTTGTGTCTATATTAGGTAGGAGGAAACGAAGGGAGTTCGATAGGGCAGTATTGGATAGACACAATAGGGAAGACGTTAGACGAAAAAGCAGTTTTTGAACGCATGGGATCGAGACAGTTAGCTGGTTTGCTCATATCACTTTGGTGAGTCGAAAGATTCCATGAGACACCTTATATTCAGTAGAAAAAGTATCTGTACTGAAATGTTTTGATTTCAATTCAGGGTGAGGAAGAACCTGAGAACACATGTAGGCGATATTGATGTTGCAGCGGTTCCATGTGGTTTTGGGCGCGCAATTGGAAACAAGGTATATATTTTTTGTCTTGAGATTGAGAAGGAAAGTCAAAACCTTTGCTTCTAGCATTTTGTTTCATTATGTCCAACAATATGGAAAATTATGATTTCTGAAAAAGCGGTATCTTACTTGATTTACTTTTGTATGTGTCAAACTAGGGAGGTGTAGGTTTAAGAATTAGGGTCTTTGATCGGATTATGTGCTTCATCAACTGTCACTTGGCCGCACATCTAGAAGCTGTAAACCGCAGAAATGCTGATTTTGATCACATCTACAAAACAATGTCCTTTTCCCGGTCATCAAATGCTCATAATGCACCAGCCGGTATATCTCTACGCCCACTTTTCACCTCTCTTCTCTATGACTAAGGCATTTATCTGTATACACCTCATGGCTTTTAACTTTTGCAGCTGGTGTGACTACCGGTTCTCATACCACAAAGAGTGCAAATGTAAGCCCCTTACGGATCAATTATTTTATTCCTGCCTTGAGGTGTGAGTTTCTTGCTTACCTTAGACCCATCACACTTTCTGCAGAATGTAAATGTCAACACGGAAGAGACGAAACAGGACCTAGCAGAGGCGGACATGGTTGTATTTTTCGGTGATTTCAACTACAGGCTCTTTGGTATATCATACGATGAAGCTAGGGACTTTGTCTCACAAAGAAGCTTCGATTGGCTTAGAGAAAAAGATCAGCTCAGGGCAGAGATGAAAGCTGGAAAAGTTTTCCAAGGAATGCGTGAAGCCATCATCACTTTCCCTCCAACTTATAAATTTGAAAGACACCGGCCTGGCTTAGGAGGTACATAAACAACATATATTAATATATACAAGTGTTGTAGTATATGAAATGTTAAATTTTATTGTCACTCCTTTTGTCCTCAGGGTATGATTCAGGGGAGAAAAAGCGGATTCCTGCATGGTGTGATAGAGTAATATACAGAGACACACGCACGAGTCCAGAATCTGAATGTAGTCTGGACTGTCCAGTCGTTGCTTCGATTATGCTGTAAGCTTTTCTTTCCACATTACAGAGATTCAAACTCTTAGCTTCTCAAGAGTCTTTAAACAATTTCGTTATGAACAGGTATGATGCTTGTATGGATGTGACAGAGAGCGATCACAAACCGGTCCGTTGCAAATTCCATGTGAAGATAGAGCATGTTGATAGATCAGTAAGGAGACAAGAGTTTGGGAGAATCATCAAGACGAACGAGAAAGTCAGAGCGTTGCTTAACGACCTACGTTATGTACCAGAGACGGTTGTTAGCAGCAACAGCGTTGTTCTCCAGAACCAAGACACCTTCGTGCTTCGCATCACCAACAAATGCGTCAAGCAGAACGCCGTTTTCAGGATCTTATGTGAAGGACAGAGTACGGTGAGAGAAGACGAAGATAACACGATGGAGTTACAATCTCTAGGCTCGTTTGGTTTCCCACGGTGGCTCGAGGTATTAAACCATCAAAGTCCTTAACCGTACTTTGGTCAAGACTCTCACAGCTTGTTAAGATGATTCGGTCTTCCTTTTTGTCAGGTGATGCCAGCAGCAGGAACTATAAAACCGGATAGTTGTGTGGAGATATCGGTTCACCATGAGGAGTTCCATACACTGGAGGAGTTTGTAGATGGGATTCCTCAGAATTGGTGGTGTGAGGACACACGAGATAAAGAAGCAATACTTGTGGTGAATGTGCAAGGAAGCTGTTCGACTGAGACTGTGTGCCACAGGGTCCACGTTCGTCACTGCTTCTCGGCTAAGGCTCTTAGGATCGAAGCCAATCAATCCAACTCCAAATCCAGTAGTTTGAAGAAAAACGAAGGAGACTCTAAATCTAAGAGTAGTAAGAAGAACGATGAAGACTCTGGCTCCAAGTCTCATAAGAAGAGCGATGGAGATTCTGGCTCCAAGTCGCACAAGAAGAGCGATGGAGACTCTGGTTCCAAGTCTCACAAGAAGAACGATAAAGATTCTGGCTCAAAGTCTCATAAGAAGAACGATGGAGAATCCAGCTCAAAGTCTCATAAGAAAAGTGAAGGAGATTCAAGCTCCAAGTCTGAGAAGAAGAGCGATGGAGATTCAAGCTCAAAATCTCATAAGAAGAGCGATAAGGATTCTGGCTCAAAGTCTCAGAAGAAGAACGATGGAGATTCTAGCTGCAAGTCTCATAAGAAGAGCGATGAAGAGTCAAGCTCCAAATCACAGAAGAAGAACGATGGAGATTCAAGCTCTTACAAGTCTCAGAGTGGGAAGAAGAGTGAAGGAGACTCGAGCTCCTACAAATCACAGAGTGGGAAGAAGAACAGTAGTAACTCGTCGACGGGAGAGGAGAGCCGGAATGGCCACGACAAACGTTGACTTTTTTTTGTTACAAATACGAACCTACTTTAAAGCACTGTAGAATATATAAATGCTCAATTGTTTGTATTTTCCATTAAAATACCAACTTAATTTTGTACTCTTTAAATTCATTCATTTTTAACATTCAAAATGTTTTTTGAGTCTCTCTACTGATAAGCCTAACAAGAACAATGATTTTTCTATTGAAGTTTTTGTGATTTTTGTTAACTAGTGCTATTCATAGCCTTCAAAATCCCAATCCGCAGCACATAAGTCAACAAAAAGCTCTTGGAATAGAAGGTTAATCAAAGTCAACCAATGATAATTTTTCATGCCACAAAACATGTAACATGGGAAACAAATGTTGTAATTTGAGAAATTGTTTTCCAAAAAAATAATGAGAGATGGCCCTGAGTCCCTGACATTCTTGGGGTCCAATTCTAAAATTAAATTTGGGTCTTAAGATTGAGTTTTTTTTTTTCTTTCTTTCTAAGTAAAAAAAAAAATTAAACTCTTAAATTTTCAAAAAAAAACTTCAACAAAATTGTTTGAAGTATGATGAATTGATGATTGACGATAATCGTTATCAATGACTCTTAGTCTCAACTCTTAAACAATTTTTTTGTGCATCTCTTGCGCAGAAGAGAGCACACAAGAATAATAATTGGTTTATAAGTAAAATGTCTTATGGTCTAATGAAAGAGGCATTATGATCTAGTTCGATCACATTAATGTCTTTTTGTTTTCACTTTTTCAAATCACAGTTTAGATTAACACCATAAAAAACAACATCACGTATATTGTAAAAATAATACTTTGATTTGAATAATTTTTTTCAACTATTCATAGTTTATAAATAAATCTTAACAAAAATGAACTATGGAGTCTATTTACATGTCTCTCACATTCTTCATCAAATGCTTAGGAGGCTCATGCAAGACGAAACACGCCACAACCAACTTGAATATCGTCCAACGAGGCTCAATGTGTTTTTGCTAGTCACTGGAGATCATGTCTTCAATAAAGTGATGATGGATCTTAAAGAAATGGGGATTACGGTTCTGCTTGCCCGTCCTGAAGATGTAGAACAAGCAGATGCAAATTTTGGAGAAGGATTCAACGCAGTGTGGTTTGTGGAGTGAGAAAACGGGAGCGTCTTATCTATATGCTTGTTAATTTTTTTACTCTTCTTGAAACAATTGAACCCCCAACTCATGGATGTAGAGAGTGAGTTCTCTCATTATCAATTTGCTGTTTAGACTTTTGATTACAAGTCGGAATTCAGACGTTGGTGAATGCTTTGTTACAGTTTCATTCTTGAAATTTAAACTTTTCATCTAATTTTTAAAAATTCAAAACTGTTTTACAAAAGAAACTGAAAAGTTGTCGTGGATATTTGCGGATATTGCCCTTTCAACTTTCATAAACGCAGAAATACCCCGAACATTATGATAGATTCCTAAATCACCGTCCAAGTCCCCTAATCGATGGCAAACTAAATAGATATCATGAAATATACTTTTCTTATTAAACAAAAAATCGTACACATAGGTTTTCTATAATTTTCTTGGAAAATTTAAGGTTTCAACTCTCAATTATTAACAAGTAACATTTCAACAAAATGTTTTAAAAAAAACATATTTACCGAAAACAATAGTTATTGGAGTTATAGGTTCGCCACTACTGCCTTTTCCAAGAACCTGCCTACAAATTACCGTAAATTGAAATAAAAAAATATGTTGACCATTGCTCACAATTCTGTCATAATTTTATGACTAAACCGGTTTTAGTACCAAACCGGGATATCAAATTCTCATGTTTCTATGACACAAATTCTCATATTTATTTAATTATTACACACCCTGTCTATAGGTAGTTAAGTACGGCTTATTCATGTTGAACTATGAGTCTATGACCAAGTGCAATAAATACATACCTGAACAATGATATTGTGCGTCGTAAACATACCTTAATTCTTGTGTTTTCTTAAATTGTAGCAAAATACACCAAACTAGTCAACTAATACATACATATATATATCCATCTTATTACTCAAGAGATAATGTAATATTCGTATACACTACAAGAAATAAGTTAGATGGCGTCGGATCATTAACGTCACTCCGTAAACTGACTTGAACATTTTTAAATGGAAGAAGGTTTTGTTAACCGACTTAAACTTTGAAAGTAATTTAGCTTTTGAGCCATCGACAAAGGCCCATGATCAATTATTTACCTCACGCTTTTTCTTTTCTTTTCTTTTTTCCTCTTTTTCAGCTCTCGTGCTTTCAATTAGCAGAAAATTGGAATCGATTTCAAAGGCAAAAAAGAACTTCAATTCCTTTTTCTCGATCGTCGAATCAGAAATTTGCAATATGATTATTATTAAGAACTAGTTAATTCAGCTTGTCAATATGATTATTCAGTTTGTAAGTTCTTAAACACAAACTGAAAAAGAAACTGTTTGATATGCTTATGTGATGTTTTCTCTAGTCAATGGTTTCTGATCTGGACGGAGTTAAACAAGAGAGGCAAGCGATTTCAGCTAGGATTGATTGATGAGCTAAGTGAAAAAGATTATAGCTTCAAAAGGGACAAAGCTTTTTCAAACATTCAAGAAACCAAGACGCAACGTGATGAGAGGGTACTTTGATGAACTTTATTATGTTCAAGACATCATATATTTGAATAATATAACATTCATCAACCTTCTACAGGGAGGAAGCGCAAAATTTAACATCAACCTTCATCAAACATCAAGTGTCTCTAGTAACCAGGTAATAATAATAATAAATTAATTAAAAAAAAAAAAAATCAAAAATCAAATTTGTCTCTTGGTGTTCATTGTCTCTCCTCTGGCTTTAGCTGCAGCCTTGAGAATAACATTTTCCTGAATGAAGCAGACGTTTTGATTTACATGACTAGCTTCTCTGATCTGTTTATACATTTTCTCTTTGGAATTTAACAAAATTTTGAAACCTAATGTAATCTCTTAAATGACCCAGAACACACATGTGATTGATCAGCAAAGAAGGAAATAGCAAGTTGGAAAGCAACGAAGGATCCAAGGTGGAGAGTACCAATCGACGTTTGAAACATTACATGTTCTTATAGTTTATAAGAGATAAAGTTGATGAACTTTTATATGGTCTGAGTTTGAAACTAATATGTTGATGTAATCACTTTATTGAACTTTATCGAACGCTATTGTAGCAATTGTAGATCTACTAGATTAAAAGCCAACCAAGGCAACTAAAGCGCGGGTAAGACAGTTAAGGAGAATTGAATTCACCATACCAAATTCAGCTAACGCCTTCGACTATGAGTACTAGAATTAACAGTCGCGTCGGTATTTCCTTCTTGCATGTCATTCCAATACCAATAAGCAGTTGATTCTTCGGCCACCTTTGATTCTCTTCCATCCATAACAACTGAGAGTATTTTATAACCATGTTCTCTTAAATCCCTAGTTGCATACGTAAAGTCCTTGTCCGCGGTAGCAACTAAGACAACGCTGTAACGTCCTTCTTGATCAGCATGGCTCAGCATATGACCCAACAATATCCTATCGGCAATTTCCTTCACTATTTTCAGGCGATGATAACTTTGTTCACCTCTTGGTCCGAAGTGCGATTTAGCGGAGAAGCATTGAAGCCACATTTTCGGAGCTCTTTCGTAGTGAACCTTACAGTCCGGAGTCTCGATATCTCCAACTCTGTTGCTGAAACCTGCTTCATCTTTATCAATAATTTTTTGAAGGATGATGAATGGATGATTAACGATAGCCGTTATCAATGAAAGTTAGTCTCAATTCTTAAACAATTTTCTTGTGCATCTCTTGTGTAAAAGAGAGCACACAAGAATAATAATTGGTTTATAAGTAAAATGTCTTATGGGCTAATGAAAGATGCATTATGGTCTACTTCGGATCACACTAATGTCTTTTTGTTTTCACTTTTTCAAATCACAGTTTAGATTAACACCATCAAAAACAACATCACATATATTGTAAAAATGGTATTTTGGTTTGAATAAATTTTTCAACTGTTCATATTTTATGAATAAATCTTAACAAAAATGAACTATGGAGTCTGAATAACATGTCTTCTCACCTTCTTCATCATTTTAGCATATATGAATATATTCTTCAAAAAGAATCTTGGATCCAATCTTTTCAAAGATTGGTTCAATCTCTGAACCGAAGTTCTATCATCCTAGAGTATAGGCAAGCTCTCAGCATCCCATATCATCGCTGGAGGTGCACTAGGCTTGTCTTGTGATATCAGTGTTTCTACTAATTTAAATTTTTCAAAAAGTGTACTAGCATGTTTATGCGAAGAGCTACAATAAGAACATATCAGCTAAATTTTTTGGCGCTGTTGAATGGTTTATACCAGCTTTAAACTACACATTTTCTAATATGAACATTGATTAAGGTTTAAATTTTAGGGTTTATGATTTAGTACTTATATTTAAAGTTATTTTACTGAATGAAAAAAATATAGTTTTGAAAATAGACATCATATTTTGAAAATAAATACCCTAACATGTGTAAACAACTAATAATGAGTAGTGATCTTAATTTCAATACATTAACAGAAATTCATATGAATATTTTTTTTACCAGATAGTACAAATGAAAGTTTCATGATATACATATACAAATTTAGACGCATGACAAACAAAACAACCCGATCACGGACGCAAATAATACTCTTCGTCTACGACGGTGTAATGTCATCGAAACACTTTTCCCTCTTTAAATTCATGAGAAATCAAAGACAACCTTGTGGCATCACCACACCAGCTTTAACTCCTCTAATATTCTTACACGTGGAAGTAGCAGATCGGCCGTTGAACGTTAGCTTAATATCGTGCAATCTAATCGCTTGACACGGATTACTTCGGCTGCAATCAAACGTTAAAGCTTGTTGAGACCGCGACGTTCCTTGAATGTTTCTATAAACAACCTCACTAATCTTCACTCCAGAACCCTACAAATTTATATACACCAATCAGATTAGTTATCTATACATAATCACATTGTATTAGTATAGTATAGGTTTGATTTCGATTAAATTGTACCTGTTTGGGACAACCTTGATGAGTCGGACAATAATTCTGATCGACAATGATTGGATTCTGAACATTCTTCATGACCAAATTCTGAAACAAAACATTCCTTACAAAACCTGTGCTTTGCCTAGCCCACGTCTTGATCCGAACACCATTATCCGAACCCGAGAAAACAGAGTTTATCAACGTTATGTTCTGTACTCCAGCTTCGTTAGCATCTCTCCCTAGACTCCCAATACTGCCACAAAGCATTATCATAGTAATTAATCAGTCTACTATCGAAAATATTTAAATCTTGCACTCCAAGTTATCTATTTAATTGTCCAAACCTGATTCCATGGCCTGGACCGCAGTTGAGTTTAGACATGTAGAGGTTACGAGTTCCGGGGCCGATAGAGATACAATCATCTCCGGTTTGAAACGTGCTATCGGTCACGGTAACACCAGCAGAAGCTTGGACGTGGAGGCCGTCTGTGTTGGGACTTTGGTCTGGAGCCACTAGCTTTACTCTCCGGACAACTACATTGTTGCAGCTGTTTATCACCATATGTGTTGCTTGGCTGTTTATTGACGTTAAACCGCTCACTACGACGTCATTTGCCCAATTAAACGTTATTGACTGCAACAACAACAACAACAACATCATCACCAATGTTAATGATTAAAAAAAATGCATAAAAAAGTTTAGTTAAAAAAATAGGTTTTGTTTCTTACTCGGGCGCCATCAGGACAACTCTTTCCGGATTTTCGACAAGCCCAAAAAGAAGCACCTCTAGCATCTAATGTTCCTCCGTTGATCGTGATCCGGTTAACTTGTACGAACAATATCCAATAACCGGAGTTTCCAAGACCGCGGTAATCCGAAGGAGCTACAATGGTTCCGTATATCTGAAAAGTGATTCTACTGCGGCACGGACCGCGAAACACCACCGGTTTTAGAAAGAAGATTCCTCTCGGGACCGTTACAGTAACACTTGCAGCTGAACGGCAAGCAGCTTGCCACGCGCCGAGGAAGGCTTTTGTTGAGTCGGTTCGACCATCCGGTTTAGCACCGAAGCTGACGACATTGTAGTTGTTAGCAGCCATTGATGATCTCATCAGCAAGAAGGTTGAGAAAAACACCAGCAAGACAGTTACAAGGTGATTATTATCCATTTATGTTTCTTACAAAGAGAGAGTGATAAATCTTTGTAGATTTTTGGATTTTGAGAGTATTTATGTTTGTGTTTGTGGCGAAGTGTGATGGTGAAGGCAAAGGAAACGGTTATGACGGGTATATATATATATATATATATATATATATATTGCGGTATGAATGAATACGTTGACATTTTTGAATAAAAATGCTAATGATTGTTTGATGATGAAGTAGTTTATAATAATTAATTAATGATATGTACGGTTCCGCATAATCGCATGTGATGATAAGCAGTTGTGAATTCCTTAGGCAAATAATGTTGATCTACAAAACGAGTAAGCATGTGATCCATGTTCACTTGTATAATTTTACATGGATTATTAATTCTAACTGAGAATATGATATACTACAATTAATAATTAAATGGTAAAAGCAAAATAAACAAATAAAATTGTGCTAGTGGCCGGCGCGCGGTGGACTTTCTCTTGTTCTTCAGTTAAATAATATTTAATCTAAATGTTAAATGAAAAAGAGAACCAATGGATCAAGTTTATCTATAGCATAATCTATGGCATGTGACATGGAGTCATGGAGATGTTATATTCAAGCGTAGTCGTAAAAGCAGAAAAGCCTCCGAATCCTACGGCCAGGAGTAGCATTAGTCAACAAAAAAAGCTCTTGGAATAAAAGAAGGGTTTAGTGAAAGTCAACCATGATAACTTATCACGGCACAAGAAACATGTAACATGGGATGTAATGTTGCGGCCATTACGGAAAAAAAAAAGGTTCTAATCTTTAACTCTAAATATCACTCTATATGTAATGTTGATTTCCAGATTCTCTTACTTTTATCGTGGTTTCTCGCCGCATACATCCGTTTCTCCAGTATGAATTGTCGCTTTTCCATGAAGATAATGCCAAATTGCCAATGGTGCTGATCAAAACCCTGAACGGACTCCCCTTTTTTTAAGTTGGCACAAAGAAAACTAATATGTGCACATCTTAATTGTGAGATTAACTTTCTTAGCCATCTTTTTGTTTAAACATCACTATATTGAATTAAACCCAAGATGGTTATGTTCATACTAAAAGCAACATGTTTAACTTGTGTTATTTGAGTAGGAACATAGTTTGGAAAAACAAATCTTGGACATTTGCTATCCTTAGACATATTTACTTTCTGGTTTTTAAAAGTCAAGTTGTTTATGAGTTGGGCTGGTCAAAAAAGTTATAAAATCAAGTTGTTTATGGCTAATTTTGTTATGGTAAAAAAGTTATCATGTGTGTTATTTTTTGTTTGGGTCAAAATGTGCTACTTTTTGACTAAAATTTTATAAGTAAATAAATTAAAAGGTTATGTTATATTTTTAACTTTATTTTGTTAACTTATTTTTGCAAATTTGACCATGAAAATTACCTTTTACATATATTTTTGTATATATATATAGCCAATTTTACTAAATAAAAATCATCAAGACCAAAAATCAGCACACACAAAAATCATAGTAAAAATGCATTGTAGCATGAAATCGTTTATTACATTTGTTTTCACTATCCTTTTCATCATATCTATTGCTTATGGTCGTACAACAATTACTAAGACTCTAGGTACTCGTTAAGTCTTATACCACATAATAAAATTAAGTAGATGATTTTATTTTTTATTTTAATGAATATCAATATTAACGTAATGATATTTTTGTTTTCTTATATGTAGATTCTGCAACAAATGAGAGGTATCATTGCTATTTGGAACATGAATCATGCGAGAGTTATGGGGAGATTGCTTGTTTTGAATTTTGTAGATCCCAGTATTATTTTAATGGCAAGTGTGCTGGTGGTAATAAATGTTGTTGTTCGGGTGATATAGAAAAGAATAATTTGGCTCCAAGATGAATGTTCTAATCAAATAATAATATCATTTTTTTATATAAAAAAAGAACATCATTGTTTTCTTAATGTTTTAAAGATCTATATGAAAAAGCCTCTCTACTTATAATTCCACTTATCGTTTAGTTGAGTTTATGCGACTTGGTTGGTTAAACACAACATGTATGTATTTCTTATGATTTTTTCAAATTCTGATGAATCTAAGGCTACAGGAAACATCAAAACAAATATCGTCTTATAACACATCTAAACCCAACAATTTTTAATGAAACATTATCATGGATATCCAACCGTCAAATTTCACATACAGTTGTTTGGAACCATAACTCCAGAGGCTCGTCCATGAGCATTCCTGCAATAAGAAGATGATGACCTTCTCATGTAAGTGAGTTTGATGTTGTGTAACCTAATTCCTGTGCAATGATTGCTTCCACTACAATCCAGTTTCATTCCTATAGGAGTTGTTGATGTCCCTTTTATGTTAGCAAAAGTCACTCCACTTATCTTCACACCAGAGCTCTATATGATCAATCAATCATAATCATATTCCATTAGAAAGTAACCAAAAGACTAAAGAAAATTAAGCCAGCCAAAAATCGATTAGGTTATTCACCTGACGAGGACAACCACTTCCATTAGGGCAATAGTTTTGATCGATGATCACCGGATTATTAACATTCCTCATTATCAGGTTTCGAAATTCCACATTCCTCACATACCCTCCGCTCGGCCTAGCCCAAGTCTTTATTCTTACTCCATTTTGCGTCTTTGTGAAAACAGAGCTTGTGACGGTTACATTGTCCACACCTTCCTCGTTAGCGTATTCCCCAAGACTCCCAATGCTGCATCAAATTTACAAGCTATGCCAATGTTAATCAATGCAAAATAGTCAGATTAAGTGAATTTTCTGTTAAATAGTAACCTGATTCCATGTCCGGGTCCACACTTGACACGCTCGATCCAAATGTTCCTTGATCCCTGATTAAGAGCAATGCAGTCATCACCGGTGGCAATGATTCCACCACTAATGGTAACACCAGAAGAAGACTGGACTAGTATACCGTCGGTATTAGGGCTTCCACTTGGAGCCCTAATTCTTATGTTTTGAATCCTAACATTAGTTGAACGATGAACCGCAACATGAATATTTTGGCTATGGAGCGATGTGAGAACGTTATTGCACCAGCTAAACGATATAGGTGATGATTGGTTCTCCCGCTACCACCCGCAAACGCAGCGTTTGCGGTTCGTAGCGGTTCTTAGCGTTTTATAACAATCACGACAACCGCTTTCAACCGCTCTATACCACTCTGTACCGCTCTATATCGCTGAAAATCAAAAGCTCCTTTCCGCAAGCGTTTGCGGTTGCGGGCGGTTGCGGTTTGAAAAAAAAAAAAAAAAAACATAATATCTCCAAATTTGGAATAAGGGTATATTTTTTTGAAAAATACCATAATTATGTTTAAAAATTTCGAAAATACCCTAAATTTTTTCTGTTTTGAAAAATACACTTTTAAAATGTAAAAAGTATGTTTTGACGTGATTTAAAAATAATAAATAATTACAAATTATAAACGAAAATTTAAAAAAATAATAAACTAATAAGTTTTTTTTCAAATAAATATAGTATATGTTAAACTGAAACAAATTTTAATATTTTGGATCTTTATATAAACAACTTAACCTCATACACATTCAAACCAAATGAAACTTTAAATAAATTAAAACTTTACATATATTTAAAGTTTATAAATTATTAAAAATTTAAAAGTGGAGAAATATATCTTTCATTTTTAATGTTTATCTTTTGAAAAATTTAAATATTTTTGAAACTTTGCATAAACAACTTTAATCTCACCCCATTTAAACTTTATATAAACAATCTTATATTTTTATTAAATTGTTTAAAAAAAACTAAACAGGTAATTAGGATGTTAAAATGATACAAAATTATTATCAAATATTAATATTTTATATTTCTTATTTGAATTTCGTTTTTATTAAATTAGGAATAATCATTTTACATATAAAAAGTGTATTTTTCAAAACCAAAAAAAAGGGTAGTTTTCAAATTAAAAATTCATCAAAAAATATATTTCAAAAAAAAAATTATTAATATGGTTATAAATGTTTTGAATAATTATATATTATTTTTATTTTAGTAACTTTTGGTTAAACCGCTCTTGCACCCGCTGGCTAACCAGTCAAAAATATCCCGCAAACGCAACCGCTATGAATTGCTATACCAGTCGTACAAACAGCTTTTAATCGCAAACTCCCGCTTCCGCAAACTCCCGCAGCCGCAAACTCCCGCAACCGCAACCGCAGCGGTTAAACCAGTCAGACCCATAGACTGCATGAAAAAAACATATTAAAAAGTTAGATTCAATTATATATATTATCAAAATCGCTTAGCTTACTAATAAATGGAAATTGGGTTTTGTTATACGTACCCTTGCACCTTGAGGACAATGCCCACCTTTCTTTCTACAAGACCAGTGACTAGCTCCTCTAGCATCAATGGTTCCACCGTAAACCAAGATCCGGTTTACCTTAGCGAATAGGATCCAATAACCGGAATTACCTATACTCCAGTTATCTTTAGGAGCCACGAGTTTTCCATCAATTTTGAAAATTATAATGTTCTTGCAAGGACCCCAAAAAGCAAGGTTTCTAACCAAGTATGTTCCACGGGGAATGTAGACCATGGCTCGAGCCCGTGAGCCGCAGGCTAATGACCAGGCCGTCAAAAATGGTTTCGTGGAGTCTGTTCTCCCATCACCTCTGGCTCCGTATCTTTGGACGTTAAACGATCGCATTGCGTTTGATGTGTTGATAAGAAAGACAATGGAGAATAACATGATAGCACAAGGAAAAACTATGTTATTCGCCATCTTAGAAATTTTTCCTAATAGTTTTTTTTTTTTTTTTTTTTGGCTTTGTGGGATTGTAATGATTTAAGACGAAATAATGAGAAAGGTTTTATATATAGAGAGGAAATATTCTTTTGTATTAAATCGGACCCGTGTGTTTATGACTAACAGCTGTGCCGGAAATGTTAATTGATTCTATGTACCTTTTTAGTGATAATGTACTAATTGGCTTTTGTGTGTACAACTTATATTACTCCGTATAATATTACTCTCAGTTTACATCTTGTGATAATTTACTGGAAAACAAAATAGTACTCTCAATTTCCAGGTCACGAGTTTGCAACTTGTTCACTACGTTTCCTTTTCATCGACTCAGAAAATATTTTATTTAGTAATTAACAAGGAAAGTTTAAAAGAGTGTGTTGAAAAGTTTAGCTTTTTAGTTATGTGGTATTTTTGGAAAGAAAATTAGCCACAGTAAATTTGAAATAAAATTTTGTGGCAAGTCAAATGGAGTAATGGAAGGGACGAAAATTCCTCCGAATCTTGCGGTAAACCAACAGTGAACGTAAGAACCTCAAATTAGAGGTCAACCAATGAAGGGTAGACACATCATTCTATCAACTCACATGAGATGGAACAGAGAGTATCAAAATGTGTTACCTTCGAAGTCAATTGCTCTTTTTGTTTTTGTTTTTTTTTTGGCTGACAAATATTTCTATTGCTCTTACAGGTTGACTATCGGTTATGTTTTAAAACTTTTTTTGCATCAGGGCTTTATGGAGAAGTAAAGATCCAACATTAGAAGTTTTCTTTGTAATGCCAAATTATTTTTAACTTAGTTATATTCGAGCAAAACAGAGTCGGTACAAGCGCATTGATAAGCAAACAATCAATTTGATTGCTTCTCTTTTATTTCAATCCACAGCAAAGAATCCACCACATTTAAATTCGGATGAAAACTATGTAACATCAAACATCACCTTATAGCATATATCTACACTCAACAGTCTCTAGTTGAGGTTCATATATATAAATCCCAATTATGAAACCTTGGATTCTGATCTCACATACAGTTCCTCGGAACCATAACTCCAGAGGCTCGTCCATGAGCGTTCTTGCAATAAGAAGCTGATGATCTTCTCATGTAAAGGAGCTTAATGTCTTGTAACCTAAGTCCTGTGCAATGATTGCTTCCACTACAATCCAGTTTCATTGCTATTGGTGTTGTTGATGTTCCCTTTATGTTTACAAAAGTCACTCCACTTATCTTCACACCAGAGCTCTATATGATCAATCATAATACAATTCCATTAGGAACAAAAATGAGACTATAATCTGTTACTTACATAAGAGATTAGGTTATTCACCTGACGAGGACATCCTCTCCCATTAGGGCAATAGTTTTGATCGATGATCACTGGATTTTCGACATTGTTCATTATCAGGTTTCGAAATACCACATTCCTCACAAATCCTCGACTCGGCCTAGCCCAAGTCTTTATCCTTACTCCGTTTTGCGTCTTGGTGAAAACAGAGCTCGTGACCGTCACATTCTGCACACCTTCCTCGTTAGCGTAATCCCCAAGACTCCCAATGCTGAACCACATTTTAAACCAGACCCCACGTTAATTGCCTTAACCACTACTTAAATCATGATATTAAAAGTTGATTATTATTGTTAATTTTTAGCTACCTGATCCCATGTCCGGGTCCACAGTTCACACGTTCGATCCAAATGTTCCTAGATCCTTGACTAAGAGCAACGCAGTCATCACCCGTAGCAATGGTTCCACCACTAATGGTGACTCCAGAAGAAGACTGGATATGGATACCGTCGGTGTTAGGACTTCCACTTGGAGCCCTAATTCTTATGTTTTGAATCCGAACATTGGAAGAATGATGAACCGTGACGTGCATGTTCTGACTATTAAACGACGTTAGGCCACTTAGTAGAACATTGGTGCACCAGCTAAACGATATAGACTGTAAAACAAAACAAAAATGATATATCAAAATTTTGATAATAATACAAGTAGAAAGAGGTAGCTGGCGAATAAATCGAAATAAGGTTTTGTTAAACATACCCTTGCACCTTGAGGACAATTTCCACCTTTCCTTCTACAAGACCAATAACTAGCTCCTCTAGCATCAATGGTTCCACCTTGAACCGAGATCCGGTTTACTTTAGCGAAGAGAATCCAATAACCGGAGTTCCCTATACTCCAGTAATTTGCCGGAGCCACCAGTGTTCCATCGATTTTGAACGTGATTCTGTTCTTGCAAGGACCCCAAAAGACTAGATTTGTAACCAAGTATGTTCCACGGGGAATGTAAACCATGGCTTGAACCCGTGATTTACAGGCTAATGACCAAGCCGTCAAAAATGGTTTGGTCGAGTCTGTTCTCCCATCACCTCTAGCTCCGTATCTTTGCACGTTAAATGATGGCATTGCGTTTGATGTGTTGATAAGAAAGAAGACAATGGAGAATAATTTGATGATGGCACAAGGAAAATAAATGTTATTCGCCATCTTTGATTTTTTTGTTGGTCTAATTTTTGATTGAACAAGAGATGATAAGAAAGTTTATATATAGCTTGTAAGATTATTATTTTGTATTAGATCGGACGATCCGTGTATTAATGACTAATCGCGTTATCCGCGGTGCATTATAATACAAGTGAACTAAATGTTACTTGATTCCATATGTTATTTAATTATAATGTACGTATGTGGCTTGTGTGTGTACAAACTTATTATCGTACGACTATTAGTCGATGAAATTATTGCAGCACCAAATAGTACTCTCAACTATCCACGTTATCAATATGCAAATGCTTATTGAGTTTCCTTTTCAAATTGATTCATTGATTCAAAAACATATATTGTGTTTTTTTACATCGACAGCTTGATGATTAGATCCATATTATTTCTGATTTGATCATCCTTCTTTTATATAATGATATTACATAGATCGGCTTCGCAATACGTAACTTGTATTAATCTCGATTGGGTTAAAAAAAAATCGAAGTTGATATCTTTATTTGGAAACAAGACAGCAACATTAATCAAGTGGAGAAGAAACTTAATTAGAAACAAATGTTATCTGTCACAGTTGGAATTTCTTATATGGTGTCACATACTCACATGGAGCATATACTACTATGATTTGAAATGTTACTGTTTTACAGAAAACCTCTCTTCTAATAAAAGAACAAGACAAAGTACAGAAAATATAAATCGAAGGCAACAAAAAGAACAAGACAAATAGTTCTTGACTTATCACGAGCCCATAATCAACGAAAGATTGAAAGTCTTGCTTACCTTTTAGGGACGCCCAACTTGTTTCAAAGTCTAGAAACAATAAATTTATTTTTCCTTGGCAAGCTAGAAACATGTACACTTGTTTTACATATAAAAATCCACAGTTAGATGTGTGTGGACTTATTTCTTCTCTAGTATGGTTATTCGCATGCCTATATGTAGCTATGGCGATGGCCTGGAAAACATATTCTACCAATTAAATGATAAATCCATGAAAAGTAATTAATGACAATTCGATCTGAGGAAACAAAATATTTAGATGAATAGTGAAATCAGGTTGGTTTCTCAGTTAAGTTATAAACAAATCGATTTGAATCTATTTAATTCCAAGATCACATGGCACAAGAAAGTTATAGCTAATGTGTGGAGGTCAACGACTAATATAAAACCAAATTGTCCTTCTTTTGACATGATCGAGCTTTCGTATTTAATTTGGTTTTCATTAGTAATCCGCGGTATAGCATAGTGGTTGGCTGGTTGCACAATTTCGCAGAATCGCAATAATATTCTAATATCGAGTTTTACAACAACAAAAAATGACCAGAATAATTATATAAAATTGTCAACTTTCACAAGTTTTCATCATTTTCAGTTTAAGAATTACTCCTATTTTATTGTGCATGGCCATTTTATCTTACGGCTTTTTATAATTTCCGTGATGCTATCCTTTGGAGACTTCACTATGCCTATTTATGACGACCCAAGAAAAACTATGACTATTTGTAATGATGCAAATTTTGTAACACAACGTATTTTAGTGACGTTTAAAAAATAAAAATGCATGCATTTTTGGGTGAACTAAAATGTATATAAAAGTTATAAATCTAAATCTAGACCAATTTAGTGGCGAACCAGAAGTAATGATAATGACTAAAGTGTAAACTGTAAATTGTTTCTCAAATTTCCCGTCTCTAACGTAACCTCAACTAACACTATCGAAACAACTTGATATTTGGTCAAATACTATTTCTCAGCTCGTACAAATTAAATCCCTTCTATAAATATCAGCACCTAACCACCAGTGTCAGTGTGTAGTGTGTACATACTACATATACGTGAAAATCAAAGGGAAACATGAACTCAACATGATATACATATGATAACATATCAATAAATGCGGCAAAGCATATATGCATGCGTAATAAATGTGTTACGTATTTAAACATGATATTCTGAAATCTTGCAATGCATGTGATCAGCCTTTGAAACATAGTTATGAGAATGAAAAGTTAATATTTGAAGCCATAGTGTGATGATTGGGTATGATCAAATCCTACTACATTAGATCAGATATATCACTACATACATAGAGAGCTAATGTGTGCATATGTGTTACAAATACAATGTGTGCATAATCAGATATAGGGCTTGGCAATTTGACTTTTCAGTTTAATTTCTTACGCTTTTATGGTTTTTTGGTATAGTTTTGATTTGTTTTCAAATATTAAACCCAAATATGAATTAATATAATCTTATTATTATGTTATACTAACTAAATTACAAATAACCAGCAAATTTTTTAACCAAATTTGGTTGGTTTTAGTTGACTTGATTAATTCAATCTCGTTTCTTTTTTCACTTTGGTTCATTGTGCATCTGCACTCTTATAACTTGGCATGTTTTTGGTAAAATAACTATATCAAATATCATTTATAGAATCACACATTGTATTTGTGACATTGCTTTTAACTTGTAAAGGCCACATGGGGTGGGCATCAGATCTAGGGGGTCGTAAATTATAACTGAAATTGTATTAACAACGTATATAACGTCGGATACAACCAAATCCTATACATACAACAGTTTTAAGCAAAATTTCCATGCACCGTTCTTCTAGGTTTATAAGCAAAGATGTTGTTGAGTCACAAATCAACTTTGACCCTTAGTACTTATACGGCGCATCGTGATCCTTCCATTGACCTTGATTATTCCCATCTTATCTTTCTAATATTCTCGCCATTAGCACGTTAATTCAAATGCATGAACTTGAAAAGTGTGAGTAATCAAATGTTTTCTCAAGTCAAAATTTGATGTATATTACGGCAGGGAAAACAATAATATATGGGAAGTTTAAAGAACCTTTCGGTGTGATCATTGGCTCAAATCTTCTCCGTATTATTTTCCACTTGTCACGTTCCGTAACCATGTTGCTCCACCTCCCCCAATCCGATCCGATCTATATCTACGGACTACATATCCAATCATTCAAATATTGTTTTCCCATTGATACGTGTTCCCTAATTTTCTTTGTTGTCTATTTTAACGTTTAAATAACATATTTTATAATAATTTGATTTTAATTATCATACAATTACACGATGTTTGAAAACTTAAGTGAATGGCTCATCCAAAATGATCACAATTGTCCAAGCAGCAATTTTGTTTCCTTCGCATATAGTACCTTTTTGTTTGCGATTTTATTTTACTTTAGATCTTCTAAACTCCGTTGAAATCTGTATTTAGCGTCCCCCAACGAGGGATCGTGGTTGTCAAAAAAAAACAAAAAGATCATATCGTGTAACGTTTATAAAATGGATTCATTGGCAACTAAAGCTAATCGTTTAATAAACTAATTGTCCGTATGCATTGATCTTGTGTCCCCACTTAGCATCATGCATAAGCAACAAGCATAGCCAACGTGTACTATTAGTTTTCGTTTTGTTTTATTAACCATTAATTAGTCTTCTTTTTAAAGAATAAAGCAACCTTAAAATAGTCGTTTTTTTTAAGTTTCCAATTTGAATCCACAATACTGCCGAGGACCCATAAGCAAGTGGCTTAAGCCATTTGGCTGCTACGTTAGGAATAGGAACTTATGTATATGGAATTGAACTTTTATCTATTCTTCATTGAATATGGATCATGTAATAAAAAATATATATAAACTTTCAAGATTATTTTTCTAGTAAAGTGAATATATTAATTAATAGATAATCACATTGTACAACCGATTAGTACGGCTACTTCAGCACAACTAAACAAAGACTAATCATAAGCAACTTCACGGAATCATTTTTTTCACAGGAAAATATGGTTTTTAGGTGTGACAAAAGAAATAAAACTTATAGGTCATTAAAACTCTAAAACCGATTTTGTGATAATATTGATTTATTAACACTACCTTCGCTTGATCACGTTGTTTGTGCAGCCAAAAAGTGTAACGACTTTGCGTGTTCCTCTCATAAATTAACGAACTCTTCACATTTCAACGTTCATTGGCTCGTAATAAATATATATTGACCATTGCAGTTTCACTTTTCTACCTTTGATTCTACTTCTCCTGCTTTCTATTTCACACCCAATTTTATTTTCATTTTCTTGTTTTAAAATATGTTTATTTTGCGTGCGGTGTAAAGGATATTAAGGCATACGTATGATATTTAGAGGATTAAAAGATTGATACTTTTATAATATATATAAACAGACATAATCCAAGACTATTTATATTACCCCATGGCCACTAATATAAAACCTTAAAATCTGCAAAAACTGGAGCTGAGAAATGCTTTGCAAAAACGTTATTTATGAAATTTACCTATTCTATCAAAAACATCGAAAAGTATTATATGATCGTAATATTCCATTTTAAATTTCTACCATATTTAGCTAAGTGGCAGTGGCAGAGTGGTTTCACTTTTTGTAGGATTCCTTCAGTTATTACAACAAGACATAATAAGTACACAGATTCGTTTAAACGTATACATGTTTTACGGTTTTGTTTGGTCATACGTCGATGTCTAACATAATTTCACACCTAATTTCTTATTCATTCAAAAGCTTTATGTTATGCCAAATCCAATGAACATTTCTTTATTCTGGAACCTTATTTAATTAAGTAAAAAACAAAACAAACAAACAAACAAAAAAATCCGTTCACATACAACACAAATTCTATATAAATACATACCATAACCGTTAAAACTTCCCACACCACCACCACTACTCCACTCCCTCTCTCTTTCTTTATCTCTAATCTAAGCAAGCGTAAAATAGCAATATACAATGGCTTCACTTCTTGTCCTAGTCTTCTTCTTCTTCTTCTTCATCTCCTTTTGTTCTGCTCAGTCCTACAATGTCTTGTCTTTCGGAGCTAAGCCAGACGGAAAGACAGACGCAACCAAAGCGTTCATGGCGGTTTGGGAAACCGCTTGTGCCTCGTCTCGTCCCGTTACCATTGTGGTTCCTAAAGGCCGGTTCTTGTTAAGGAGCGTTAATTTCGACGGTTCCAAGTGCAAGCCCAAACCGGTCACGTTCCGTATCGACGGTACATTGGTTGCTCCTGCTGATTATAGAGTTATCGGAAATGAGGATTACTGGATTTTCTTCCAGCATCTTGACGGCGTCACCGTTTACGGCGGAGTTCTTGACGCTCAAGGAGCTTCTCTTTGGGAATGTAAAAAGTCCGGCAAGAATTGCCCCAGCGGCGCAACGGTACGTTATGTTTTACTATCTTCAGCCGTTACGGACTACACAATGTAAATTTTGGAACGTTTAAGCCTATGCTGATAGACATCACCATTTATTTACAAGAAAAAATATTCCAAATATTTACGTGAATGCTAATGATTTAATAGCGTAGCAAAAAAAGGACTCATATCTTTTGAAAAACTGGAATTTATTATTTTTAATCAAATGACATAAATTGGCTAGATTATAGTTCCATACAAGAATTTTATAATGACACACCCTTTTCTGAATTATGAAGTTTTAATTGATTTCTTAAAAGTATTAATTACCACAAGTCCGAAATCACATGGAACCATGGATTCATATAACCAGTATTATATTCTCTGTATGATTTAATAAATGAATGAGATGGTTATTATCAATTTATCATGTGAATCAACAGACGATAGGTTTTCAGAGCTCAAGCAACGTAGTGATCTCCGGGCTAACATCACTCAACAGCCAGATGTTCCACGTCGTCATCAACGGTTGCAACAACGTGAAGCTACAAGGAGTCAAAGTATTAGCCGCCGGAAACAGCCCAAACACAGACGGTATCCACGTTCAGTCTTCCTCCACCGTCTCTATCTTCGATACTAAAATCTCTACCGGCGACGATTGTGTCTCCATCGGTCCAGGCACTAACGGTCTATGGATCGAAAATGTGGCATGTGGTCCGGGTCACGGTATCAGGTATGTGGCAATTAATATGTATAAACATAATATTTAAATAATAATCACGATATTACAAAACAATAATATTTTATTTGATATTTTACACTACCATATACTGTACATTTTTAGCATTGGGAGTTTGGGAAAAGATAGCGTGGAACCAGGTGTACAGAACGTGACAGTGAAAACGGTGACGTTTACGGGAACAGATAACGGAGTGAGGATTAAGTCATGGGCCAGGCCCAGTAGTGGATTCGCTAGGGACATCCGTTTCCAACACTGTGTAATGAACAACGTAGAGAACCCCATCTTAATTGACCAAAACTATTGTCCTAATAACGAAAATTGCCCTAACCAGGTAATTCAATTATGTTATATAGTGTACATGATAAAATATTTTATACTAGAGATTAATCGTCATTTCTTTCTTTCTTAACGATTATTTTAGGTTTCGGGAATCAAAATCAGTGATGTGTTGTTCGTAGATATACATGGAACATCGGCGACTGAAGTTGGAGTGAAACTTGACTGCAGTTCTAAGAAACCGTGTACCGGAATTCGACTTGAGGATGTGAAGTTAACGTACCGAAATAAACCGGCTGCATCGGCTTGTACTCACGCCGGGGGGATAGAAGCTGGTTTTCTCCAGCCAAACTGTCTTTGAGCACAACAACAACAAAGTATCGATCTTAAGAAAAAGATTATTATTACTTAATATGAAAAGTAGCGAAATGTAAATTATAATTCGTAGTACGTAATCCGTTCCGATACGTACCAGGAACGCGGGGAATATTTGAGATGCACGAGCCTGTGGCGATTGACGGTCCATTGAGCCTAGAGCCTGGCCTTGCTTTGTAGAATATGGCCCACAGCAACCATTGATGATTTGATATGTGTTGTATAATTTGTGTTATTTGCTAAATTTAATATTATTTTGTATTTGAATTATTGGTTAAAGTTCAAAGTAATTAGTAGTAGTACTCTAGTGAATGGAAAGAAAAAAGTATATCAAAAGACAAGCCTCCTCAATTTCGCGCCATTTTCTTCTGTTTGTATAGCAAAGTTGGTTAGTTTGTTTCGGTTGACACTTGCATTATTTTTGGTGGCTCCGTAGTTTCCTCTTCAATGTTAGCAGATTTGATTTTAAGTCACCATAGATAAACTTTTCCATTCAGAGTGAATTCAGAGTGAAATACAGTAGAAACTCTATAAATTAATAATGTCGGGACTTTGATATTTTATTAATTTATAGAGTTATTAATATATAGATTTTGACTAAAAATATTTTCAAAAAATAAAATTCAATATTAAATCAGAAGTTTCCTTTATATGTATATTTTCTTAACTTTTTTTCTAATGTTTCTATATTTACTTTATTTTTCACATTTTCTCATACTTGCCATATTATATAAAATTTTTTTTTCTTTTAATTTCCATATATGTTTGGTATGTGAGAGATTCATATTTTAGTAGTTAGATATTTTAGGTGTATATATATAAATAAAAATAATTATTAATTTATGATTTTATTGGGACCATATTTTACATAGGAGTTCAAAAAAAGTTATTATCTTATTATCTTATCGAATTGTGTCATATTTTACACCGGCCCAACTCGGGACCAGAGAAATTTATTAATTTATCGTGTTTATTAATTTATCGAGTATTAATTTATAGAGTTTCTACTGTACTTATAATTAAAATAAATTTAACTAGTACCAATATAGTTATTTACATCAAATTTAGTGGTAAGGAAATGATATATAGCCCCTTTTTTTTTCCATTTAACTAGCCCACAAAAAAAAAAATTTCCTGCCTAATCAAAAACCAAGATATGACTTGTATAAAAAAATCAAGAAACTGAATCTTACGTAATAAAGTGTGAGTTTAACGCAATTGATATACGAATCTCGCCTCACCACAAGAAAATGATACGGACATCCTTTGTTTAATGCATGTTTTCTGTATTTCACAAATATTATTTTTATTCAGTAGTTACCTTTTATGTAATGTTTTGAATGCTCATTTCCACATTTCTAGATTCTTTCTCGATTGGTAAATCCATATTCGTCTAAAAAGTATATATCAACCATTATTTCGGTATCTGTCAAAAACAATTGACTGATGATGAATGATTTTATCATGTAAATTTGTACATACTTTTCTTTTAATTATCTTAAATTGCGCCTACTAAAGAAATCTTATGCGTTATATATCTTGGTATCCAACTCGCATGACCTATGATTAATTCTTTAACAAAAAATGACCTATGATTAATTCTTTAACAAAAAATGACCTATGATTAATTAACCAACAAGTTTCTTAGGTGTTAAAATCAAAACTAAGGATATTGCTTTAGCGGCCCGAAAAAATAAAGAACATGAACATGCATTTCCTATATAGGCTATATGTTATACATTACAGAAATAATTAACTCCTTTTTTTATTTGTCATCAATAATTAACTCAATTAAGTAGTCGAGTTAGTGAATATTACCCAAAACACATCAAAGGAAAACATAATCATGAGAAATACCAAATCTTTTGTTCACAAATAATGTCGTCTATGGAAATCTATCTCGTGAATAAATTACTAGATATTCTCACATTTCCTAAATCAGTCAAATTTATACTACAGAGAAAAATACCCGGTTACAAGTTGCCACAATCATAGATTAATAATATAAAAAACTTCCATAACATTTAAAGATTACGTTACTATCGTAAAATTCCTATAAATCCCCCCTCTCACACATACCTTCTTCTCCAAATCCTTCATCTTCAAAACACTAGCCTTCACTTAAAAAAGAAAGCACAAAAATGGTTAACAAAACTTCATGTCTTCTTCTTCCTTTGGCTCTCATCTTTCTTGATTTCATCTTAGTTTTATCATTAGCCAAACCGAGTCCAACCACACTCGTCAACGTCGTATCCTACGGAGCTAAACCAGACGGCTCAACAGACTCAACCAAAGCCTTCTTAGCCGCGTGGCAGGTCGCTTGTGCCTCGTCTAAACCTACAACCATTATCGTACCAAACGGACGGTTTTTGGTCGGAAACCTTGTTTTCCAAGGCAACAAGTGTACGGCTGCTCCAAGATCTATTCGTATCGTCGGTACAATCATTGCTCCGGAAGATTATAGAGTTATCGGAAGTTCAGAACAGTGGATCTTGTTCCAGGACGTTACTGATGTTTCAATCTACGGTGGAATACTTGATGCACAAGGCACTAGTTTATGGAAATGCAAGAACAATAACGGTGAAGGAAATTGCCCTACCGGTGCCAAGGTTTGCCTGACCCATACAAGAAATTAAACAAGAAACTTTTTTTATTTACATGCGGTTTTAATTTTTTTTTTTTGTCAACTAAATTTGCAGACTTTGATGTTCACTGGGTCAAATAACATCAATATCAACGGTCTAACGTCGATCAACAGCCAGAGATTCCATATAGCTATCAATTACTGCAATAACGTACATATTGATGGCGTTAAGGTTTCCGCTGATGCGAATAGCCCTAACACCGATGGGATTCACATCCAATCATCCCACTCAGTCCATGTCACCAACTCAAAAATCGGAACCGGTGACGATTGCATCTCCATTGGTCCAGGTTCAAGTTACGTCAACATACAAAACATTCAATGCGGTCCAGGTCACGGCATCAGGTAATACGAAAGAAAAATACGTTTCTTGCTCTCCAAGTTTCATTTATACATACCTTGTTAACTAAATGGTCTTTTCATTTTATTATATTTTTGAATCGTCCTAAACAGTATTGGAAGTCTTGGGAGAGCAGCGGAAGAACTAGGAGTGGAGAACGTGACGGTGAGTAACGTGGATATCACGGGAGCGGATAATGGAGTTAGGATCAAAACATGGGGAAAAAACAGTAAGAGTTTTGCTAGAAACATCGTTTTCCAACATATTCACATGAAGATGGTCAAGAACCCGATCATTATCGACCAACACTATTGTCTTGACAAACCTTGCCCTAACAAGGTAAAAAATAATATTAATTAACTAACCATATCTTATACACATCATTCCATATATTGAGTCATATAATAATATATGTATACTGATTATAGGAATCTGGAGTTAAAGTATCAAATGTGAGATATGAAGATATACACGGGACATCGACTACGGAAGTGGCGGTTATGTTGGATTGTAGTAAGGATGAGCCATGTACTGGAATTGAGATGGCCGATGTGAATCTCGTCTTGGTTAATCAACAGGCTCAGGCATCTTGCGATAATGCACATGGATTTGCGAACGACGACGTCGTCCCTTTCACTCCTTGTCTAAAGAGAGCGGCAGTCTAATTTATATAGATGGATCCGCACTGACGTCGTCCCGGTCGCTCATTGACTAGCTAAAGATGAGTTGATGCAGTTGAATCTGCGAACGACGTAGTAGTTTGCTATTTATACTTGTTTTTCGTTTTGTTACTTGTCTTTTGATTTTTTGAAATTCTTTATGTATTCGTAGCTATCGTTTGAACTTCGAAGTAATGCTTAAATTTTTTTGGCTCAATTCATTATATTTTCCTAATGTATCATGTATGCAAGGATAAATTTCGATTTTACATAGGAGCTGTTCAAAAATCTCGTATCAAATATGTTCTTATTCTTCTAGCAGATGAAAATCATGAGGTTTGACATTACATAGGGAACCAAACCATTATAAAAGTTTCTAATAGAAAAATGTCAATTCAATTTTCTAAATTATATAAAGTTTATAATGATAGTACAGTATTATATATGTATATAGAGGGTCAAGTTTTTATAGAAATAAATAGATTTCTTAGTATTATCAATTCCACTACAACCATTTATCGTCTAAAATTTTTTCCATAGATATTACCTTTAACACACAGACAAAAAGTTTTCCATAGATATATTAAGAAATGCACCAACAAGGCAACAACTTGTTTGAAAAAAAGACATAATTGGATGTTGCCATGTTTGGCAGCGATGATTGAAAATGAAAATAGGTAATCGAAAGATGTGGATATAAATTAAAGTGAATAATTGAATATATATATTAAACTAATTGGAAAATGATAATAGTATACAGAAGAACAGAAGTGGTAATAAAGAGTAATAAATAGCCGACCCATTAACTCTTTACACTGCTACTATAGTAATAAAATATGGAGCATATCACATTTGATACTTTTACCAGATTAGTGGTCTAGCACCAGATTTGTATAGATTTAATTTTAAAAAATGGACCCCATCATCTTCTCCACTTCAGTAGAAACCAAAAGGTCAAAACCCCACTTTCTCCAGGTTGTATTCCATTAAACAAAAGTTTAGCTATTTAAATATTTTATCACTAACAAATATTTGATAATTTAATCATCTACATATTTATAGAGATTGTGTTATGATTTATGAGATTAATACTATAATTCAATGAAGGTTTAAACACCTCCAAAGGAATTTGTGAACCAACTAACTTTTGGTTAATTTCGTTTATAGATGACAAAAGTCTCATTTGATTAATTTTGTTTAGGAAAAAAAAAACAGACTAAGATCGTTTCCCTTCTTTTCAACAGTTTTGTTTGTTTCTGTGTGACTAGTCGTCTTCTTCTTCTGATTCCTCTTAACCTCCATTGACGACAACCCTCCTAGGACGCAATGTGGATTTATTCCATGTAAATAGTTTAATCTTCATAGGTTTCTGAGAATTTGTGTGAAAAAGGAAGAAGCTTTATCATCCATCAATGGAGAACATAGCAGCGCAGCTAAAACGCGGTATCTCAAGGCAATTCTCAACTGGATCGATGCGTCGAACATTGAGCCGACAGTTCACGCGTCAGTCATCGCTCGACCCTCGCCGGACAAACATGAGGTTCAGCTTCGGCCGTCAGTCCTCTCTCGATCCGATCCGGAGGAGCCCCGATTCAAGGAGCGACGACGAGCCGCACATGGCGGTGCCGGAGAATCTCGATTCGACCATGCAGCTTCTCTTCATGGCCAGCAAAGGTGACGTCAGAGGAGTCGAGGAGCTTATCGTTGAAGGGATCGATGTCAATAGCATCGATCTCGATGGCCGTACGGCGCTTCACATCGCCGCCTGCGAGGGCCATTTAGGCGTCGTCAAGGCTCTTCTCAGCCGTAGAGCTAACATTGATGCTCGTGATCGTTGGGGAAGCACGGTCTGTCTTCTTCTTCTAAACCCTATTGTCAAATTCGATTGTGTTGATTGTTTTGATTAGGATTGGTTTAAAGGTGAGATTTTTATCTCTGATTTTGATGTCTTCCGGTGAAATTAGGCGGCTGCTGATGCCAAGTATTATGGGAATTTAGATGTTTACAATCTCTTGAAGGCCCGAGGAGCTAAAGCTCCGGTACGATACTAATCAGAATCTCACTGATTTCTTGAGACGTTTGGTCCTTTTGTTTGTATGTTCATGTGTTGTTTTATGAAATCTTCACACTTTATAGAAAACCAGGAAGACGCCGATGACTGTGACGAATCCGAGAGAAGTTCCAGAGTATGAGCTGAATCCACTTGAGGTTCAAGTCCGGAAATCTGATGGCATCTCAAAGGCATGCTCTTTGCTCTCTTAAAAGTCGCATTTGATCATTAGGCATCACTGTTCTTGGAGCATTTTTGATTCAGTTGTGTTTGATTGTTTGCAGGGAGCATATCAAGTAGCTAAATGGAATGGGACGCGAGTTTCGGTCAAGATACTTGACAAAGATAGCTACTCAGATCCGGAACGCATGTAAGCCATTCTTCTTCTGTTATAATATTTGAATGATCTTAACATCGATACTCCACAAAATTCACGTTTTTATATTATATTACTCTGTTTCTCAAGTTCATGCTTTTGTCTCTCTGGTTTTTGAATCTGAACAGAAACGCATTCAAGCATGAATTGACGTTGCTAGAAAAAGTCCGGCATCCAAATGTTGTCCAATTTGTTGGAGCTGTCACTCAGAACATACCGATGATGATTGTAGTTGAGTATAATCCCAAAGTAACCATCTTTACTTCTCTTCTTCTTCTGAATTTCCTATATGAAGCATGTCAGTGTCTTTTCGTTGCTTATCAGGTTGATTATGTTGTTGCAGGGAGACTTAGGTGTGTACCTCCAAAAGAAAGGACGTTTATCTCCTTCCAAAGCCCTTAGATTCGCTCTTGATATTGCCAGGGGCATGAATTACCTCCATGAGTGTAAACCAGATCCGATCATTCACTGTGATCTAAAGCCAAAGTAAGATAACAAAAAGCAAATGTTGATTAGATATATGTTAATATACCTTTGGTTCTATGTTTCTGTTGGTTTAATATATTGAAAATTTTCGTAAGGTGCCAGAAACATTTTGCTGGATAGAGGAGGGCACTTGAAGATCTCTGGATTTGGTTTGATTAGATTGTCAAAGATATCTCCAGACAAAGCGAAAGTAGCAAACCACAAAGCACATATAGATCTCTCAAGTAAGGAGATATGCTTCTTTCACATCTTATAAAAATGTAATTTTTTGCAAGATTGACAAAATTGTTTCTTGGTTGCAGATTACTACATAGCACCAGAGGTTTATAAAGACGAAATCTTTGACAGAAAGGTCGATGCACACTCATTTGGTGTCATCTTATACGAGGTACATTTCCTCTTCTTGCTCTGTTTTTCTCTTTCTTGCATCTCTGTGTTTCTTTAATCTGTATATGTGTGTTGTCAGATAACAGAGGGAGTACAGATTTTTCACCCGAGACCACCTGAAGAAGTTGCGAAGATGATATGCTTAGAAGGAAAGAGACCCGTTTTCAAAACCAAGTCAAGAACTTACCCTCCGGATATGAAAGAGTAAGCGAGCTCTTAAAACTATTTTGGAACAAGAATGATTTTATGGCCAATGCACATTCTTGAATCCGTTGTATGGCTTAACTTGCAGTTTGATTGAGGAGTGTTGGCATCCAGAAGTCCGTATTAGGCCAACGTTTTCCGAGATTATCATTCGGCTTGACAAGATAGTTACTAGTTGCTCTAAGCAAGGATGGTGGAAAGATACGTTTAAGTTCCCTTGGTAAGATCTCATCTTCATGTAGAATCTAAAGTTAAAACAAAGATGAAAGAAAGATAGTGAGAAATAATGAGCTTTTTGTTGCAGGAAATAAAAGGGGAAGAAACAGGGAATCGACTCTGTAGCCACCGGAGAAGAAGAAAATATGGAGAAACAGTAACAGGGTGAGATTTGTGGACGAAAACCGATTCTCATGGCTTATGTAATTTTGTGTGTAGATCCAAAGACAGAATGTGCTTTCTCTTTATTTTCATTCACTTGTTTTCAGGTTACATCCATAAGTTTGTATAGTAAATGAATATTCCACAGAAGAAGAATCAGCTTAAATATCTGCATGAAAGACTGGCACAACAACATACTACAGCAGAATAATTGTTAAAACAAAAAATTACTATTGAATAGATCTTTGCTTCTTCATCTGATAACTTATTTGCTCTGAAGCTTAGCTACTTTATCATCTGAGTAGCTTATTGGATTTGAACCTTTGATACAAATGTGTTAATGTTGTTATCTGTAGAGCCACCTTCACAGAGTGACTTCACAGCCAAGTCTCTCCATTTCATTGCGTTTATCTTCATCTCTTTACTCTTCTCTCCTTCCATCACTTCTTTAATGCAAAACTCAATCTCCTCTCTCTTTGAAATCCCACTCTCTTTCTCTGCCTTCACACGAACCCCAACCTTCCATACATCTTGTATGTACTTTGCATTCATCGGCTGATCCATCCATTGAGGCATAGCAACCATGGGAACCCCTAAAGTCAATGCTTCCATGGTTGAGTTCCAGCCACAGTGAGTCATGAAACAACCAACTGCTTTGTTTGAGAGAACTTGAAGCTGAGGACTCCATTTCAAGACCAAGCCTTTGTCTTTATCCAATGTCTCAAGAAACCCTAATGGGAGCTTTGCTTCCTCAGAAGCTCCGACCACCCACAGGAAACTGAAGTTGATCACTGCTGAAGCAAGCTCTTTCATCTGCACACTGCTCAGCTGAGCAATGCTCCCAAACGCAATATATACCACTGACCCTTGTGGCTTTGTGTTAAGCCAGGTAGTGCATAAGGCAGCCTCTTTTGAGTCGAAGAGGTGCAGATCATAGTCGTTGTCTGATTTGATCTGTTGGTCTAAGTACATTGATGGAACAGTTGGGCCAGTTGTTAACACAGGACAAACTTTCGACAACAACTCCTCCTCCTATAAACCAAAAACAAAACAAAAAGTAATTAAGGGGAAAAAGAGTAACTAGGGTAAAGGAACAGAGTCGCTAGGGTCAAAACAGAGCAATTAGGACCGTGAATTAGGGCAAACAGAGTAATTGGGATATGAACTAACATGAAGGTCCAGCTCCTGGAATGTATTAACGAGTACGAAATCAGCTTTTTCGAAGTTGGTGAACTGCTGAAGCATCATCTCAGAGTAAACCGGGTGGGACACAGCAGGAGTGGTGAAAGTAGGCAAATCTTGGAGCTCAAGAAAAGTCAAATCTTGGATGGGAAGTTTCAAGCTTCCCTGGTTTTTGTAAAAAAGATAATTGATATAGTTAACAGAGCAAGAATGCGTGAAGAAAGGAGCCGCAGGTAAACCGAACTCTCTTGCAAGATCAAGCGCCCAAGGCAAGAAAGAGTCGTAGACGATACAAGTGATGGGGTCATCACTAGTCTGATGCTTGCGGATTACGTCAGCGACGGTTTTTGAGCCAAAGGTTTTAAAGTTTTGAAGGTATTCGAGGAGTGAGCCGCCTGGTGAGAACCCGCTTTGGTCGTAGCCGTCGGAGATTCTGGCTAAGGAGACGGGACTAGATGGATCGATGTGTATTGTGTTGAAGATGTAAGTGGTGAGAGTGTGAGTGGTTTTGAAACCTTTGTGGTGAAGTCGTTTGCAGAATTGGCGTAATGGTGTGATGTGACCTTGGCTTGGGAATGTCACTGCTAACACATGTCCTCTCTGCTTCTCCATCTCCATCTCCTTCTCTATCTCTATCTCTCTCAAAATCACTGTCTTTTGCTTACACCAAAATGAATGAAGCGATAGTGCGAATTTATATTACGTTGATAGGTCTGTGAGGTTGTTGGGAAAGAAAGACAACAGCTTTGTGAATAGAGCAAGAAGAAAAACCAGAGTTGTGTTTCCTAAATAAGAAAAGAAAATGTGTTAACGGTCAAGAAACTAAAGAAGGGTCACGAAAATGTTTTAAAGCTTGTTGCACAGAAATGGAAATAGGAATTAATCAAGTGTCGGTGGTGTATCCGTGTATGTAACAACTTACAAGAACATCTCAACAAAATATGTATATTTAGTTCTTCGTAGTATACCTGACAAAGCGGGAGGTGTATAATTAATGTTATTGTATTAAGCTAATATTAGTCGTTGTGGTCCAAAGTCCAAGTGATGCATATGTTTTATAGGATTGATGACTGAATGAATGTTATTAGATGAGAAGGTTACATTATATATAGTGCGTGATTTCCATAGATCTTTGCTACTTCATCTGATAACTTATTTGCTCTGAACCTTTGATATAAACGTGTCAATGTTGATATCTGTAGAGCCTCCTTCATTGAGTGACTTGACAGCCAAGTCTCTCCATTTCTTTGCGTTTTCCTTCATCTCTTTGCTCTTCATCACTTCCTTTATACTAAACTCAATCTCCTCTCTCTTGACAATCCCACTCTCCTTGTCTATCTTCACACGAACTCCACACTTCCACACATCTTGTATGTACTTTGCGTTCATCGGTTGATCGGTCCATTGAGGCATAGCCACCATGGGAACCTCTAAAGCCAAAGCCTCTAGAGTTGAGTTCCAGCCACAGTGAGTCAAGAAGCAACCGATGGCTTTGTTTGATAGAACTTCAAGCTGAGGACTCCATTTCAAGACCAAGCTCTTGTCTTTATCTACTGTCTCAAGATACCCTAATGGGAGTTTTGCCTCCTCTGAAGGTCTGACCACCCACAGGAAGCTGAAGTTGCTTATTGCTGAAGCAAGCTCCTCCATCTGCACATTATTCAGCTGAGACATGCTCCCAAATGCTACATACACCACCGACCCTTGGGGCCTTGTGTCGAGCCAGTTAGTGCATATGAGAGAATCTTTCGAATCAAAGAGAGTCAGATCATAGTCTGTATCTGATTTGATCCGTTTGTCTAAGTACATTGATGGAATACTCGGACCAATTGTCAACACAGGACAAACTTTAGACAACAACTCCTTCTCCTGTAAAACAACAGATTAATTAGGACATGAACAAGAACAAGACATGGATGAGGAAGTTGTAAGAGAGAGAGAGAGGGAGAGAGATCTAACAGGAAGGTCCAGATCTTGGAAGGTATTAACGAGTACAAAATCAGCTTTCTCGAAGTTTGTAAACTGTTGAAGCACCATCTCGAGGTAAGCAGGGTAAGATCCGGGAACAGAGACGAAGGAAGGCAAATCTTGGAGCTCAATAAACGGCAAGTCCTTTACGGGAAGCTTCAAGCTTCCATGGTTTATGTAGGAAAGATAATAAACGTAGTTCACAGCACACGACTGCGTAAAGTATGGAGCCGCAGCTAAACCAAACTCTCTGGCAAGGTCAAGTGTCCAAGGCATGAAAGCATCATAGACGATGCAAGTGATGGGGTTATCACTAGACTGGTGTTTGCGGATGATGTCTGCAATGGTTTTGGAGCCGAAGGTTTTGAAGTTTTGGAGGTATTCGCCGATGGAGCCAGCTGAGCCAAATCCGCCGTGGTCGTAGCCATCAGAGATGGTGGCTATGGAGATTGGACCAGTTGTGTCAGGTTTGATGGAGTTGAAGAGGAAAGAGGTGAGAGTGAGAGTGGTTTTGAGACCTTTGGAGTGAAGTCGTTTGCAGAATTGGCGGATTGGTGTGGTGTGTCCTTGCGCTGGATATGGCACTGCCAATACATGTCCTCTCGCCATCTCACTCTCTCTCGGATCTCTCTCTTAAAATATGTTTCTTTAACCACAATGAGGAAGCTAATATATACAGACAGCAGGTTTGTTAGGTTCTTGGTTCTTGGAAGCTAATATATAATCAGAACAAGAGATGTAGTTTTGTTTTTTTGTCAAAAAATGGAAGCAAGTAGAAAAAAGTCAAAAACCAATTTGCGTTAATCTTATCTTTCGCAAGAATAGGAAACGTGTTAAGAATCATTAAGTGTTAATTTTGCACATGTTGAAGATCTTGTTCATTTTGGATTCAAGAATGAATCATGAAGTCTGAAGAAAAGTGGTTTGGAAGTCGAGAGCAGCCTTAACGTGCCAGAGAAGGAATCCTGGGATAGCAGCCAAGATAGAGCGGATTAGACCAAAGGATCATCAAGTAAAATGGACGAACTTAGACCAAAGACTCCTTTGCTACTTTGTTGATTGAGACCTCATCATCTCATCTTATTTAGTGAAGAAAATTCTTAACAATTTGCATTTGGAACTTGGCCATTCCAAACCTAGAACACGAAATATCAAGACCAAAATTCAGATGACATTTTTTGTAGGCAGTGAATTAAGCTAATGATTAAGGTGACCGGTGAATACATAAACTGATAATATTTTGTTTGTTTATTGTCTAATTTGCAAATAGAAATTAAGCTCAAGTGATCAGTAGGACCACAGAAGTGGATTGATCTTCTTTTCTTTTCTTTTTTTTTTGTTAAAGGGCCAAGTGGATGATCTTGGTGAACTGTTCAAGATCTAGGGTTAAAAGTTAATTATAAATGTCTTTTTATGACTTCCATCTATCTCTGATTTTTCAAACTCGTATGACTTCCATCAATATGTTTCTTAAAAATGTAAATAGAGATTGAAACTTTTATGGACATCGAACTATAACTCTATAAGTATGATATCTACTTTGTGTAAATCGTTTACGCTCTTCTGATCCCCACCTAAAAAATATGCCCGTGAAAGGTTATTTAATTATAGCATGTGAATATGTGTGGCCATCGTTGAGATTTCAGTTATTAGCTAAGTTATTGACTTATTGTCTGATTAGCATACGAGTGGCGCCAAAATATGGCTGCTTCAAGATACGTGTCAGTAGCTTGATGGTTACGTTTTTGTTTTTGTTTTCGTTTTTGAATTGTTAAAAATGGGTACGTAATTACGTATAGAGGTGGACACGGAACGGTTGCAATTCGATTTTGAGATATCACTCATTATTACTCGATTCCGACCCTTAGGGACAATCTTCTTCTCCATGTTAAAAGCAACCCTCGTGAGAATTAAATTTATGCCCATAGGTGAAAACAAGTAAACAACAAATAGAGAGATTACGTATAGAAGAAACTATTTTGGACCGAAGAAAAAGTACAAATTAGGGTTGTAAATGATCCCACATCAGAAAGTTGGAAGATTTATATACTTTTTAATACTCGTGTGCCCATGTTCAAAACCACCCACATGAGAAGCATTAAATTTAAGTATAGAGGAGTTGAAAATCTAAACAAAAACTGATGTATACACAAGAAACTATTTTGGACCAACAATTATTTTTTGGCTTAAGGAGTGAAATATATGGAACAAAAAAATCCATTCACAGGGATTTTTTCTAGAAAAAAATATATCAGTTATCAAACTCACTCGCTATGTATTATTTGTGTATTGAACAAAAGACATTACAGGATTTTTTTTTTTCTTCCTTTTCACTTGCTTTCATGTGTCCATAAATTTGAATAATTTGTAACATGTACTGTACAAGAAACAAATAACTCAGGTCGTTGCCAAAAAGAGTTAAGAAAATTCAGATAGGAACGACTGTTTCTATACTTTTACGTAGGTTGGAAAAAAGAATTGTAGCATAAAAATTACTTTTGAGAAAATGCACAAGCAAAATGATGACTGAATTGTTTGGGGTTCAAATACTTGAAGACACGAACATTCAAAACACACATATTTGAAAAATTATATACAGTGAAAAAGACAGATCCAACAGTACATTATAAGCAAAAACATTTTTACTCATCATGTCATCATGTGAGTAGATTATTTGATTTGAACCTTTGATACAAATGTGTTAATGTTGTTATCTGTAGAACCTCCTTCACTGAGTGACTTCACGGCCAAGTCTCTCCATTTCATTGCGTTTATCTTCATCTCTTTACTCTTCTCTCCTTCCATCACTTCCTATGCTAAACTCAATCTCCTCTCTCTTTGCAATTCCACTCTCTTTCTCTGCCTTCACACGAACCCCAACCTTCCATACATCTTGTATGTACTTTGCATTCATCGGCTGATCCATCCATTGAGGCATAAATACCATGGGAACCCCTAAAGTCAATGCTTCAATTGTTGAGTTCCAGCCACAGTGAGTCATGAAACAACCAATTGCTCTGTTTGAGAGAACTTGAAGCTGAGGACTCCACTTCAAGACCAAGCCCTTGTCTTTATCCAATGTCTCAAGAAACCCTAATGGGAGATTTTCTTCCTCAGAAGCTCCGACCACCCACATGAAACTGAAGTTGGTTACTGCTGAAGCAAGCTCTTTCATCTGCACACTGCTCATCTGAGCCATGCTCCCAAACGCAATATATACCACTGAGCCTTGTGGCTTTGTGTTAAGCCAAGTAGTGCATAAGGCAGCCTCTTTTGAGTCGAAGAGGTTCAGATCATAGTCGTTGTCTGATTTGATCTGTTGGTCTAAGTACATTGATGGAACAGTTGGGCCAATTGTTAACACGGGACAAACTTTCGACAACAACATTTCCTCCTGCAAACCAAAAAAAAAAGTAATCAAGGGGAAAAAGAGTAACTAGGATAAAAGAAACAGTGTTGCTAAGGTAAAAACGGGGTAGGTAGTGCAAAAGGAACAAAGTAACCAAGGGGAAAATAACAGAGTTAGCTAGGAAAAAATAGTTAGGGAAAATATGTGTAACTATTACATGAAGTAGGGAAAGGCAGAGTAATTTCAGAATGAATTTGGCAAAACAGAGCAAGTAGGACCATGAATTAGGGCAAACAGAGTAATCTCGACATGAAACAGTGGATAAAAACAGAGTAATTGGGATATGAACTAACATGAAGGTCCAGCTCCTGGAATGTATTAACGAGTATGAAATCAGCTTTATCGAAGTTGGTGAACTGCTGAAGCACCATTTCAGAGTAAGCAAGGTGGGACACATCAGGAGTTACGAAAGTAGGCAAATCTTGGAGCTCAAGAAAGGTCAAATCCTGGATGGGAAGTTTCAAGCTTCCCTGGTTTTTGTAAAAAAGATAATTGATATAGTTAACAGAGCAAGAATGCGTGAAGAAAGCAGCCGCAGGTAAACCGAACTCTCTTGCAAGGTCAAGCGCCCAAGGCAAGAAAGAGTCGTAGACGATACAAGTGATGGGGTCATCACTAGTCTGATGCTTGCGGATGATGTCAGCGACGGATTTGGAGCCAAAGGTTTTGAAGTTTTGAAGGAAGTCGAGGACTGAGCCGCCTGATGAGAACCCACTGTTGTCGTAGCCGTCGGAGATTCTGGCTATGGAGACGGGACTAGATGGATCGATGTGGATTGTGTTGAAGATGGAAGTGGTGAGAGTGAGAGTGGTTTTGAAGCTTTTTTGGTAAAGTCGTTTGCAGAATTGGTGTATTGGTGTGATGTGACCTTGGCTTGGGAATGTCACTGCTAACACATGTCCTCTCTTCTTCTCCATCTCCATCTCCATCTCCTTCTCTATCTCTCTCAAATCACTATCTTTTTCGGATACCAAAATGAATAAAGCGATAATGCGAATATATATTAAGTTGATATGTCTATAAGGTTATTGGGAAAGAAAGACAACAGCTTTGTGAATAGAGCAAGAAGACAAACCAGAGTTGTGTTTCCTAAATAAAAATAAAAAAAAAAAAATGTGTTAACGGTCAAGAAACTAAAGAAGGGTCACGAAAAGGTATTAAAGCTTGTTGTACGAAAATTTTGTTTGACAACTCTTTGCTAAAGAGGCGCACAGAAATGGAATTAGGAACTAGTCAAGTGAGAAGACTCTCTACGGTTCTATTAGTTAACATCTTACAAGAACATCTCAACAAAATATGTGGATTAAAATTTTGTATTATTAATCTGATTGTATTATTAAGTTAACATTAGTCGTTGTAGTGATGCATATGTTTAACCTAAGAGCATGTCCATCGGTGTATCAGGGTGGGTTTTTAAGTGGGTATCAGGCTGATTTTGTTTTAAAAATAATGTTTTAATCGCATAATATAGCTGAGACGTATATAGACGAAGAAACGAATCAGCTCTGCCTGATACCCTGACGTGTCACCCTGTGATTGGGTGATTAATTATTTTATTTTTTTTAAAGTAAAATGGCATAACGAAAAAATCGCATCCTTTTCTAACACAAACGAATCCGACATCGATTATCACCGGATTTCTCTTCTTCATGTCGTTAGAGTTCGTCGCCGTGATGGAGATCCCCGGATTCGTCAAGCTTTGTGGGATGGCGAGTTTAATTCTCTCCATAAATTCTTTTTATCTGATTCAATTTCAAGACGCCGATGTAAATGCTCTATGAGATTCCTTCGGTGAGAGCTCCGACTTCCGACGTTCTTAAACTGCATAATCCGACCCTAACTCTTCCAATCTTCTTCGTTTATGTTCCCTAAAAGAAGAGAAATTGCATATTCCGACCCGACGGTCAAACTGCATAATCCGATCAGCATTACTGTCAATTTCTCCTTTCGCCTTAATTCGATCGGAACACCCAAAAGTACTTTTCAATTGCGAGAGAAAGCCGTCTATTCCCTTTTTTATGCATCGTTGACTCGATTGGCCTGTGAAAGAGAAGTCAAAGCTAGTTTTAATCAGAGGATTGTAGTGAAACTGTCTAAAAGCAAAGCTGAAAAGGGTTTGTTTTTCTTAACTCGAATTTGTCGCAGGAATGGCTGGCATGACATGGACCGTTTGATGCAGTCATAGACGGAGCCAACATGGGCTTGGTCAACCAGCGAAATTTCAACTTCTTCCAGGTGATCTTGAAATCCTTCTCATTTTAATTCCAATGTCAAGATACTTGCTTAAGTCTTTAACTTATGTGACTCTTTATCTCTTGCTCTAGTTTAACAATATAGTCAATCGATATCAACAAATTAGTCCATCGAAAAGATTACCACTTGTGATCCTGCACAAGAGGCGTGTACATGGAGGTCCAGCTACTTACCGTAACAGAGGCTTGTGAAAACTCTGTTTCTAGGTTGTGCATTGATCCAAATAAAAAACCATCCATCCATTGATTGTGTGAAAACTCTGTTTCCAGGTATTGGCTTTACACTGCTGTAAGTTGCAAGTGTTTATCTGTGTTGAGAGAGAATGAATTGAAACTGCATATGCTACCTCCATACTCCGTTGTTAATAGGTCGATTTCTGTCAAATTTGTTAATACTAAACATAAAACTTTATATGATTATCTGTGTAATGATGCAGGAGTCTGAAGATGGAACATGGAACATGGCACGTCCCCATGAGTGTAGAAGATGATGCATCTCATAAGAAGTTTTGTGTTGGTTTTCCTTGAAATGTATTCTCTCTTGCTTGAAATGCATTTTACCAAAATATTTTATTTTTAAAATACTAGAATATCACCATTGGAAGAGCAAAATTTATAAGCAAACCCAAGTCTCTTAAACAAAAAAACTTAACAAAAATAATAATAAAAAATGTTGTGATACCCATATGAGAGTATCACCAATGGACATGCTTTAAGGGCATCTCCAATGTATTGCCCATATTTGACTCCAAAATGAAGAAATCTCAAAATGGAGTTGAGTTTTGCTCCAATGTATTGCCTCATTTTTTACTTCAAAACTTTTTATTAATTACTAAATTTACATTGAATATTTATATATATTACAAATTGCCCCATAATTTTTTTTCTTCAAAACTTTCACAATTTATTATAATTATTTAAATTAATTATGAAAATATTAATAATACATTATTACAAGACTAAAAATAACAACACAAACTGAATTTTATTTTTAATTAGAACCATTTGAATAGTTGTTTTAATAAATTTTTTTTGATGTTATTTCTAATAAAAATATTTTTCCTTTCTTTTTAAATTTATTTAGCTTAAATAATTAAATTTTCTATTAAATATGTGTTATTTTATTTTAGGGTAAAAATAAACATCAAAATAATTAATTATATATAAACTGAAATAATTTAAAACTTCAAGGACTGTTATATAATTTAAAAACTTCAACTCCAAAATGGAAATGAAAATGGGATCAACCTCAATTTGGGAAAAAATATGGCATTTTGCCATTTTGAGATTGAAAATGGGTTGGGTTGGAGCAAAATTGACTCCAAAATGCAATAAAGGTGAAATATGGGGCTGGGTTGGAGATGCTCTAACAAAGGGAAAAGAAATGACTTCTTTATACTTATAATCATATTTTATACATCTGCTAAACATAATAAAGAAAAGCATATCTTACTTTTCAACAAATATAAAAAGAATAACAGGTCATATAAGTATCAAAAGTAGGTACAATTATTTGCATAATTGCATACAATTATTGGGGAATTAATTGCACAACTGCATGCATGCAAGTAAAAATGTTCCGGCTTGATATGAAACCAACTGACAAAAAAATCTCAACAAAAATATATTCGAAAAAGGGATTATTCAATATTTAAATTAAACATCCATAGTCGTTTATGGAAACTATGAAGAAGGAGCTGAAGGAAGATTTGGCGCAACCGAAGACTCTAACCGTTGATAAAAGGGACATGAAGGAGGAGAGCAATGCATTGTTAGAGAAAGAGTCAGACTGTCAGAGGGATATAGATCACCAAATTACGAATAGAAAATTAGCTCAATCAATGTCTTCCAAAAAGCCACAAAAACCATAATAATTATTAAACAAATTAGTTAAGATCCAAATTTGAATTTGATTAGGCTAGACTAGTGGAAGAAGTACTTGCCCAAAAACTAACGAAATTTATGGTGGGAAACTTTATAACTTGTAAGATTTGCAAGTAACCATAAGAAGAATCAACTTACAAGATTATATAGAGTGAAGAAGAAAGATCCAACAGGACATTAAAAGCAAAGACATTTTGCTTCCACATCATGTGCGTAGCTTATTTGATTTGAACCTTTGACACAAATGTGTTAATGTTGTTATCTGTAGAGCCACCTTCACTGAGTGACTTCACAGCCAAGTCTCTCCATTTCTTTGCGTTTTTTTTCATCTCTATGCTCTTCTCTCCTTCCATCACTTCCTTAATGCTGAACTCAATCTCCTCTCTCTTTGCAATCCCACTCTCTTTCTCTGCCTTCACACGAACCCCAACCTTCCATACATCTTGTATGTACTTTGCATTCATCGGCTGATCCGTCCATTGAGGCATAGCAACCATGGGAACACCTAAAGTCAATGCTTCCATGGTTGAGTTCCAGCCACAGTGAGTCATAAAACAACCAATTGCTTTGTTTGATAGGACTTGAAGCTGAGGACTCCACTTCAAGACCAAGCCTTTGTCTTTGTCCACTGTCTCAAGAAATCCTAATGGGAGTTTTGCTTCCTCAGAACCTCTGACAACCCACAGGAAACTGAAACTGAAGTTGTTTACTGCTGAAGCAATCTCTTTCATCTGCACACTGCTCAGCTGAGCCATGCTCCCGAAGGCTATATATACCACTGACCCTTGTGGCTTTGTGTTAAGCCAAGTATTGCATAAGGCAGCCTCTTTTGAGTCGAAGAGGTTCAGATCATAGTCGTTGTCTGATTTAATCTGTTGGTCTAAATACATTGATGGAACAGTTGGGCCAATTGTCAACACTGGACAAACTTTAGACAACAACTCCTCCTCCTGTATACCAAGAACAAAGTAAGTAAGGGGAAAAAGAGTAACTAGGGTAAAAGAACAGTGTCGCTAGGGTAAAAACAGGTACGTAGAGCAAAAGGAACAAAGTAAACAGAACAAAAAAACAGAGTAGTTAGGAAAAAAACTGTGAAACTAAGCAGGGAAAGGCAGAGTAATTACAGCATGGATTTGACAAAACAGAGCAATTAGGAACATGATTTAGGGCAAACAGAGTAATATCGACATGAATCAGGGGATAAAAACAGAGTAGTTAGGATATGAACTAACATGAATGTCCAGCTCCTGGAATGTATTAACGAGTATGAAATCAGCTTTATCGAAGTTGGTGAACTGTTGAAGCACCATCTCTAAGTAAGCAAGGTGGGACCCAGTAGGAGTGACGAAAGTAGGCAAGTCTTGGGGCCCAAGAAAAGTCAAGTCCTGGATGGGAAGTTTCAAGCTTCCTTGGTCTTTGTACAGAAGATAATTGATATAGTTAACAGAACAAGACTGCGTGAAGAAAGGAGCAGCAGCTAAACCGAACTCTCTTGCAAGATCAAGCAACCAAGGCATGAAAGAATCGTAGACGATACAAGTGATGGGGTCATCACTAGTCTGATGCTTGCGGATGACGTCAGCAACGGTTTTGGAGCCAAAGGTTTTGAAGTTTTGAAGGTACTCGGGGACTGAACCGGCTGATGAGAAGCCACCGTCGTCGTAGCCGTCGGAGATTGTGGCTATGGAGACGGGACTAGATGGATCGATGTGGACTGTGTTGAAGATGAAAGCGGTGAGAGTGTGAGTGGTTTTGAAACCTTTGTGGTGAAGTCGTTTGCAGAATTGGCGTATTGGTGTGATGTGACCTTGGCTTGGGAATGGCACAGCTAAGACATGTCCTCTCTTCTTCTCCATCTCCATCTTCTTCTCTATCTCTCTCGGTATGTGAGATTGTTACGAGAAAAGACAGCAGCTTGTGAATAGAGCAAGAAGACAAACCGAGTACGTGTTAACGGTCAAGAAACTGAAGAAGGGTCACGAGTTATTAAAGCTATTGGTACAAAATTTTGTTTGGGAACTAAGAAGGTAGATGAGGGCAAAGACACTTTACGAAAGATGCACACGGAAATGGAAATAGGAAGTGATCAAGTGGGAAGAGTCTCAACGGTTCTATAATTACAAGAACATCTCAACAAAATATGTGTATTAACATTTTGTATTAAATTAAATATAATTGTATTAAGTTAATATTAGTCGTTGTGGTCCAAAGTCCATGATGCATGTGTTTAACCTAACAAAGGGAAACAAAATGACTTCTTTTTAGTCATGTTTTATATACTTGCTAAACGGCTAAACCTAAGAAAGAAAGAATATCCGGCTTTTCAACAAATAAACAAAAAATAAACTGGTCATAAAAGTATCAAAAGTAGGTACAATTATTTGCATGCAAGTAAAAATACTCCGGTTTGATATTATTCTACAAATTAAACATCCATAGTGTTTTTTTTTTGTTGTTGATTAAGAAGAAATATTCATAATTGTTTTTATGGAATCGATAGAACTATGAAGAAGGAGCTAAGACCATCTCCATCCCTAAAACCATGTTTTTGGTTCTAAATTATATTTTATTAATAATTTTCACAAAAATCAATACTATGATTTTTTCTTTTTTTTTCTTCCTCCATCCCTAAAACCTTTGATTTGGTTCTTTAACAATTTTTTCTTTTTTTACAAAATTCAAATTCAATTCAAATTCTCAAGAGAGCAATATTTTTACTAAGTTTCCCGAAGAATTCAACTAACGTTTCCTGCATTGCCGCTGGGAATTGCTGAAACCCGATCCATTCACGAACAAGAGACCCATCACTCCAAAATCCTTCTCCAAATTCTAAAAACAACACATTCAAACCCCTAAATTCGATTATTAATAGTCAATAGATACAACAGAAATAAACAAGTGTGACAGATGAAAGATTTTTGATGGACACAGAAGAGTAAGAATATGAAATTCTGTTAACGGAATCAGAACTATGTTTCTCGACGGTGAAGAGACGAGAGAGAGAGGAAGAGAGAAATGAGGGATTTTTTTGTTTTTTTTTTAATGTTTTCAAAACTTCTCTTGACACGTGTGCGGTTTTTAAATTAGAAAATAAGTCTAAGATAAGATTCGGATTTACAATATTATTAGATTAAAAATTTATTTAAATCACTTATTACTCTTAAAACCTTCTTTAAATCCCTGGATGGAGATGCCCTAAAGGAAAATTTGGCGGAACCGAAGATTCCAACCGTTGATAAAAGGGACAGAGTAAATAGAACACGAACGAGGAGAGCAATGCATGGTTATAGAAAGAGACAGAGAGGGAGAGATAGATCACCAAATTACGAATATAAAATTAGCTCAATCATTGTCTTCCAAAATAGAGAAAAAAACACCAAATTAATTATTAATAAACTAGTTAAGATCCAGATTTGACTTTGAATAGGACTATTGGAATACACTGCCAAAGTGATTAAATCGAAAAGCATATAAGACATAAATGGGAAAGAAAAAGAAGAAATCAGAAATGATATATTTCTATGACATTTTATTGGGGGAGTAACAAGAAGAAGTTCTTGCCTAGAAACTAACGAAATTTTATTGTGGGAAACTTTATAACTTGTAAGATTTGCAAGTAACCAGAAGAAGAATCAACTTAAAGATTACACTGAATGTAATACTGACCCAACATGATACTGTGAACAGAGTTTTGCTTTCATGTGATTACTGATTTGATCTGAGCCTTTGATACAAACGTGTCAATGTTGATATCTGTAGAGCCTCCTTCATTGAGTGACTTGACAGCCAAGTCTCTCCATTTCTTTGCGTTTTCCTTCATCTCTTTGCTCTTCTCCTTCCATCACTTCCTTTATACTAAACTCAATCTCCTCTCTCTTGGCAATCCCACTCTCCTTGTCTTCTTCACACGAACTCCACCTTCCACACATCTTGTATGTACTTTGCATTCATCGGTTGATCGTCCATTGAGGCATAGCCACCATGGGAACCCCAAAGGTCAAGCTTCCATGGTTGAGTTCCAGCCACAGTGAGTCAAGAAACAACCGATAGCTTTGTTTGATAGAACTTCAAGCTGAGGACTCCATTTCAAGACCAAGCTCTTGTCTTTATCCACTGTCTCAAGAAACCCTAATGGGAGTTTTGCCTCCTCTGAAGGTCTGACCACCCACAGGAAGCTGAAGTTGCTTATTGCTGAAGCAAGCTCCTCCATCTGCACATTATTCAGCTCAGCATGCTCCCAAATGCTACATACACCACTGACCCTTGTGGCCTCTTGTCGAGCCAGTTAGTGCATAAGAGAGAATCTTTCGAAGTCAAAGAGAGTCATATCGTAGTAGTGTCTGATTTGATCCGTTTGGTCTAAGTACATTGATGGAACGTCGGACCAATTGTCAACACAGGACAAACTTTGACAACAACTCCTTCTCCTGTAAAAAACAGAAATTAGGATACAAAACAAAGGAACAGAAGGTTGGGAAGAGAGAGAGAGAGATCTAACATGAAGGTCCAGCTCTTGGAAGGTATTAACGAGTACGAAATCAGCTTTCTCGAAGTTTGTAAACTGTTGAAGCACCATCTCAAAGTAAGCAGGGTAAGATCCGGGAACAGAGATGAAAGAAGGCAAATCTTGGAGCTCAAGAAAGGCAATCCTTACGGGAAGCTTCAAGCTTCCATGGTTTATGTAGGAAAGATAATAAACGTAGTTCACAGCACAACGACTGCGTAAAATAAGGAGCCGCAGCTAAACCAAACTCTCTAGCAACGTCGAGTGCCCAAGGCATGAAAGCATCATAGACGATACAAGTGATGGGGTTATCACTAGTCTGGTGTTTGCGGATGATGTCTGCAATGGTTTTGGAGCCGAGGTTTTGAAGTTTTGGAGGTACTCGTCGATGGAGCCAGCTGATTGAAAGCCGTGGTCGTAGCCGTCGGAGATGGTGGCTATGGAGATTGGACCAGATGGGTCAGGTTTGATGGAGTTGAAGACGAACGTTGTTAGAGCGAGAGTGGTTTTGAGACCTTTAGAGACAAGTCGTTTGCAGAATTGGTGGATCGGAGTGATGTGTCCTTGGGTTGGATATGGCACCGCCAATACATGTCCGCTCTTCTTCTCCATCTCTCTTTCTCTATTTTTTCTCTTTAAGAGTCTTTTGCTTTGACCAAAATGAATGTGCCTTGAGAGAAAATGCGAATATGTATATATAGACAGTTTTGTCATGTTCTTGCTTTAGATAAGAGCTTTGTGATGAGAACAAGAGATTGTTTTGTTTTTCTCTTCTTTTTGTTACAAACATAATAAATATGAAAAGAAACCTATGTTTGAGGCGGAAAAAAACAACAGCTATGATTGTGTTTTGGCATTTACATTTTCTATTTTTGTTAAAATATCATTTACATATACAACGTTATAAATTATTAACTTCTTAACAAAGAAAATAAATTACATGTTAACAGAAATTTAAAAAAATAACTGCCACTTTATCGTTTTATTTTTGCTTTATGGACAATTGTGATTTTACTTGTTACTTTGTTAGAGACAATTAAGACAAACTCGAAGCGAGCAAGAACGGAAAAGGTTCTACAGTACGGTTCTATGATTACAGTAAATCAATAAGAAGTAAGAACTCGACAAAAGTAAAAGGACTTATCAAATTTAATGTCTTCTTTACTAATATCTGATATTTCTGTACGTACTTGTCTTATCGATAACGTGTGCTTTTATTGTATCTTCCACTAGATCCAATATCAAATTTTCGTTGTACTCAATTCAGATCCCTATCATAGCCTCTCCTAATTTGATACGTCTAGTGTAGTGGGTCAACATTGAAACCAAAACAACCCGCTATAACGACATTGTCTTCTAGGGATGAGCACAAAGGCGGACCTACATACAAGGGTAGGGATTCATTTGACACCCCTACAATAAAACACGTTTTTTATTTGTGAGGATTAAGAACATAAATGCAACAGCTCAATTGATAAAAGCCTTTTAACCTAGCCAAATCAAATACAAATCTTATCAACAATCGGTTTTCTAGATTAAAACCAGTCAACTATATTTGTGTTTTCAGGATGCAAATTTTATTTTAGTTTAGTGGAATTCATATAGTATTCCTTAAGTTTCATGAAATTATGTAATATATGCTTTCTTAATCAACCATTTTTTTATCATTGACTTTGTATTTTACGCCAGATTAATTAGTCTCTCTTTAAACAATAGGAACAAAACAAACTAATAAGCAGAGCACATAAAATAATACCCAAAAAAAACTCTAAATCACCTAATAATACAAGGTATAATACTATAGTAATAAATGAATATAATTATTTGTCATTTTGCATTGATTGTTTACACTAAAACTCATACCCCACAAAAGGAAACATCAAACTCAAACCCTTTATTGTAAACCAAACTCAACCTCTTTTCTTCGCGTTGTTAATTGTTAGTAAGTTGACATCAGACTATGACCAAAAGTGATGGCGTCATTAAAACATGCATGTCAGCCACCCATGTCACACTCACATGCATGGGCCATGTGTTTATTGCATCGTAAGTTATTAGGTTGCCAAGATCTGATGCTTTCACACTCATCTTTGTAAGTTTAGTTCTAATTAACTTGCTCCAAAGCTTTCTTTCTACTTCCACAGTTCCACTCCATCTTCTTTTACTCCCAATAATACAACAGATTAGATCCAAATCAAACAAACTGGATCGATCGCAGCAAGAGCTTCATGTAAGCTAATTCCCGATAATATACTAAGGGGTTCGTCAGCAATTCCAAAACCATAACTCAGTCAAATCACACAAAAGCCCATGAAAATGGTTAAACCGAACAGAGCGACGAATATATTCAAGAAAATGGTATAATCTACGAAAGGCCCAATATCCATTTTCCCGCCATCTTTTTCATTTAGCTCATTTAAGTTTCAAGAAAATGGGCTTCTAAACCCAAGCCCGTGTATTAATAATTTTTTGGCCCATTTCTTGTCCTCTGTTGCTGAAGGCACTATGAGTTTCAAATTAATCCAGTTTAGTTTAGTGTTGAGTGCATTTCTTGCATTTTGTCATTTGTTTAGTACTGTTACTATTTCCGCAGCAGTATTACACAACAATATGCAGTTCTTTGAGAGTTGTAATGTTGCTCTATAATTTTCTTGTCCTTTGCAATAGAGTGGTGTCTTCCTAGTTCCTATTGCATTTTCCTATTGGCTCCAATAAATACATTTCCACGTGACACAAATAATTAAATATAGGAGTGGCACGTAGCACAGAGCTCGATAGCAACTTGGCCAAAATCAATACAGCAGAAAACCACATATCAGCTTTTTTAAGCTTATGGAGATGACACATCATTTAAAATACTCACCCAATAGAAACATTTGAATTAATACCAGTCAGCACTTTTTTTATTTAGGTCTGCCATGTTTTTAATATGGTCTGCCAACAATTAAAGAAAGGAAGCAACAAAGACAAAGAAGATTGCAGAAGGTAGCGAGAAAGAGTAGCCAGAATTGTTTTGTATGGAGGAGGAGAAGGAGGAGCTAGAAAAATGGTTCACTCAACCTGTTATCGATTTTGCTCCGTTTGGTAAGCCTCTCAGATCTGGAATTATGGTGGAAGTTATTTATGCATTTGTTTATAGGTTTACTTAAGATTCCATTTCTGCTCTGTAATAGGTGGTCTTTGAGTTATTACTAATTATCGTGAAGCTTCTCATTGCTTTAAGTCCCTTTCTTGGTCTATGTCTCTATGATTAAGCTTCTCATTTACTTGAATTAACCAACTTTGGGCTTAAGCAGTTGAATATGAATTCAAAGAGCGAGATTCAGGATGGAATCAGCCTCAGTGACCTCGAATTTGATCTGCATGAAGGATAGGATTCTACATCTGATTTGGAGAAGAAAGGGAATCAGGAGCTTTTCATGAGATCTTCACCGATCTCACCAATGAATTTAAACATTCAATTTTGTTATGTGAAGCATATATTTTCTTTTGCCATCGATCAAACTTGATCAACAGAATCTCAGTTGAAACAAGAACAACAACTCAAGGGTTTTGGTTTATCAAGACTTTTTCTCTTTCTTTTCAAGTTTTGGTTTATGAAATTAAAAGAGAGATCAATTAAACAAGTCTCACCAAAGGCTATTAGATTAACATATGCGTTATTGGTATTGGCTGTAGTTCTTATTCTCGTATTGCAACTCCAAATAGGAGACTAAAATTAGAAAATGTAGAACTCTAACGGGTGATTTAGATAACTTGCGTCTTTCAAGGATAACATACGAGCCACACAAAAATAGGAAAATCGAAACATGTACATTGTAAAATTTATTTAACAAAAACAAAACACTGCAAGAAATTTTTACTTTTAATCAAATTAAATTTTCGTGACGAGTGAAGAAGAAAAGTAAACGGAAGTGTGAAAGAAGGAAAAATTACTTCCATATAAACTAATCTCCTAAAAACTGAGCGAAGGTGACAACTAAAAACAAGTTCTTATCTACTTCCATATAAACTGATCTCCTAATGAATAATTTGTAAAAATATCAAATTATAACTCAAGAAAAAAAGGTAAAATTATATGAAAAAAAACCATAGCGGAAATTTAACACTGTAACAATAAATAAAAGCAAAGAAGTTATCAACGCACATTTGAAAATCTGTGAAAAAGATTCAGGCATTTAGCAAATATATAAATAGCCGTGTATTCAAATGAAGTTTGGAAAAGTTAATTTGGAATTAATGGAATGAACATATTTTGAAGATAATATTTTTCCCAATATTTTCATATTCAAATTATAATTAATAATGATGATTTGTAAACATAAAATAACCATTTTTAAATGACACTATAAAGGAGATATTTAGTTTTACATTTTATATATATTGTTAACGACTCTTAATTTTAATAATGACCAAAACAAATAATATCCATAATAAAATTAAATCTATAAAATGAGTAAGAAAAGAAATATCCCGCGGCGTAGCGCGGGTTGAATTCTAGTTACTTCAAGAAATCTAATAAACCTTCCATATAAATTCTCACATATCGATATATATATATATATTAAAATTATAAATACATGTTTCTTCAATACACGAAATCAATCGTTTTCACTTTGAAAAAGCGGCGTGACGGTCTGGTTCGACGGCGCTACGGACCGGTACACTGTTCTCTCGTTCACACGACCGACTTCTTTACACACTTGATCAAGAATCGTCAGAAAGTCTCTGACCACCGCGAAAATGCGAGAAGGATGAGTTTCCGAGTTCCCATGGAAGTACTCTGTTACCTCTTTAACCATCTTCATCACATTGCTTCCATGGGACTGCATCTCCGTGATCTCTTCCTCGGCTTTGTTCAAGAACGACTCCATCGAGTCCAAGAATCTCTCCACACCTGTCTCTTGCTTCACCTCAGCAACCACCTCCTTGACTTTCGTTATCCCGTTGGCTATCTCCGATGTTTCTAAGCTGAGTGAGTCAGTATCCATTGCAGCTCCTTTCTTGACGTTTATCAGCTGAGAGCTGAGACCTGAAACAACTTGCAACCCAAGTTTCTTCAGCTCTAGCTCGTCTTGGAATGCTGACACAGGGCTTTGGTTCGGAGAAGAAGAAACCACCCGAGCTCCTTCGGATTTTATGATTTCTTGAACAACAAAATGCAAAAGGTTGGTCTTCCCATCGGCGCCTTTGATGTCTACAAGCTTCAAGAGCGTGTCAAGCTTGAAAGCGTGCGCGTCGCCTCTATTGGTTCCTATGTTCATCCTGTTCCCCGTTTTGAGCACCGCTTCGAGTAGCTTCAAGAACATCCGAGTGTTCTTTAACTCACCACAAGCAGCCTGAAAGTGTCATCAAATCCATATGAATGTTCTGTTTTTTAAGCACATATACGAGGACAAGTAGATTTTTTATTACCTCGAGTGTGTCGAATGATCTCTTAAGGTACTCGGTTTCGGATTCGAAGTTGACTATGTAGAGCATTGCATCGATCCTCTTGAAAGCGAAAGGAATGTCAAGCAATGCTTTGAGAAATTTCTCTGCAGGTCCAATCTTGGAAGGAGATGATGATTCATCATCTTCTCTAAGCTCTTTAAGCTTCTCCTCTTCTTCTTTGGTGGGTGCCATCTTGAGTAGACACTCTAGAAGCTCAGGTCCTAACGTGTCAGAGTTGCCTAATCCATGAACAAGAAAATGTTTTCACAAATCAGTCCAAGTCAAGCTTCAAGATTCTCAGACCAATTTGAGGAATCATCAAGAAAGTTTCGACATTTCGACAAGAAAGAAGCTAAATCACCTTCTACAAGAGCTTCGCATACTTCATCAGCAGTTACGTTAAGCGCCCTCAGCAAAATAGCAATGTTGTGGGACTTTCTTGGATCAAGAAACTGATTCGAAGATTGAACAACACCTGCATTTCCGCCGTCTCTTGTTCTTGAATTTGGATCGTTTGCCTTAAACAATGTCTCAATCATTTCTTCATTCAATCTGAAACAGACACAAGAATGATTCACCAGCTCTTAGTCGCGTATGCAAAGAAGGACACAAACGTTTTTGAGATTAAACGATTTGAAATTTGGTTGTATCTTACTGAAAAGAGTTTGATTTGATTTGGTCCCACACCATAGAGTGGCTCGAGCTTGCTCTGACTTTATCCCAATGTAAAGGCTTCAACTTTGGTTTCAAGGTCTCCTCTTTCTTCTCCGGATCAGAATCCCCACTTGGAGGCGAAGGTGATACGGTGGCCGGAATATCCCAGAACTGCGGCGGAGGAGGAGGAGGTGGAGGTGGTCTCGATGGACCAGGCTTCTTCAAAACGCGGTCGTTTGAGCTGCTCCGGCTGTGCACCGAGAGCGGAGGACTAATCGACTTAGGTCTCAAACTTATCGCCGGAGAACCATTCGTCGACGACGGTGCGGAATTAGTCGGCGAACACGAGCTCGAGCCGTTGATGCTACTACTCCTGCCAATCTGATCAACGCCGGAATCGTTCGTTAAGCTAGCGAAGACACGTGTCGGGCTCTGTTTACGACCGGAGGATCCTCTGGGAGAGTAAAACTCGTCGTTTTCGTTGTCGTCTCCGTCAAAGTCTTGTCTTTTAGGGTTTAACTGTTCAGTGCTTTGGTAAGTGGGAGTGAAAGATGGGATCTTTGGTAGAGGAGGAAGAGGACGGAGCTCCGGCGAGCCTAGCTTGTTGTACTGTGACTGTGAGTAAGAAGAGGAAGAGGACGAGGAAGCCGGAGCGGGTAATTCCAAAACGCCGGTGACACTGCCGGAGACGGAGATGGGAGATTTCTGCTGGTCTAATCCGTTGCTCCGGGAGTTTACTAGAGTGCCTAAGTAGAGAAACTCGGAGGAAGTGTTGGAGGAAGCGTATTTGGGTGGATGTTGGTGGTGTTGTTTGTGTTTGAGGGAGCCGTCGGAAGGAGCGGCGTTGAAGAGCTGGAGAGAGTCTGATCTGACGGATTTGGTGTCGTCTGCAGGGGAGGAGCGGCGACGGTAGCGTGTTCGGCGGAGGAAGATGATGAAGACGGCGAACAGAGAGAGGAGAACCGCGGCGGAGACGACGGAGACGGTTATGGCGACGAGTTTGGCGATGCGGCGGTTGTGGTGAGACTTGGAGGGGTTGGTGTGAGTCGGAAAGAGGAGAGAAGATATGTTGGCGGGAAAAGTCGGGAGTGAGGCCGGAGGAGGTGGTGGGTGTGGTGGGGGATGAGCGGGGGGTGAGTATGGGTCGGAGGAAGGGAAAAAAGGGTTTTGATGGGGATGAGACGGCGGAGGAGGCGGAGGGGTTGCGACGGAGGAGAAAAGGTGTTTCTCGTGAGGTGGCGGTGGCGGATGTTTCTTGTGGTGGTGATGTGTGTGTGGTGAAGGCGACGGAGGTTGGGAAGAGGAGGGTGGTTGATACGGTGGTGGAGCGGCGGTTGTGACCGGGAAAAAGGGTTGATGGAGTAAGTGGCGAGAGTGGAGAGTTTGATCGGCGGAGGAAGAGGAGGAGATGAAAAAGATGGCAGCAAATCGGAGAAAGAAGGGTAATTTAGACATTTCGGAGAGCTCTTTCTTTTTCCCCACACAGACACCTCTCTAGTTTTAGGGCTTGTTGTTGTTGTGGCATTCAAAATCTGACATTGAAGAGAAAAGAGAGAGAGAGTGAAGAAGCGTTTGGTTTGGTCGATGAAGAGAGAGAAAGATTTACAAAAAAAAAAGGTTTGGTCTTTACGAGGAGTCTTTTTGGAAAGAGAAATTGGAGGGAATTAGTAAAGTAGCTGTTATTGCTTAAATTAGTCTCTCTTATTTTGATTTGATTGAGAAATGTTGGTTCGTGTTCTATTTATTTCCACGTTTTATTTTATCCGAAGGCTTTCAATTTTTTATCGAATAATAAATTTGTTCAGAACGGAAATTCAATGATATGTTGTTGTCTTGGACCAATTGTTAGCAGATAGATCGATTTTCGATAATAATGATTGCTGTAATAATGGACATCTTTCCCAACAAGATTTCTTCTATTAGAAACAATGAATTTTAATCAGATTTTTAACGATGAAGACGGGATTAGTATCCGTTTTGTATTAAGATCTAATAAGATCTAATTATCACCCACTAGAAAGATTTAAAGATCTTGATTGTGACTTGTTCACTACCACAATTAGTTATCATTTCTTCTTCTTCTTATGTACTTTGGATTTACCTTTTTAAGTAGGGTGAAAATATAGAGACTGTGTAGAAAAGACCACTTTAATTTGCAGAAAAGTATATATAAAATAAATAATAATGGTTTCTGATAATCTTCGGGACTATATGATATAGCGAAGTCAACATTTTCTTCGAAACAACTACATTGAATCCGTAATAATGAAACCAATTTATTGAAACAAACAAACGAAAGTTATTGAATCAAACAACAAAAATAAATTTTTAACATTCATTTTCAGAAACAATAAAAATAAACAAATTTGCATGGTAAAGTGTTCTTGATTCAAAAAAAAATATACTAATACTTCCATTTTCTTATCACACATTATTTACAAATTATTAACTTAAGCACATAAAAAAAAAATCTGGCTCAAATATAGTATATACTTTTTCAGTAAACAGGAAATGAAAGCATATACAAATTCAAAACATCAAATCCTTAAACACTTAAGAAAATGGATCCAATCTATTGAACGGGACTCTTACTAACATTTCAAATCTTAAAAGACGCATATAAACACATTTTTGGTCAAGTATATATGACATGCAAGTATATCCCACAAGGAGGTATTAAGATTGTTTGACATATCATGCAACGAGACTGACATTAATCAACACAGTCAACACTACATCGACATTTCAATTCAACGAAACGACGGCTTCAATCAGTGTGCTCAATACGATTCAATAATGTTTCAGAGCCGTTACATATATATTGTGATAAGCAAAATGGGCGATGGATATTTTTGGTCGGCTGTACTAATATACATTTATTGTCGAACAACTTATATAGCATCCACACTTTACATATGGTAAAATATAATACGTCTATAGAAAACTAATGAAATTTTTGGTCGGCCATGCTAAAAAATAATCAAAGCCTCGATCGATAAGCATCAAAAGAATGTGATAGCAAAAGAATGAATGGAATAAACCAACCTAAAACATTTGGCCTAGTGTTTTGAGGTTTGAGGTTCTTATGTCCTGGACTCAAACCAAGTTATGTCATAAACTCATAGTGTGGCTGTCTAAGATGAGGTTTAATTCGCTAATCGGCTAATCGCTATCATGCTATTTTCTGAATTATCAACGATACTGAAAGGTTAATATGAGAAAATATTTCATATTTGCAAGGAAAAAAGAGGTATATACAATAACAATAGTAACTGTACTGACCTGAGTCTCTGCCAGTATATTATTACAATTTACAAGTAACAGAAAGTGTTGGGATTTGCATCATATCCCACTTCTCCAAAGATTCTCTTCCCTCTTCTTCAGAGTTTCACTTTTACCTCTTTCATTTTAAATGTTTTGAAACTTCACCTCTAACTTCTTCAAATGTATAATCAACCACATTTTGTTGTGACAAGTCCGTGTCCAAGGTTGGTCCATTCCAGTCAGCTCAATAAAGTTTGACTACATTTTAATTTAACCTCTCATTTCTACATTTATACTCTTCTTGATTAATCAATACCGAACTAATAGGAAAGGAACCAAACATTCCGTCTGTTGAAAAAGTGACCACCATACAAGTACTTGTTTAATTTTTTTATCTACTTTGCTAAGGCTATAATTAAATATACAAGATTATACAAAAGAGAGGGCAAAACGACGACGTAGGATAGAACCGTCGGTGAGGAAATAGTCCGAGCAACAAAATCTGAGTACACAAAGAGCGTACAGAGCTAGACGACGAAGCATTTTACTGTAAACCCGTGAATCACGCAGTTCCAGAAAAGTTTGAAGTGAGTCGTCCACTTTGTTTTCTTACCAACACGTGTGAGTCTTCTTTCCTCTTTGTTAACCCTCGTCTTCACCGGCTATCGCCTGTCCCGGTTTCTCAAGGACACAAACCCCACTCCCACGAATGCTATTTAACTACGATTGCACCATTTCAACTAAGATACATCCTACTATCCTAGTAATCAAATCATACGACCTAACTTGTACAAATGAAATATGACTAATCTCTATCACTATTTATTGTTGATATCATTTCAGTTGTGCATTTTGTTTTTCTTTTTCTTGCATCATTTCAAACGTGAGTTTGCGATATTCTAAAGAAAAGCTATGATTTATATATTGAACATAAAATAGTCAGGTTGACGGAACAAAATAATATAAAGTATTAACATTTTGAAACTACAGAAGAAAGTAAAAGCAAGTTATTATTATTGTCAGCGACTGAAAGCGAGAGATTTCAAAATTTTCAAGTAAGTAATGTACTCGAAAGGCATATATAGACTATAGTAAGCACCTTTTGGAGGGTATTTGTGATTTTTTTGGCTTTTAGGGTGAATCGTGCTACAAAACGACGTGAAAGGCAAAATCTTTTGCATAGGATTAGATTTTTTTTTTGTGGGAAAAAAGTAAAAGGACAATTAAATCAAAAAGGAGAAAAAGTGGCAAAAATTAGGAGAGCCAAAGCCAAGTGCTCCAATATTTGCGTCATCTAGATATTTTTTCTTTTTCTAGTTTCATTCCAATAATTCATGAAAAAATGATTAGTTCTTTTCTAAAAGAAGTATCCGAGTGGAATAAAAAGAGCCTATAATGTTTTACACAATTGTTAATGAGTACGTAAATTTGGCATTTGTTATAAGCTCATTGACAATTGTCAAGAACTGTATTAACAATTTGTTTCTCTCTGTCAAGTTATCTTTTCATCTGGCTAAGATGTTTCTTGTTTATGCTTGTTCCTCATTACTAAAACATTTCTGATGGTTCATTTCATACAACAGAGTGGCATACTGCTCGCTTGGTCAGTCTCAAGACTACACACATTGTCTTGGGAGGAATATAAGAAGCAAAAGGTAAAGCTGCTGATCGATAAAACCAATGCTTTTTTACCCGTAGCTATCCACAAATTTGGCATTTTCATGTACGATTAGGCAATCATTGATGCTCAAGTCGCTAGGAACATTTATGTCTTCAATTCAAAGCTCTTACACACAACCATTTTATTTCAATAGAACCATCACTTATTGATTCTTTTTATTGCAGATATCGCAATGAAGGCAAAGCTGATTTAAATGATCTTTTGGTATCTACGGTATAAGGTTCTTATCTACAACAGCGATCTATCATTGTGTTTATGACAGATAAGAAGTGTTTCTTATTGTATACACTTCACTTGACACTCTTCGGAATAAGAATTGATAAAAGGTGCTTATAACTAAACAAAAATGCTGAGTTTAGTTTGAACCTCTTTTGTAATGTTGTTGGCTTGTAGCTTAAGCTTTCTATTAACATTGATTCGCAGCATTCTAGAAGGTGATCATCTGACTCAAGTTCATCCTCCGAATCATCAAGTAGCGATGAAGAAGAATCTTGGAGATTAAGGTCAAGTTCTAGAAGACCAAAAAGGGAGAAGAAACACAACTCTAGAGGCAGACACTAAAGCCCAAGTAAAGATGCGGCTGATGGTTCTGTACCATTATTGAAATTCTTTGGCAGTCTCAAGAGTTGACACATTTTGCAAGACTTGAGATTCGTGTTCATCCTCATATCCTCTGCAACATTTATAGTTATTATTTGATCTTTTTTTTGCCACAATTTTTTACACTGCAATGTTGTAAAAGCAATCTGTAGAGAATTAAAGGTAGGCTATCTTACTTAACACAAGAAACCTATTTCTGAGACAAATTTAAGTCTTAAATAGCTGCAACAATAAAAATGAGGACAAATTACAAAATAGGTAGAGAAAATAAAAATTATCCAGAAGACTGAATCAAAAAAGTTTGAACAAACCCCATTGCTCCCATCCCCTTCCAAGCATCTCTCACAAGTATACACAAAAGACAAACAATGACTTTTCCTCTATTTTAGGAATCTTGTCCAAATCAAACCAAACCCAGATCCCATTCTCTCATCTCCCATATGCTCTTCTTCTTCATACTATTGCTGATACTCTGGATTGAAAGCAAGCGCCTCACGGTAGATGAGCTCCTTCATCTGTTCCTCTGAGAGTGCGTGTTGTTCGAAATCGAAGTTGAATGGTATCGTGCACTCTGGCTCGTCGCTTATGTCGTGCAGCGAATTCAGGTATGGATGTGCCAACGCGTCTAAAACTGGAACCAAGAATCAAGAAAAGTTGAGAAACTAACTATTCAAGAATCAAGAACTAATGGTATTATAGAATTGGGGACTGACCTGTGATTCTCCGTCTAGGATCAAACGTTAGCATCTTCTCGATAAGGTCTATCGCTAAAGGATGCACTGTAGGGAACTTATCAGTAATAGATTGGCGAGGATATATTGGAAGTTGTCTTATGTACCGCTTTGCGTTTTCGTTCAAGAACTCAAGCTCTTCTTCTGATGGAGTTCCTATGAGCTGCAAGAAAATAACTTCAAGTCTTTGCCTTTGTCAAAACAGAGCTACTGAATAAGCAAGGTTACTACTAATTGTACCTCCATGAGCAAACGAAGCTGATGAACATGATCTCGGCCAGGGAAGAGCGGCTTACGATCCATCAACTCCATGAAAATACAGCCAACAGACCAAACATCGATAGCTGCAGTGTAATCAGAGGAGTTCAGAAGCAGCTCCGGTGCACGGTACCACCTCGTGACAACGTACTCAGTCATGAAGTCGCTCTCGGAAGTGACTCGAGCTAGCCCGAAATCGCATATTTTCAAGTCGCAGTTTGCGTTGAGGAGGAGGTTGCTCGGTTTCAAATCACGGTGAAGCACATTTGCGGAATGAATGTATTTCAATCCTCGGAGGATCTGATAAAGAAAATACTGCAACCAAAAGAAACAACAGAAATGAGCTATTCCGGTTTATCAAGTTGGTTTAAAAAGCAATCTCAAGAACACAAACCTGGCAGTGTTCTTCGGATAAAGCTTGGTTCGACCGTATGATTTGGTGGAGATCAGTGTCCATTAGCTCATAAGCTATGTAAACGTCATTGAAAGCATTTCTTAGCGGTGGTGGTATTATGTCTCTGATTGCAACAATCTGATAATAAACAACAGTTTGGTAATTGTTATATTAGTTTGAAATTGTTTTACATTTTTGCAACTCCAAACATGCAAAGAACAAAAATGGATAAAATTTGAAATAATACACTAATATCAACATTCATGTATATTCCACTAAATCACCAGCTGCTACAAACATTCATTCACCAACGTTATTATCATATACAGTAAGAATCAAATCATGCATCTGTTTATTCTCAATTCCTTAACTGGTGTTTATCATCCTATTACGCTCTGCATTAGGCTAGAAACAGACGATTCTGAGTTATAAAGAGAAAAACTGACATTTTCATGATCCATGTGGCGAAGCAACTTGATCTCACGGAGAGTCCTCTTTGCGTCAATCTTATTGTCGAAAGCGTTTGCGATTTTCTTAATCGCAACGCTCTCGTTTGTTTCCGAGTTCATAGCAGAACTGCAAAATCAAAACAAACGAAGAGCACACAAGGATAAATATATAACCAATAACCATCAAATTACAGCTCAAATTTAAAGGAACAAACATCAAATAATCAATTTTTATAAGAATTTTCGGATCAAAGTTGGCAACTTTACCAACCCAATCAACAAAAATATTTTAAATTTTTCAATTAAAGCAAAAGCCAAAATGAAATTGAAAATAAGAACATGAGAAAAATTACCAAACGATGCCATAAGCGCCCTTGCCAATAGGCATGATCGGAGGCTTATACTTAGCGGTGACCTCGAAGATGTTCCCGAAGATGTTATACTGGATAAACCTACCGCCGTGGCTAAGAGTCGCCGGAATATTCTCAATCCCAGGCATCTGAGGAGAGGGAGCGACCGCAGAAGCACCTCCGGGAGCTTCCATCATCTCGGTATCAGCCGCCGGTTGACCTGAGCCACCGTCCATGACCGCCGGAGAAGAAGAAGAAGAAAACTAAGGGGATCGAGGGATTATCGGAGGGAAATGGAAAAAAAAAGCTTTTTAATTTGGGTGAGTGAATGAAATGAAATGAATGAAAGAAGGGAAATTGATATTCTTTGGTTTTTGAGGTCAAAACAGATCTGAGAGAGAAGAAGAGAAGAAAGTCATGTGCGTCTATGTATGTGTATGTGTATGTGTATGTGTGTGTGTGTATGCAAATGTACGGATCTTTTTAATGGGTTTTTATCGGTCTTCTCTTGACCCGTGTGTAACACTGTTGAATTTTTTTGTTTGTTTAAAGTTTTTTTTCTTAAAAAAATAAATTCACTGTTAAATTAGACTATTGTACAACAAATGTTTCATTTTGACTTTTGCGGTACTATTTTCATCCCAATTACTTTTAATTATGTAAGAATTTAGTCAATTTACTAGCATGAACCTTTTAAAAGTTATTTTTTGTTTGTAGACAAATTATTTTAACTTGTTTTGGTTGGTTGCTTCAAATTCCTCGATTTAGAATGATAATCTTATCGTTAACTAACTGTAAGTAACTAATATCATTGTTGTTATTTGCTGTTTTATTTTTTTTGTTTGGTTGTACTTTTGCAATCATCTTGACAACATGAAAGATCTTGATTCTAACGTGTAAGCAAGATGGAAAAAGGCAAAAGTTCAACCAAATAAAAAAGATGGAAAAAGGGTATATTTAACAAATTAAAACATTAATCATTCGAGAAATTTGTGGCCGTTGTGTGAAAGACGTATTAAATCAACCAGTTATGGGCTTATTATGGGGGTAGTTTAGATAGGAAAAAGTATGGTGGTTCGTTTTGAGGTTATTCCAAAACTACAAGGGTCTTATCAGTATTTAACAAAATAAAGCAATGAATATCTGTGTTTACAGTTAGGTCGAACTCGGGACGGCTTGATATTTCTGCATCTATCCATCTTTCTCCAACCATCGCAAGCTCTTTCTGGGTTTAGGGTTTCGATAGATTGGCAAGTGGCAACGAAACCAAGCGTCTGCGAACCAGTTGTCACCTAAATAAGGAACCTTTAGGCTTCTGCTGCATTTGACACAATTCTCAGTTGAAGGAAAAAGATCAGCTTTGTTTATCTCTCAAAAGTACTGCACCAGGTTCCCTTCAATTCCATTTTTACTCTTTGGTCTTTGATTGAGTATTTGTGAAACGATATATGTGAATCGACGGATTGTTAATGATGTTCTGTGCTCTGCTTTCGTTTTTGACACTTCAATCTGGTTTCGAGAAGCTTAAAGATGTTAGCTTTGGATGTATTGATGTCGAATTAGTGGTTTCGATTGCCTTTAGCTCTGTTGATAGTTTGATCGACTCGTTAAAGGGAAGCTAAAAGCATCTGATTTGGACAATTATGCTAAACTGATGCGTATGAAGCTGATCAATTTGATCATCTCTCCGTCTCCATTATATGTTGCTGGAAATGTTTTGCAATCTTTAGTTGTTTACATCATGATGTTACTCATCGTTGATCTTTGTTCTGTCACTTTTGTTCTTGGTATAGTAATTCTTAGGGAAAGCAATAGCAAATGAAAAAGTCTTTGCATTTGCTTAATTTTCAGTTTTCACTCCTATGAACACTATATCGATGTTATGCGATGCCTTGGGGGATTCTAGAGTCTCTTGTTACTCTTTAATTTCTGATGTTTGCGTCTCTTCTATAACATGTGACATTGTTACACTTTGTTGCATCTCGCAGGTTTTAAAGACTTTGAAAACAATGGCTGGATTTCCATATTTGAGTCTCCTTGGACCAAAAAGCAAGAACACGGTTGTAGCGGGAGGCTTGACAGCTTTTGTCTTTGGGGTGTACTTCTACACAATGAGAGCTGTTGGTGGCACGGACGAGCTTCAAATGGCTATTGACAAGTTTGAAGACCATAAACTGGTTGAGACCGACCCCAAGGTTCCATCCAAGGCATGATCTTCACTGGCTTGATATGTCGTCCAACGAAGCCTGTTTCTTTATATGTTTTCCAAGTTTTGTACTTTCACGAGTTTGGCTCGTTTCTGGCTGCGATTGACATATGTGTTTTGAGTCTTAGTCCAATCCTTAATAGCTAATACAGTGGTCAAAATAAGAGAATCTCTAATCAGGATGTGGTTTTTGATGTTCTTGACATTGTGTTAAGTTTTCAAATTTTATAATAATCTTGTACCTAACTGTTTTGTTATAAGGGTTTGGCTATATATGAGATTCTGTACCTCCGTCATGAATCAATCAAAAAGAGTCAGAGAACTAGAGAAGTGTATGTTAGTAAGCTCAAAATCTGAGGTGATGGGTTTATTTTGACAAACAAATATACTGTGGGGTTCATTCTGATACAACTTTACAAATAAAAGGGTCTTTTCAACAATACTTAACAAATAAATGAACCAAAATACACACTTTATTTTCTGAATCTCTCTCTCTCCCTCTTTCTCGCGAGCTTTTCTCTCTGGGTTTAGGGTTCCTGTATTTTGGCAACGACATTGAGCTTTCTGTGATTTTCTCGCCATCATCTCGCTTCGGTACGTGTTATCTTCCTCCGCGACGAGCAATTTAGGTTTCACTATGAAGCAATTTATGCTTTTTCTACTAAAATCGTGATATCTACTAAGCTGTTCTTCTTTAACTCTTCTTCGTCTTCCTTTATTGAAATTGGAGCTGAATTAGGCATGCTTGTTTCGACTTTGACTCCTAGGATGTTAGCTACTAGATTTTCTCTTAGTTTCTGGTGGAAAATCACAAGGTTTAGAGAGATCTCGAATCTGGGTTTTATTCCCTTGTAGCTTGATAATTGATGCGTGTGTTCGTATTTTCCGTGAATTAACTCTAGAAAGGAGGTAATGCTCAAAATCAAAGAGCAAATATTGCTTTTTGTAGGCTTTGATTAGGATGATGTGCAACTATATTGATACTTCTTAATGTTTTAGTATTGCTTCTCGGATTTGATTGAAACTTCATATCTGAATATCTGTAAAGCTTCACATTAGTATCAACATAATTTTTGATCAATGTGCTAATTGCTTTCCTTGACTATTCCAGGTTCCAACCAGATTCACAGCTAAACGGACGCTAAGATGGAAATCATGGCAAGAGAGAATGACAACACTTTGTCAGGTCCTAGGCCGATGGATTTGTCTTACACTACTCCACAAGGTCCTGGTTCCAATGGCAAGCAGAGGACGTCGAGCTTGGAAGCACCTATCATGCTGCTAACTGGACATCCAAGCGCTGTCTACACCATGAAATTCAACCCAGCTGGTACTCTAATCGCATCTGGATCCCATGACAGAGAGATCTTCCTCTGGAAAGTTCACGGCGACTGCAAAAACTTCATGGTTCTCAAAGGTCACAAGAACGCCATCCTCGAGCTTCACTGGACCAGCGACGGCTCTCAGATTGTATCAGCAAGCCCGGATAAAACCGTAAGAGCGTGGGACGTTGAAACTGGAAAACAAATCAAGAAGATGGCTGAACACTCGTCGTTCGTGAATTCTTGCTGTCCTACACGTAGAGGACCGCCGCTTATCATCAGTGGGTCTGATGATGGAACTGCCAAGCTTTGGGACATGCGTCAGAGAGGAGCCATACAAACATTCCCGGACAAATACCAAATCACAGCAGTCAGTTTCTCCGATGCAGCTGATAAGATCTTCACCGGTGGTGTAGACAATGTTGTGAAAGTCTGGGACTTGCGGAAAGGTGAAGCCACCATGACACTTGAAGGCCATCAAGATACGATCACAGGCATGAGCTTGAGCCCAGACGGCTCTTACCTTCTCACTAATGGAATGGACTGCAAGCTCTGTGTGTGGGACATGCGTCCTTACGCTCCACAGAACCGATGTGTGAAGATCTTTGATGGACATCAACACAACTTTGAGAAGAATCTGCTGAAATGTTCTTGGTCACCTGATGGTACTAAAGTCACTGCTGGTAGCGCAGACCGTATGGTTCACATTTGGGATACAACCACTCGTCGCATTCTGTATAAGCTTCCAGGCCACACCGGTTCCGTCAACGAGTGTGTGTTCCACCCAACCGAGCCTATCATTGGATCTTGCAGCAGCGATAAAAACATCTACTTGGGAGAGATCTGAAAACTTTATAGCTTATGAGAGCTTTTGCAAACTCGGTTGTAACTCAAAAGTCTTTAGATTCAATAACGTGCTTAAGACATTCTGTTTATTGAGAGGGAAACAAAAAACAAATATTGCTCTTTGTTACAAGTAATCAAGAAGAAGTATTGTTATCTTTATGCTCTTCATCTTCTTGCACTCTAACTTTGCTTCCACAGCAACTTCTTCTCTGTTCTTGTTTTTGCCCCAAGCTGTCTCTTTTCTCCATAAACTCAGAATTCTCCTTCCAGATCTCTCCATTAGTGTACACCTCTTTCTTCCATATCGGAACCGTTGCCTTGAGCTCGTCGATCAAGAACTTGCAAGCGTCTAAACCATCTGCGCGGTGAACAGACGAGACGGCGATGAAGACGCTGGTTTCTCCGACAGGAACTGGTCCGAGACGGTGAGCAACGGCGATCTTGTGGATGTCCCAAGTTGATCTAGCGGTGTTACAGATGGAGGTGAGGCATTTTGTGGCCATTGGTACGTATGCTTCGTACCTTAGCTCCAAGACCGTCTTGCCCTCGAACATGTTTCTTGTAGTGCCTGAGAATGTTGCTATAGCTCCGGCTTCAGGGGCACTCACGTAATCCATGTACTTAACTACATCGACTTTGTGACCTTCCTCCAAAATTTCTACAAGGTTCTTCTCCTCCGAAGTCATCTTTTTGATCCTTCTTCTCCTGACACAGTCCAATATAACACCAATATAACAGGAACCTTGTGAAGAGTAGTAACTCAAAACAATCGAGCTCAACAGATGATCCAATAGCGAATTATAACCTGCAGGTAGAGCAAATCAAAGCATGATTACTTATCATAGAAAACTAATCAAACAATTAGTCACAATTTTCGCTAAATTTGCAACATGGCTTAGTAACAGGAAACAGAGGAAATGAGCGATTTTCATTGCCCAATCTGAAGGCAAGATCACAGTTTCAGAGCTGCAGAGATATACGAATGCATTCATCTTATTCTTAGTATCCAGAAATGGAAGAGTCAAACAACAAAGAAGTAAGAATAAGGTCTTATGAACAAATTCCGATCATGTCTTCAGTCTCCAGAATCGCCAAATTGGTCAATTTTTATCGAATCAGAGAAAATAAACTTACAATTTTGAACTTTGCCAAAATCCCAAATTCAAATCTGGGCTAAGGTTTATGTATTTGGCTTGAGGATCGGATCGAATCGAATTAGGAACAGAATAATCAATCACAGAAACAAAGGAGATAACGACAAAGATTGATACTTTTCTCTCGCTTTCGAAAAGTTTGTAACTTTAACAGCTACCCAGAAGATAAAAAAAAGAAGGCAGAGCACGAAAAGGAAAATTCAGAAAGATTTTAGTTGACCTTTGGGAGTAGGTAGGGATGGATGAAGAAGAAGAAGAGCATGTGCTCCATATTCACCTCTCCATCAGACTAATAGGTTGGTGAGATTCGAGATAAGACAAATCAGAAAAATGTGATCTTTTGATCACACAAAATTTTCAAAGTCTGTTCTTTTCTCCAGATATTCTGTTTTTTTTTTTACCATTCAAGGATAAAATCCTGTAAAAAGATTCCAAAACGACTGAAACCTGAAAAGCGACGTCGTTTACGGTACTGCAGTTGCAGTACAATCCAGTAAAAAGAGAAAGAAGCATCTCTAGTCTCTCTCTCTCTACTTCTCTGTGTGTCTACAGTTTTGGGAAAGTGAAGGAGATACAGACCAAATCATGGCGGCGACATCATCCTCTGCTTTCCTCCTTAATCCGTTGACTTCTCGCAACCGACCCTTCAGATACTCGCCGGAGCTTTCTTCTCTCTCCCTAATCTCTAGAACGGCGGCTACTTCTGATTTCTCCAAGGCTTCTCTCGCGCTCAAGAGACAGAGCCTTGTGTGCAAGGCTGTCTCTGTCAAGCCTGAAGCTGGAATTGAAAATCTTAATATCGCCGATAATGCTTCTCAGGTTAGATGGGTTTTTCTCTTCTTAGGTAGTGTTTCAATTGCATCTGGAGAGTGAGAGAGAGAGAGAGAGAGGAAAGCTAAACTTCTTTGGCTAATACATACAATTCTGCTGCCATCTCATTTGACTTTGTCTAATTTTTGTTTTTCTTTCTCAAAAATGCTATGAATTGATTCAGCTTATTGGGAAAACTCCAATGGTGTACTTGAACACCATAGTGAAAGGCTGTGTTGCAAGTGTTGCTGCCAAGCTTGAGAGCATGGAGCCATGTTCAAGTGTCAAGGATAGGTGTGTAACAGGTCCTTTATTTTGGTTAATCTATCTTCACATACTTAAAAGTCTTAAACTTTTGTTCTTGTTGCGGTGATTGCAGAATTGGATACAGTATGATTACTGATGCTGAGCAGAAAGGACTTATAACACCTGGAAAGGTAATTGATCTCTAGAAATTGACCTTTCTATGGATAAACGTATAACTCCATGATTGCTTCTTTTTCTGTAGAGTGTTCTTGTGGAACCTACAAGTGGAAACACAGGCATTGGACTTGCGTTTATTGCTGCTTCCAAAGGATATAAACTGATCTTGACGATGCCAGCATCCATGAGTCTGGAAAGACGTGTTATCTTGAGGGCGTTTGGAGCTGAGCTTGTGTTAACAGATCCTGCAAAAGGCGTCATTGGAGCGATTAACAAGGCTGAAGAAATCTTGAAGAACACTCCAAACTCTTACATGCTTCAACAGTTTGACAACCCTGCCAATCCCAAGGTCTGTGTTTTGCTACATGAATTCACACGAGCTCTACTGTTTTTCTTCTAGTTATGAGTCACCATGAGCTTGTGTTAGATTCTCTGATTCCGTTTGTTTAGGCTGCAAGTATCTGTTAGTGTGTTTGATAGAAAGATGAAATGCAGATTCATTACGAGACGACTGGTCCTGAGATATGGGAAGATACAAGAGGAAAGGTGGATATATTGGTTGCAGGGATTGGCACTGGTGGAACTATCACTGGCATTAGTAGATTCATTAAAGAAAGAAAACCTGAATTGAAGGTATATAACGATTGTAGCATCTCAGCTTTGAGTACATTGTAGATCTTAAACCTCTGTAATTAGAGATGGTAAAATGTGTACCAGGTTATTGGTGTAGAACCTACCGAAAGTGCCATACTTTCTGGAGGAAAACCTGGTAAGTCAGTGGTTTTGTTTATTCTTTTGCATCTTTGACATATCATTGTATAGCTCTGCGTTTTTGATTTTGTCTTGTATTTGAAATGCAGGACCTCACAAGATTCAAGGAATTGGAGCTGGATTCATACCTAAGAATTTGGACCAGACTATTGTAGATGAATACATAGCGGTATGATCTGTTTGTTTTGTTTTTTCTAAAACGTTTCCAGAAACTTTAAACCTGTTTCCTTGCTTCTTATTAGATTTCCAGTGACGATGCTATTGAAACCGCAAAGCAACTTGCTCTTCAGGAAGGCTTGTTGGTTAGTCCTTTATTCTGTTTTGGCTTATTTCTGAATGGGAACCATCTCTAAAAGGAGAAATGAAACACGAACGTATGAGAAATCTGTGATGATTAGTGAAAGATTATATAACTTTTTCCAGGTCGGTATATCTTCTGGAGCTGCTGCTGCTGCTGCGATCCAGGTCGCAAAGAGACCTGAGAATGCCGGGAAACTCATAGCTGTAAGTCCCCAATGTTTCATCTATGTTCTTTGTCTTATTTTGTTAATGGAGGTAGGTGATAGGAGTTGATTTATTAGTCTTTTAATCAGAAAGATTCCCTGTTTTGTTTAATCACATCTCCCTCACCAACCCCAACCCCTGCTCATTTTATCTATGACCAATCAATGGATATTTAAAAAACAGATTCATGTGTTTGATGGAGTTTTGATCAGTGAGTTTATGAATCTTGTTTTTCAGGTTGTGTTCCCGAGCTTTGGGGAACGTTACCTATCGACACAGCTTTTCCAGACGATTCGAGAAGAGTGCGAGAAAATGCAGCCTGAGCTTTGAGTTTCTTGACCAACAAGGAACCTCTTCTTTGCTTTTTTCTATCTGCTTGTTTGTCTCTGCAAAAATCTCTACGATATATTGTATATTTGCAGTGTGCGATTTTTGGATAATGTATGAGCTGTGCTATTTGGCTTGCTCCTCAAATCAATAACCGAAATGGGAATAACGTTTACTAGCGAGTTTGAAATAGATTATATCGTTTGCATAGAAATGTGACCTTTAGACGAAAACCAGATTGGTAAAAGAATGGGGCTCCAGTGCTGTCCACACAGTATGGGTTCCTCTGAGGGATGCATGCAGCTTTCATGTTGTAAGTTTTATATAAACATTTTTGTAAGCTCCTGTCAAATATGTATGAGTATGACTCTGATGAAGTTTAAACCAAGATGAATATGTGACTGGTTTAAGTGGAGTACTAACAAGACCGAGAAGTGAAGCAATCAGAAGTTTGATATTTCACACTAACCGTGGGAAGCACGGACCGTTTGGATAATTGGATGTCCTAACGACGGTTATAAGATGGAAATTGATCCGAAAATAAGTGATCGACGTGAGTTTGGTGGTTTCTTTGGGTCTTACGCTATAAACTCTCTTTCGTCGATTGGTATCTACCTGAATCCGATTGCAAGTTCAGAGTCTTCAGCCATGGTCGTCGTTGATCGTGAAAACAACTTGGTCGTTGTTAAACGTGAAAACATGTGACCAAGCAGCGTTCATCAGAAGTTTCTTATCTGAAATAAAGTAGCTCTAGTGGAGTAATGTCTTTTGGTGTCATCTTTATATTTCTCAAACTCTCAAGTAATAAAATTTTCTCATTTCTTCTTTCTATGGTTTGTCATATCTTTATGTGTCAAAGAGTCTTTATTTATTGTACATGTAAACTTGTATAGCTTGCTCCCAGTGAAATCCATAAATAAAAATGCATGACGACGACTCTTTGGGTCTAGTCTATCTTATAAAGGTTTGGTGTCAAACTATGCAAAAGTAAAAAGGAAATTATACTAATTAATACAATTGTCTTAGTACAAAGGAAGAGTCATCTTAAGCACATTTTGTTTATTTTTCCTGATGGCTATTGGACTACGTACTTAGAAAAATTCAAAATTTAAAACGGGTTTTGGTTAAACCAAGAGTCTTCTTAGACACAATTTTCAAAGGTTTTCTTGAATGAACCTGGGAACTTTGTCTAGCTTGCTCCAAAAGGATTCTCTTCAAGTCTTAATGAACGCCATAAATGAAAGGTATGACAATTCTTAGGGTTTTGGACAAGACATAGTATCTTATATAATTGTCCTTAGTCTATCTCTTTCACTCTATCCTCCTAAATCTACTGTATCTGCTTCTTACATAGAGATGATAAGAGCTGGGCAAGTGGGAAAACGAGCGACATGTGACCTCCCTGAATTGGCCAAGCTGTGTCTTAATTGTGATGCTCCAGATGACACTGAATGGGACGAGAAGGGGCGCACCATGATCAATTACATCTTCGTTAATTTCGACAGAATCATAAGATCTATTCAGTTTGGCTACTTGGAAGATGGCGCTCTAGTCATGTCTGAAATGTTTGGTCCCCCTAAGGAAGAGGGACCATACTCTTCAAATCAGTTTGTGTCGGTAATTTTTCTTTTACATATATTTGGCCCTTTTAGTAAGCTTAAGTTAAGTCTCTGATGAAGTTAACCGCAGGTGATACTGGGTCAAGATGATTATGTGACTGGATTGAGTGGAGAACTAGGAGTTTCTGAAGGAATCAGAAATTTGACATTTCATACTAACCGTGGAAACCACGGACCGATTGGAGTGTGGGAGGAGAGTTATACACGTGGTTCCAAGATAAATATTGTTACTGGAATAAGTGATCGACGTGAGTTTGGTGGTTTCTTTGGGTCTCACAACACGAACTGTCTTTCATCGATTGGTATCTATGCGAGTCCCATTGCAAGTTCCAACACGGACGGGGTTCAACGTGAAAATATTTGACTAAGCATTCGTAACGCCTTGTACCCAGCCTTCAATAGTAGCCTGGTTCTATTTGTTGTTGAGTTTTCTTTGAAATAATGCATGTAGCTTTAACGGAGAAGTGTCTGATCAGTTTCATCTTTCTTTTTCTCGATTCTCAAGTAATAAACTTTCATATTTCCTCTTTTAATGGTTTCTTCTTGCCAATTTATGGTTACTTTTGCTGTGATTTAAAAACCAAATATGGAACGACAAAATTAAAGATCGAGAGATTAGGAAACTATTAGTTAGAAGAGGCAAGCAAAAATAAAATAAAATGAACAAGAGAGATTAGGAAAATATTTAGTTTTACATTTTTTGGTTTAAATCTTGAATTTTGTCAACTTACTGTTTTTTTTTTTTTTTTTTTTTTTCTTTTTTTACTGTTTTCAAGTTTATTTACATTTTCATTTAGGGTTTTTTCTTAGGGAAGTTATGTAAACTTTTTTCGACCTATAAGTAAGTAAATATGTATCCTCACAAGAACAAACTATTTTAAGATTATCAACAAATAAAAAAGAGTATTCAGAGATCGATGTTCAAAGTGGGACCAATTGGGTCAACTTTTAGTAGCGACAAGAGTTGGGACGAGAAGGGACACACCACGATCTCTGGTATTTATGTTACTTTCAACGACTATGGCATAAAATCTCTTCAGTTTAGCTATGTTCAGAACGGAGCTCATGTCATGTCTAAAACATACGGTTCCTCCGAAGGTCCTTCAAAAGGGTAAAATTTTTGATAGAATCTTCAGTTATTCTTTCTTTCATAGTTATTAAAACCAAGTATTTTTTCCACTTAACATGAAAGCATAGTAGCAAATAGCAATCTTCATGTTTTGTTTCGGTGAAATTCTTGTTTACAAAGCTATATAGCTAATAGTTGTATTTGGGTACTTTCTGATGAAGTTAAGGCAAATATGTACATGTGAAACTGGAAAAAGATGAATATTTGACAGCGTTGAGTGGAGTGCATTATAATCAAACAAGGATCACGTATTTGACATTTCACACTAACAAGAGGAAACACGGACCGTTTTGTAAGGGTGAGTATGTAGAAAGCTGGAAGAGGGAAATCGATGTAAGGATATGTGATCGTAATGAGCTTGGTGGTTTATTTGGGTCATTCTATGACTTTTATGGTGGTAGCTATCTGCAGTCCATTGGCATGTATGTCTTGCTCCCCAAGTTATCTCCAATACATACAACTACAATCACTCGTAATCAAACACTTGATTATCGAAGCCTGAAGATCGTCGATGGTTTTCCTGTCAAGCCCATCCGTCCTTATAAGCCCAAACTCAAAGACCGGATACTCTCCGAATTGAATAAAGCTATTCAGTTCCTTAAAGATCTTTGATTATCAGATTTTTCGTTTGCATTCATGCAAGAGGTATGGTATACTCTTTTGAGTTTTATTTTTTGTTTCTTTTGTACCTTGAACTGGAAGCTACTTTAATGGAGAAATACCACAATTTGTCATCTTTTGGCTTTGATATTTAACATTTAGTCATTTGCACACCAAGAAAAAACCTCTTCATAGAATAATATAAGCATCATTTCCTTTATTGATAGTATTAATTTTGTGTTTTCTTAAGGCTATAGACATGTAAACTGGGTCTCAAACAAAGAGTCAATGTCTCATATTTAGCACATAACTCAGTTTTACTACATCATCTGCTTAACTATGTGTTTTGTTTTTTGTTCTTTGCTTTGCTTGATTCTCATGAACAGAACACCATAATTAAACAAGTCAAAGAAGACTCCTCCGTTTCTTGCACATTCCTTCTCAAAGCCCCTAAATATATACTCGTTCGTTACTATACATGCTCCCACAATTCTTGTAGCGCACGCTTCATCTTACCGCACGATAGTAAATTCGATAAATTACATCCATTCAGTTTGAATATGTCGAAAACGGACCCATGGTTACCATAGTAATCAAATTTGAAGTGTCACTCTTTCTTGAACGGAATGTAGAACCTTATCGGGCCATTACCGAACATTTTTAGCTTTTTTTTCGTGGTTGAAGTTTGAAATTAGGGTTTTCTTGACATGATCATGATCCATGCGTTCTATATGCTTATTTTTATGGTTGGATTGGGTGGGTGGAGATTTTGAGATAGTCTTTTGCTCATGAATGTAAAATTCAGTTCTCATTTGGTTCCTACGAAGTGAGCTTCAATAATGTAACTCTCACAAATGAGATAACTTCATTTATGAAGTGAGCTTCAATAGTGTCCCTTTCATTGTGTTTCATAGCTAACTCATTAATCTGTCATCATAAGCTAAGCTTCAACTAGAACTCAAACCGGTAAGTGGTCTCTTGCTGCCAAGCTAGAAACCAATAGACAAACACACTGCAAAAAAAAAATATATTCGTTCAAACATTGATCACAATAACTTCCAAAACTCGGAATCTTGACTTGTTTGAAAAGTTTTCCGGCAGAAAAACAAAAAGGAAGTTAAGATTATAAAATAATTAAGTTTTACATTTTTGGTTCAACAGTAATTTTACTTACTTTTTAAGTTAATTTATGTTTTAGTTTAGGAAGTTTTCTTAGAGAAGTTATGTAAACCTTTTTTAACCTATAGAGTTCATAAGAACAACTTATTTTTTAGATTATCAACCCAAAAAAAAAGTATTCAGAGATGTTCAAAGTGGGACCAATTGGGTCAAAAAAATATAATTCCGACAAGAGTTGGGACGAGAAGGGACACAGCAAGATCTCTAATATATATGTTTCTTTCGACGATAACCGCATAAAATCTATTCAGTTTAGCTACTTTCATAAAGGAGCTCATCTTGTGTCTCAAAAGCACGGGTCCGGAGGAAAAGACTTCAAAATTGTAAGTTTTGGTAGAATCTTCAGAGTTTACGTACAATCTATAATTTGTATTTTGTGATGAAGTTATATAGAAAATATATGCAGGTGAGGCTGGAACACGATGAGTACGTGACTGGTTTGAGTGGAGTAGATTGTTCGGGGATCAAGTACTTGATATTTCATACTAATAAGAGGAAACACGGAACGCTTTGTGCTACAGGACATACAAACTTACCTTCCTTTTTTATACCTTTCAAGAGGGAAATTGATGTGGAGATACGTGACGGTCGTGAGTTTGGTGGTTTCTTTGGGTCTTTCTGCGGTATTGCAGGCCATTTGATAACTATTGGTATTTATGTGAGTCCCATTACAGACGATCACCGGCTCAGTGGCTACCAATCACTGGATCATATAGGTACAATCACCCATAATCCGTCACTTGATTATTATAATCAAATCCCGAAGATGGTCGATGGTTTTCCTGTCAAGACCATCAGTCGTAATCCCACACTCAAAGACCGTTTATTGTCCAAGTTGAATTTCAAAAAAGCTTTCCGGCTCTTTTTCAGAAATCTCTTGGATTAGGGTTTTGTTTTTTCCTTTGCATTCGTGCAAGAGGTATAATGAAGACTACGGATATCTAGTTCTTGTCGTTTAAGAAGTAGACTATAAGTCTTGAGTTTTTATTTGTTTTATTTATATTGTTCTTTTGAATTTAAAGGTGATTTAGTGGAGGAATAATGCCACTTTTTGTGTCAACTTTTCTAAGCATCATTTGTGTTTTTTTTTTTTAATTGATAGTAGTATTTGTTAGATCGAATGATTGTTCACTATGGCAGCTGCTTAGGTTGTTTTTGTTTTTGTTTTAACTTTTAACAAGTGCAGAAAATTGAAAACTGTGTTTTCACTCCAATTTAAAAGAGCCAATGAGTAATCTTTAGCACATTATCGTAAATGTAATAGTGACTATTGGCTTGTTTCTTCACACAAACCCTTTATGTTTATAAGACTTGCATCGGAAATTGTACCATCTAAGCATGAAAATCTCAAGGTAAATCTTAAATGTACATGGACTTGTTCTTGCTTACTCCCTATGAATTTCATATATAAATGACACGACGACTCTTAGGGTACTGGAATAGGTTGTATCCTATATAAAGCATACCAAGCCCCTGTCTCTGTAAAATATTGTGGAGATGATTAAAGCAGGGCCAATCGGAGATACAGTGTCAAAGACTGACACTCATTGGGACGAAAAGGGCAATACAATGGTCTCTCATATATTCGTTTCTTTAAACTCACCAGAGATAATATCGATTCAGTTTGGCTACACTGACAAGGGAGCTCTAGTCCTGTCACAAAAGTACGGTGGTCCCTCCGAGGGACAAAACTTCCGAGTTGTAAGTGTTGATGTTGAAAAAAAATCGTATTTATATTCTTTTTTCGTCTGCTTAAACTAGTGAAGTATGCAGGTGAAACTGAAGCACAGTGAGTATGTGACTGGGTTGAGTGGAAAAATCAATTGGTGTCACGATTTCAAAGAAGGAATAATAATAAAAGTGCCTGGCGGAATAAAATCATTGAAATTTTCTACTAACCTGGGGGAACACATTTGTGAGCCAGTTACAACTGTCTCAAGTAGCACGGAAGAAATTGATCTTGGGATATGGGATAGTCGTGAGTTTGGTGGTTTCTTTGGGTCTTGCGACACTACCTGTCTGAAATCAATCGGTATCTATGTGAGTCCCATTCCAAGCTCCAACACAGCGGTTAAACGTGAAAAGGTTTAACCAAGCAACTTCTCGCACCGTTCAACATTAGCCTGGTTCAGTTTGTTGTTTGGTATTTTGTCTCTAAAATAAAACACATTTTTAACTTATCCAGTTTCAATTTCAGTACTCTTGTTTCGTTTTATTATTTGAATAAAGAATTCTCCGGTGATGTTATGCCGATTAAAACTTTAATCTTTCATGTCATCTCCCTCTAGAGCTTCTTTAAAGAATATAATTTTTTTTTTTCTTTTGTGTTTTTGCAGTCAATTTTTGTTCTTTGCTAGTTCTCTGATGTATTGCGTTTGAAGATAAAAATATTAGAGTAAATATATATACAAATCAGAGAATGCTAGTTTTCTTCATTTTTTGTGGAGAAATCAATTAGGCTTTGTTGTTTCAACACTGAAAACTGGCATTGAATCTGATGTTCAGATGATTATCGAGTAAAATGAATGTAAATGTTTGGTACTTTAGCTGATCCATAACTCATTAACTTTCTGGATCAACATATGGATTTGTGTAATCTCTAGAACTAAAAATAAAAGAATTAGAACGAGTCGTCATTACATTGTTGCATGGCATCAGTCAATGATTGACAAAGCTTTCTTCATTCTTGCGACGAGATTAGGCAATGTCTTGACAGCCTCATCAACAGTTTGGTTCACACACTGCTCCAAATCACTTACCGCTTCATTTCTCGTCTTCTGGAGCTTAGCTGCCTCAAACTTGTCTTGACAAACCACAAGAGACCTATTCAACCTCTCCTGCATTCATTCCATCAGTTTAAAGATAATCAAAATACAGAACTGAATCGTTAAAGAGTGAATCAAACTAAACAGATTTTCCAAGAGACAACAATACACACTTCCTAATTAAACACATTGACAACCAAAAGTCTCAAACTTTAAATCACTAGTCTTCAAACGTTCCATGTACAAATTGTAAATCCTCAATCAATCTCTATCTGGAAAAAGAGTTGAGAGAAAGAATAGACTCACTTGGAAGACAGACATCTCATTACCCAAATGGTTCTGCGCATTTGTGATTGGAACACTGCAAGTCTCTGCGCATCTGCTAATCTCAGCGTGTGTTCTTGTCCTGTCAAAGCACTCGTACGCGCATTTGAAATAAGCTTTCTGCATCAACCCCAAAAGCACAAAACAATCCCTTTAAGATAATCTTAGAGGAAGTATACACAAAGATGCTAACTTTACTCTGATTCGACACAATTTCAGCAAGAACACATCAAAAATTTCAAACGAACCTGAAGAGTGAAACTGATGTGATCTTGAATTGGAGAGAGAAGAGACTGCGAAACAGAACTGACTTGGTTAACTTTCTTTCTGATTCTCTCTCTCACCTGCTTCTCCTCCGCCGTTTGATCCATTTTTCCGGCGATTTGGGTTTACTTTATTTTTGTTTCTCTCCTCTTTCGTTTCAAAGACAATGATTCACACGGAAATTTGGGAATCTTTAGTTGCAGAAATTGGAAAAAAATTGAATGTATAAACACTTTACTCCTTCCCCAAGTTCATAGGTGGTTTCTACCGCCTCCCATGGCGGAATCTCTGAACATTACCTTATTGGGCCAAGCCTCTTTATATTTGGGCCTATTGGCCCGTTAATGGACACTAAGCTTACTTCTTTTGGTGTCTGAAGCAAGAAATTAGGTTTGTTTTGTTTTCCCTCAACAGCCGTCTAATTTGTTCTATATAAACGGTAAAGGCGTCGCCTTTAAACTAGCATCATCATCTCTCGATTCTCTTCCATCGTTTCGTCTTTTAGGATCTCTGTTTACGAATTCGTTAGAGTTTGATTTGCTTTTTCTTTCCAAAACATTTTACGACTTTTAGAAACTTCCTTTATTTTGCGTTTACAAAAGAAATTGGATTTTAGTTTTTACAGAAAAAAAAAAAAAAAAAAAGCCAATTTGCAGAGCAAGGGCGTCAATTTATAAAAATGGCGTGAATTGCCTTGAAGGTTGGCGATAACAAAACCAGTCTGCGATTCTCCGTGCCTATCGAACTTCTTTAGTATTGATAATGGCCTCGAACAAGTCGCTACATTCCCTTCATTTCTTTCTTTCAAAAATCATCTTTTTGGTTTCCTCTCTTTTTCCGATTTCCATTCATCTTTCCGTAGGTTAAATAATGTGGAAATATATCGGGAGCTTGAATTTGATCTGAAAATATAAGTTTTCCGTTAGTCTTTCCAGTATATAAAGATAAATATGCCCTTGAAGATGCAGCAAATTACTTTGTTTGAGACTGTGAGTGATGAAATGAGATAAGTTTCAGATACAAAGAAGTTTCAATTGAATTTGGTTTGACTAATGCTGGTGAAAATTGGTAATCATATGCTAATAATGTCACTGGTACAAGAAAATTGGTATTCATAAGCTAGTATGTCGAAATGCATTCGTTTTGGGTTTGAAGTACATCAAATTAGAAGACCATGATACAGAAATGAACTAAAGAATGAGGACCATTGGAAGTTTTTGCGTCAAATTTAAATGATCTGAAGAATGACTTTACTGTTAAATATTAGATTAGATGAAATCACTGACATTGGTGGCCCTTTTGATTTTAAAAAGTCAAAATGAATCAAAATGTAACAAATTCATCTAATTTCCATTGAAACTGAGATCGGTCTGTAGATGAGAATGATAAAAAGGTTTTGTCTTGTATGTGATAAACGCTGAGAATAATAAAAAGGGTTTCTCTGTTTGTTTGGAAAATCTGTTATATGAGGAGTTAACAATCTTGTATATCAAGGTTTCAGATATGCATTTTTGTAATGAATCAATGGAACTTTGTTCTGCATTTTTGTTCAAAGATATTCTTGCATTTTCTCCAAATTTAACACGTTTGAAATCTTGGGGAAGCTACTGCCTAACCTAACCTTGCATGTATAAACTTGTTGTTCTGTGTTCTGTGTTTTCAAACTTGAAATGTATGAAGCTACGGCCTAGTTTTCAATTTTGAAATGGAGGGTTCTGTGTTTTTGTTCAAAGATAATCTTTGCATATTCTCAAAACTGAACACATCTGAAATCTCTGGGAAGCTTTGGGTTTGCCTAACAATAAAAAACATAAAAGTACCCACAATGCAAAGATACCCATTGTAACTTGATATGGGAAGATGTTCATCCAACAAAATTGTAAAAGCCACATGAGTTCTCTCTCATATCCAGAAACAGAGGAAGAAGATGAAAGACGAAACAAAAACTAACCTGAAACTGAAACAAAACTCCACAGTGAAAACTGAGTACAGACCAGACTTTAACTGTTTTAACTACTAAAAGTGTACTAAAGGATGATCAAACACAAAACATATAATGACTGGGAAAAACCAAAGCTACTAACTCAATGCTTCTCAACTTTGTAACTAGACCCACGAACATAAGGATAAACCATAGTAATCTACACCAATTTCAAGAGCAAGACAGGTAAACTGAGGAACCGAGAGAAGGAAGCTTGGGTTTTGATGTCTTTGTCCTTTTTTCAGAGCTGCACTTCTCTGTCATGTATCCAACTGAAAGGAATCTTTGGTCCTTTCTTGGCTCTTGCTTGAGCTCTCTCATCCAATCTCCTGATTCTTGGAGACAAGCCACATAAATAGTCCTGTGCTTTGTTCCCTTCACCTGAAAGCCCGCTCAAGTCACTGATCTTCCACCTACCAACCAAAAACTCAAGAATGTCTGCGTAGTCTTTGGCGGTGTACACACCGAGCCTCTGAGCCACGGAAGAGAAGTTGTCAAAGAGGTTGTCGTTGCGTCCATCGTACATCAAGTGAGCCGGCATTGAGATTTTCTTTCTCATCATGTCTGCAAAAGCCATCACAGTGCCATCAGGATCAATCTCAAAGAGCTTCTCAACTATCTTGGTGTAAGCGGTTTCGTGACGCTTCTCGTCTGCAGCTATTGTGCCACATATCTGAGCCAGTTTCAAGTCCCCATGCTCTTTGGCTTGACGAGCTGTGTTTCCGTGAGAGATAAAGGTCGCTCTTTCTTGGAATGAAGTATAGATGAAGCCAAGGTAAGGATTGTTCTCTGTCCTCGGATCCTATAAAAGAAAAGTCAAAGCTATTAGAAACTTATACTACATTAACCGAGAAATAACGACAATTGCCTGAAACTATCTCTCTCACCATTCCGGATCCAATCAAGTACTGGATCGTCTTCTCAATTTGCCTCATGTCAACACGACCAGACAAGTAAAGGTATTTGTTGAGGAGATCGCCATGTCGGTTCTCTTCTGCAGTCCAAGCTCTAGTCCAAATGGCCCATGAAGTGGGGCTAGCACCGGTTTCATCCCTAACTCCATCCAAAGTGTTCAACATGGTTTGGTAGGTGGGAAGCGCTTCTTCTGTGATCATGTCTCCCACAAGAACAACAAAGTAATCATCAGGGAGCTCTCTAGCTCTCGCTCTCAACTCTCTTACTTGATCCTCAAACCCGTCGGACGCAGGGTCGGGTAAGAAGTCCTGGGGTTGCCAAGACTTCTCCACATCCTTGAGATGGATAAGAAGGTTGTTCTCGGCCCAGTCTTCCATAGATTTGAAGATCTCTAGCTTTTGGGGAGGCATGGAGTGCAACACTTGAACATGCACTTCCTTAGGTGGCGTAAATGGCTTCTTCAAACTCTCAACCTCCCTGCATCAATCCAAAAACCAAAAAAGAGTCATCACCATTTAGTCCACTAAAACTATCAGGAAAGGTCCCATTTCTGATGCACACAGAAGAAACAAGAACACGTGTGATTGCGTTGGAACACTATACGCATTGAAGAGAACAATTCGAAAACTCAGTGACCAAAGAACATTTTTACAGCTGTTAAATGTAAGATAAGATGTTGCATATGCATTAACGAATCGATCTTGCATTGGCCACGTGAAGTAAACAGAGAGCTTGCAGGGAGTGAAAGAAAGAAATGTAGTCACTAGTGATCAGATAAAGTCAAGAGAAAAAGCCAGATGTCGTTAAAACAGAGAAATGAGATACTAATTTAGAGAAAAGTGTAAATTTTCTGGACGCAAACAATAAAGAGGCCACGAAATACGCATGCATAGACGCTAGATGTCTCTACTCAGAGAAGACCTGTAAGAGGCGTGTGATATCCAACGTAATGTCTTTGCAGAATGAAAACAGACGTAAAGTGATACGTTCAAAGAATCTCATCTCAATAAGAATTAACCAAAACGCAAATATAAACATCAAAAACAAATTCCCTTAAGAAAAATATTAATCTTGAGTGTAGGATTTGACTAAGAAGCTAGTTGCAGTCACATTCTCGAATGTCAATCTAAAGATGATAGCAAATACTATAAATCTTAACTCAGACAACCTATCAGAGGTTTGATTACTCTAATCGAATTGGAAATCTAATTAATCTGATGCTGAATAATTACATAACCTTAGAGCAAAGTGAATGAATCTAGAATATGACGATGTGTGATTTTAATCGTAAACAAATCGGATCAAATGAGCATTTATGAATCGCCTCCTGATGCAGAGGATATCAGAGGATGGCCCCATCTACTTTGACCCACAGATTAAAGCATATCAATCTGAAATCGCAGCCGAGAATAAGCAAATGGGTACTGAAGAACACTAAACCCAGATTAAGAAAAGGTAGATCCGTAATCGAAAAACAAGCAAAAACCCAGAAAAAAATGAACCAAATCTCTCTACTTCACAGAGAGAATCAAAAGTAGTCGATATAAGCAAATGATAGACGAGGATGGATAAAGAGACTGACTTGGCGCCGGAGCTGAGAGCAGGAGAGGAAGAAGCGAGGCAGAGGAACTTGGGAGATCTGAAAGTAGAAATCGGCGGACGAGCCGAGGAAGGGAATTTGTAGGGCTGCGATGCCAAAGGGTTAAGCTTCAAAGCCATTTTGGATATGGGTTTAGTGTTTCTTCAGAGACGAGCTCTCTCTCTCTGTCAAGCTAATGCTCTCTCAATCTCTATCTCTCGCTCTCTGGTTTTAGCTTGGGCTTATATCTCAGGTTTAGTTTCATCCACAGAAAGCGAATGCTTATGAAAAACAGCGGAGAGGGAAGAGACAGAGAGAGAGAGGACAAAATTAAAATAATAATTAAAACGAAAAATAGCGTCATATTTGTCAAAAAAATAAATTCATTTTTTTGAAATTAGGCATCAGTTCTAAAATGCCCTCGAGATTCTTCTATATCACATTCACATCATTGTCTAGATATTTTTGGTAGCATCGATGTCGGTATAATTATGGTATCAAATTATTAAGTCAACAAAGAACAATGAATGAGACATTGAGACTCCTAATAATTTTTTGTGTGGAAAATATATGACTTGCTTTGGTATTAAAGATGATCCTCCGTTTATTTAGTCATGATTTGTGAAAGCTTTATGTATTGGCATTAGATCTAACAAAATTGATGAGAAGGGGCAAAAAAGTCAAAAAAAGTACATGTGTTGGATTTTTTTACTATTTTATTTCGTTGTATTCACATCGGGCGTGAGAAACCACGAAAAAGCCAAATAAGTTTTTGAGGGGCATGAGAGAAGAGAGAGAAAGAGGGGGACAAGTGGCATAGGGTCTCCACGTGGATGTCCCACTTGGCAACTAAAAACTCTATTGACCGTACTTTGCTTCTGCATTTCTGCCCATCATTCAATGCTTTCTATGCTCTGCCATTTTCGGCACAACGTTTTTCGATTCAAGAGCACTCCGTTTTCAATTGACACACCGTGACAATATTTGAGAAATATTTTTTTAATACTAATTTATGATAAATCATTTGATTTTTTCTTCCTGTTGGCGATTCATGTAATTAGCCCAAAAACGGAAAAATTAAAGCATACAGAGAAAGAAAATAAAATGAAAGTTTGTTTGGTCCATTGTTTTCAAAAGTTCCGCAAATCCTAAATCCAAAAGGTAAGGTTCAAACAATTTTTATTTTTCTCAAAGCTCTTTTAAATGCAAAATCGCACATAGATAGATTACAAGGATTAAAGAAAAGAAACGAATAATATCTTTCTAATGAACTTCGTATTCCACACCAACCAAATGGACAAATGGGCACTTGAAACATGGCTAATATTTCTTGCTAACAACGTGACAATTGGTTAGATTAGATATAATATTCTTGTTGAAACAACAATAATTGTTAGAACTACGGTTACTTCAATAAAAGTTATTGGATATTATATCAGCAACACTAGTCCAACTGTCCACGAAATGAATAAACATTAGCTAAACAAAAAAAACAATTGTTCCAATTAGGTTGCACACAAAAGAGATATTCAGAATTTTCATAACTGAATACACAAGTACACACATAAGAGTGAAAGACAAACACATAATACTTCTCCGGTCATGTGTGATTAAATACACCGCCGATTTGAGTACAAACATAAAAATAAAAACGATACATTCATTATTCAATAGTAAAACGGAAAAAAAAAAAAAATGAAGCAAACACATGTGATATGTATCACATGAAACCTGGACAATCACTTTTTACCGTCCGACAGAAGTCATCGGTTCCGTGACTATCAAGTTACCTGCAGACTCCATTGTTATCTCCGTATCAAGCACGTCTTCGTACGCCTCGTACCATTTTCCCAGCTTCTCGGTTCTAACAATATCGAGCAGATTATCCGGAAGCTCAGAAACTCCGCTCAAGATCTTAACCACCGTAGACATATCAGGCCTTACCTCTTCAGCCTGGTGCGAACACAAAACTCCTAGCTTAAGAACAAGCTCAAGCTGTCCCTTGTCATGGTCTTGTCGGATTCTTTCATTTGCCGCCTCTACAATATCACCGTTTTCCCAACGATTAATCGCCCAATCAGCAAGAACCACCTCTTCGGGCTCTGCTTGCGGCTCAAACAGTTTTCTTCCGCAAGAAACTTCAAGCATAAACACACCAAAGGCATAGACATCTGTTCCCGTGGTTGGTCTTCCGGTTCTCATCAGCTCTGGTGCCATATAACCGAACGTTCCAGCTACTCTTGAGGTCTGAGCTTCATATCCTTGCTCATATAGCTTAGCCAAACCGAAATCTCCAAGACTTGCATTCATCTTGTCGTCGATTAGGACATTTGCTGGCTTGATGTCTCTATGAATCACTACTTGTAGCCACTCGTGATGGAGATAGGAGAGTGCAGAGGCAACGTCTTTGATGATCTTGAAACGTTGATTCCATGAGAGCTGTTCTTGATCGGATCCGCCGTAGAGGTACCTGTCAAGACTTCCATTGGGCATAAAGTCATAGACCAAGTAGAGCTCTTCTTTGTACCGACAATAACCAAGAAGCCTGACTAGATTAGGGTGTCTAAGCCGACCAATAGTTGCTATCTCGGCCAAGAATTCACGCATTCCTTGACTTGAGTCGTGAGAGACACGTTTAACAGCAATCTCTGCCTCGGAACCTGGAAGTGTGCCTTTAAAGACCTGACCAAAACCTCCTTTACCTAGAAGTTGTTTGAAACCGTTTGTGGCTTTAAAGAGCTCTTTGTAAGCAAACCTATGAGGCCCACACTCAATCTCCCATTCCTCTAAAACCTCCTGAACCTTTTTGTGTCTCCTATAGTAGAAAAGACTTAAAGCTGATGCAGCCATTGCAACAAAGAGAGCCAACGCCAAGCCGGTCGCCAAGAGAATTCGATTTACCATTGAGTTTGGCTTGGGATATGGAGGAAACGTCGGTATCCCGAAGTCCAGCTTTGGAACAAAAACTGAGCCATAGATAGACCACATCAACATGTAATGCATTGCTCCAACCGACCCAGTGGAGGCTGAGAATCCCACATACATTTTCTCCAAGAAATAGGGTGACAGATCTTGGTTGACCGAAAGAAGCGGCTTCTCCGGGTAATAAGCCTCCTCTGGTGATGATAAGGTGACATTAATCTGTTTCTCCTTGTGGCTATACAAGATCGTGATGCGGAGTGTATTTCCACTGATCAAAGAAATATTTTTGAAATGACCCTCTTGATCATAATAACCAGCAGGTGCAGATACAATAGACCTCATTCCGTTTATGTTGATACCAACATGGTTACCATCAATGTCGCCAAACTCATCATCTTTGTTGATATCGAGCTCCACAGCGAAGATATGATTAGAGGTGTTCCCATTGTTTTTCTCGTTGAAGATTCCAAGGTACTGATCGGCGGATGCATCGGTGATGCCTCTAGTGGGAGAGATCACGAAGGCCATACCGTGAGAGCCTTTGTGCTTTTCCTCAGGAGCAATAGCAAAGATGAAACTAACCGAGAAAGAAGTCATTAATGTACCGTTGGGATTCTTGAAACGAAGTATCTCGTCGTAGTAGGCTTGACCATAGGCGTGCTTCTTGGTGCTCGTCAACGTCTTGAAACCTTTGAAGATTCCGGCGGATCCCTGCATTATCAGCTTCCCATGGGAGTTTTCAGCACAACAGAACAAAGTAAGGATCAAGAAAACGGCATGTGAGATGATCTTGATCATTTTTAATTGATGGGTTTAAAAGGTATTAGCTTAGTTAGTTTGTGTCGATCGTTTATATACATCAACACGACAGAAGTAAACTAAACACATGATCTAGTCAAGACCTGCTGAGATTAAAAACAGAGAGTTAGCTACATGTTGCAGAGTATATGCTTGAAATCAATTAGTTAAGTAATGACTTCAGACACAAGAAAGGTATGAAACAGTAGATTTAGAACAGATAGATACATGTTGCAGAGACAATGTCTGATATTCAGTTAATTAATCGGTTCATGGTGTTCAAGTCCTCCATGGATTATGAAAGAACTAAAGAGCTAGTCAAACAAAGCTACTTAAATAAGGCTTGGCCAGAATCAATAACATCACTAACGGAATTTATTTGTACTTGTTTAGGATTGGACTAATTCTCTTAATTGTATAATAGAATAAAAATACCACAATAAACACATGAACTAGTCAGGCAGGACTTGGTGAGACTAAAAAAATCAGAGAGCTATATTGCAGAGTCAATGTCTTAAGTCAATTGGTGAAGGAGTTAATGGTGTCCATATTCTCCATGGATCATGGAAGAAACAAAGAGTTTGTCAAAAAGAAGTACTTCATTACGGTTATATTTTAGAAGATAATATTATACATCAATATTGAGAAACAGTCGAGCCTGCTTATACAATTATGAGCCTGCTTAAGGAAAATAGTCGAGCCTGATTATACAGTTATAACATCGATCTTATGTGACAAACCTGGCAATCTTGCACAATATTTACTTAGTTTGTTCAGGCGCTTGATGGTAGCAGCGCACATTAGAGTAGTTCCTAGTTCTGTTTCATGCTAAGATAAGCCGAGATAAATTGTGGGCATCATCAACACATATACAGATATTATCATTGTTAAAGGCCATGTAAGGTAAGTAGAACACAAACAAGAAGATACACTCAATACGGTGAAGAAAAAAAAAATTATATAGCAACAGATAAAGAATTTCACGGCAGACTTCGACAGCACGTTTTAGCGTCCATCAGAACTGAAAGGTTCCGTAAATGTCAAGGTACCGACGGTATCCTGTGAAGGAACACCATTAGATGTTGTCTCAGACCACATTCTGACCCTCTCGGCCTCGACTATCTCCAGCAGATTATCCGGAAGCCTTGATTCACCGTTCAAGATCCGGACCACATTACTCATGTCCGGTCTAACTGCTGCGACAGGGTGTGAACATAGCACTCCAAGTTTCAGGACAAGCTCGAGTTGCTCTCAATTGTGTTCTTGGCGGAATCTTTCATTGGCTGTCTCGAGAATATCTCCGTTTTCCCAGCATTCTAATGCCCATTCCACGAGTACGACCTCATTGGCGACTGCTCGTGGATCTATCAGCCTTCTACCGCAAGAGACTTCAAGCATAAACAGCCCAAAGGCGTAGACATCTGTGCATGTGGTTGCTCTTCCGCTTCTGATGAGCTCCGGTGCAATATACCCAAACGTTCCAGCTACTTTAGTTGGTTGAGGATCAAAACCTTGATCATACAACTTAGCCAACCCAAAATCTCCAAGCCTTGCATTCATCTGGTGGTCAATCAAAACATTTGCCGGCTTGATGTCTCGATGAATTACAACTTGTACCCACTCGTGGTGAAGATAGAAGAGTGCAGAGGCTACATCTTTGATGATCTTGAAACTCTGATCCCAAGTGAGTTGATCTTGCTTCGCTCTGCGGTAGAGGTACTTGTCAAGACTTCCATTAGGCATATAGTCATAAACCAAGTAGAGTTCCTTCTTGTACCGACAATAACCTTGAAGCCTCACCAGGTTTGGATGTCTAAGCCGACCAATTGTCGTTATCTCAGCCAAGAACTCTTGCATTCCTTGTCTTGAACCTTGAGAAATCTGCTTAACGGCAATCTCAGCGTTGGAACCCGGAAGTGTGCCTTTAAAGACTTGACCAAAACCTCCTTTGCCTAGAAGTTGTTTGAAACCTTTGGTGGCTTTAAAGAGTTCTTTGTAAGCAAACCTATGAGGTCCACACTGAATCTCCCATTCCTCTAGAATCTCCTTAACCATTTCATGTCTCCTATAAAAGAAAATACTTAAAGCTGACGCAACCATCGCAACAAAGAGAGCCAATGCCAAACCGGTCGCCCAAACAATCCGGTTTACTAGAGATTTTGCCTTGGGATATGGAGGAAACGTTGGTATCCCTAAGTCTATGTTTGGAACAGTAATGTAGCCATAGATATACCAAATCCACATGTAATGCATTGCTCCAAACGATCCCGTCGAGGCTGAGAATCCCACGTACATTTTCTCCAAGAGATAAGGTGACAGATCTTGGTTTAGAGAAAGAAGCGGCTTCTCCGGATAATAATCCTCCTCTGGAGATGATAAGGTGACATTAATCCGTTTCTCCTTGTGGCTATACAAGATCGTGATGCGGAGTAGATTTCCACTTTTCAAAGAAATGTTTCTGAATTGACCCTCTTGATCATAATAACCAGCAGGAGCTGATATAACTGACCTCATTCCATTTATGTTGATACCAACATGGTTATCATCAATGTCACCAAACTCATCATCTTTATGTATATCCAGCTCCACAGCGAAGATATGATTCGAGCTGTTCCCGTTGTTTGTCTCGTTGAAGATTCCAAGGTACTGATCGGCGGATGCATCAGTGATGCCTCGCGTAGGAGAGATCACGAAGGCCATACCGTGAGAGCCTTTGTGCTTATCCTCAGGGGCAATAGCAAATAAGAAGGTGACGGAGAAAGAAGCCATTGTACCATTGGAATTCTTGAAATGGAGTATCTTGTCGTGGAAGGCTTGACCGTAGGCGTGCTTCTTGGTGCTCGTCAACGTCCTGAAACCTTTGAAAATTCCGGCGGATCCCTGCATAATCAGCTTCCCATGAGAGTTTTCAGTACAACAGAATAGAGTAAGGATCAAGAAAACTAGTTTGCGAGACATAATCATTGATTCGATTGATGGGGTTGGAAAATTAAGAGTTTAGTTAGTTTTTGTTGTTGTTGATTTCTTGGAGAGCACGATGAAAGTCAACTCATAAGCCATAAAAGAAAAACGCATGAATTAGTCAAGACCTGCAAAGACTTAATAACAGAGAGTTAACTACATGTTGCAGAGTCAATGCTTAAAAATCAATTAGTAAACTAATGACTTCAGACACAAGAAAGATATGAAATAGTCAGGACATGTAAAGACTTAAAACAAAGAGATACATGTTGCAGAGCAGAGTCAATGTCTGATTTTCACACCCAAGTCTGAAATCGGCCGAGCACATGTCCTAACATTCGATCAAGGTAGACCCTTTTTCATTTGATGGCCCTTGCCCTCCTCTCTCTCTCTTCTCATGTGAATATATCATTGTTGATTGTCTTGTATCGGAGGTGCAAGCATTTTTTAATCGGTGCAGAGAAGGGAAAAGGAACATCTCTGTTCTAAGCGCATTTGTCACTTAACCTGTTTTTGCAGTTGTTGGAATCTGAATCTAGTCTTTAAGATACCTTTTGCTTTGTTCTAGTTTCTGCTCAAATGTAAAACCTTTTCATCAAATATCATTTACCAGCTCTCTTGGTCACATGCCTTCAAAATATCTAATCCAAACCAAATCATGTCACTGTTTTTCGGTTTATTATGTTACATCCTTAAATTCATAATCAAGATCACAATAGCACTCAAAATCAACACCAACCACAAAGTGAAACAAAAGTAACAAAAGAAAAAAGAAAAAAAAAAAAGGTTCCATCAAAAGAAATCATCACACATATCTGTTAAACGCTTTCCTACTACCAACTGTGGCCGGCATAGAGACGGTGGAATCAATGCTCATATTTCCTACTGATTTAAGTGTCTTGCGCTTCTCAAGAACCACACCTCCAGGTGAACCAGGGCCTCTCTGGCTGCTGCTGTTGCTCATGAGCAACGACCCTTTGTTGTTCCATCTGAACACATCAAGACCTTGTTGTGCTGGAGGAAACGACATTCTCCTCGTCTCGCTACTCACCGATGACGGTGTACCCATCACTCTCTCCTTCGGATTGCTGGTTGGTCTAACTTTGGCCTTGGCAGAGACCGTTGGAGCCATGTAGCTAGGGAACGGAGGGCAGCTTGTGAGGCTGTCATCATCCTTGAAAGGAGAATCTTGTCCTCTTAGTCTTCCTCTTGAGTATCTTGATGTGCTTGTGCGGAAAGGTCTGGATGGAGTGAGAAGTGTAGACCTTGACGATTTGGGTGTGGAAGTGTCAAAGTTGTCGTCATGCCTGAAATGGCGTTGGTTGCTTGACTGAGACAGAGGGCTTGGACTCAGTCTTGTTGGTGTTAGCCTGTAATCTCTTAGTGGTTGGCTATAGCTCGGTACAGGACTTGCAAGAGGAAGCTGCCGGTCCACCCAGCTCCACCATAGAGGGAGCCCACTTGAAGTATGAATGTCCTGAGAAGACTTGGGACTGTTCTTCCACAACTGCACACACAGAGAGACAGAGAGAGATGTTGGATATATGCATCAACATCATGGTGATGGAAATAAGGAAAGATTTGAGTGTTGTTACCTTGTGAGAATATGCATAAGCCATGGAACGTTCTCTCTTGATGATGGCATCAATCTTCCTCTGTGATCTGGCGTCTCTTTCTTCTTTTGTCAGCACACTGTCGTCCCAGTTATCGTTACCAGCTTCAGATGCAGCCAATCTTGCTTCATCTTTCTCAACCTGGGCTTTGTTTTCCAACATTTTGATGCGACGTGACTGAATCTGGGACTGAACACGGACCAGTTGCTGCATGTACTTCATTGCATTTACCGTCTGACGCTTCACGCTGTATCCTCTCACCACACCTTGAAGCCTGACTAGACCTTTGAGAGCTCTGAAACTCCTCCTTGCCTGTTTTACACACCCAAAGTCAACAACAACTTCCATTTCTTGGATATGGAGGCTAGTGTAAATGTGTAATGGAAGAAAATCTTGAAGCCGAAACAAAGAATGTGTATACGTACCGTGTAACCTCTGAAAGCTCCTTGAATCTTTGTTGCAGAAGCATGTTGGACCAGAAGAGTTGGCTCCGGTCTGTAAACAATCTCACGTCGCTGCACAGCCCTAGGTGAAACAGCTCTTGGAGAAGGGGGCTTAGGTGTAGTGGGTCTTGGAGCATCCAATCTTGGTGGGTCTGCTCTTGGAGAAGGAGGTCTTGGACTATCCAACCTTGGTGGGTCTGCTCTTGGAGAAGCCGGTCTTGGAGAAGGAGGACTTGGAGCATCCAACCTTGGTAGGTCTGCTCTTGGAGAAGCCGGTCTTGGAGAAGGAGGCTTTGGAGATGGAGGTCTTGGAGTGTCCAATGTTGGTGGGTCAGTTCTTGGAGAAGGCGGCTTTGGAGTGACTTGTGGGGAAGCAACTCTTGGTGGAGTTTGTCTTGAAGAAGGAGTCTTTACAGAGACGGCTTGTGGGGAGGCAACTCTTGCAGAAGGAACAATGGAAGGGGCATTTCTCTGAGAAGGAACTCGAGTAGAAGCAGGTCTCAGAGGAGGAGGAGCATTGGCAGAGGCAGATGATGATGGCTTTGATCGATCAGGGGGCTTTGGAGAAAGAGATCTTGGAAGGTCTGCTCTTGGAGAAGCAGCTCGTGGTGAGGCAACTCTTGGAGAAGTTGGTCTTGGAGAAGCAGGCCTTAGAGGAGGAGGAGAGGCTGAGAATGGACTTGATCGATCAGGAGGAGGAGTAGGAGGCCTGAAGACAAGATTGTGATCTCTCTCAGCCTCGCCCAAGATCTTCTCGATGCTACTAGGCTCTCTGAAGATTGGAAGAAATGAATTGGTCTTCCCAAACCTTTTCTTCTTCTTTTCTTTTGTACTCTTTCTCTCTGCTTCTTGCTGCAAAAAAAAATACTCACCAGGAGCCAAAGTATATCATCAATTAGTATCAGTATCACAACATTTTTGTAAGCTAAGAGAATCCAGTAAACGTTTCTTTGAGAGTAACCAGCTTACATTGCCTAGCTTCTCTGAATGTGGAGTAAAAACCCTTTTGATTGCAGAAAACCAACTTCCTTTCTTCCCCATTTTTTGAACATTACTCTCTTTACCTGTCACAATAAAACAGAACAGAGCACACAACGTTTGTTGAAGCATTTTCCTTTCACTAAATCTCAAAGGATGAAACTTTATGGTATTTCTAAGATCTATGCAAGAAATTTTTAAGACCCCTACAAAAACTGCAACATCCAATTTTTTCTTACTGAGATTGATGGATAAGATTTTGGGAGAAGGCGTAAGTTAGCATGGTTGCTATCACCGGCGATGAAGACTTACCTGCATGTTCCAAGTGAAACTGAAATCAATGAGAAAGGAAGAAACAGCAAAAGAAGATCCAAGATACAGAAACTGCCAAAGTGTGAAAGAGAGATTTTAAGTTTGTTGAGCTTCCATGAAAAGGAAGTTTTAACTTTTTGGACAAATCTTAGCCCAACTTCTTTTTATCTACTCTCCAGATTAGATGAACTGATTAAATCATCAGAAAAATTTACTTGTTGGATGCCAAAGACAGAGACATAGTCACATAGACGACAGTCTTCAGGTGTAAAAGCTCTGAACTTTAATATGCAGACAATAAAAAAAAATGGAAACTTCTCAATTTTGCTTAAATAATTAAACAACAACACACACAAGTGAGCTCTCTATTCCTTTCTTTATCTATCTATCTCTCCTCGAAAATCATGTGTTTCGCATCCCAACAAGAGGAGAGAGATCAAATAGAAACAAGAAAAAGACAGATCTTTTGAAACAACCCAGAAAACCAGAAAGTGAAACTGAATATTAAATCAAAGAGAACTAAAGAGAACCATAATCACAAGCAACAAGAATTGTAGGAGTATTACATACCTCGATTCTGAGATTTTTGGTAGCTTTCCCTTCTCCTAGATTTTCTCAAAAAGAAATGAAAGAGAGAGAGAGAGAGGGAAAAGAAGCAGCCAGAAAAGAAAAACTCTTGTCTGGTAATTTTCCCTTTTGTCTATCCTCCTCTGCTTCCCTTCTCAACTCTCACTAAAAAAACTATTTAATTAATGTTTTGTTTATCATAATTGGTTTGGTATTAAGAAAAGTATTAGTCTTCTAATCCTTTTTCTTGTGTGGGTAAAATTACTTTGAAAATTGTTGAAAAGTCTGCAACTTTGGATCTGGGTCTAGTTGGTATGGGGTGAAATTTGAAACCTTTTTTCTTTCTCTTCTTTATTTTTTTCTCTTACTTCCTTTTGAGTCTTTATTTATCAGCTTGATTTATCATCATGAAGAGAGAGAAAGAGTTGGCCACTTTATCACTCAACCTTGGCCTACTTTATTTGTTTTTTTTTACCTCACTGTAAAGCCAAATTGTAACCACAAACTCAAAAACCAATCCCTACATATACCAAACGGTAACATAAAATCTGGTGGACTGTGTAAGACTGGTAGATTCTATTAGATAATGAGAGTTATTGATAAGAAAATGAGTTCGTCATAATTACATCCTTAATCAATCATAATACTTTCTAATATTGTCAAGACAAAATAAAATGCAAACGCAGGTCTTAAAGAAGAACTATGCCATAATGATCCTTTGTTAAGTAATATAAATGTTCTTGTCCCCGCCAAAAAAGTATATGTTATATAAATTTTAAAATAGTAATACTTTGGACAACGAAGAATTAGGTTTAGTGGAGAGATTCTGATTTGTCTATCAGGTTTGTATATACAAATCATAATTTACGACAGTGGTACTGTCCCTTTTGACGTTTTGCAACTACCACCCAAAAAAATGAAATTATATATATTCATATTCTTTTTGTGTTGGGGTGTCGATGAGAACAGAATCTGAAGAAATTTTCATAGACGAGGTTGAATCTTTTTTGTTTGGCTGATGATGTTTTATACGCGCGTGGTTCTCACTTTCTTGCCTTCATGAATTTGTGCAATACTGTATTTGACAACTTGGAGATGTCGAGGTAAAGATTAAAATCAATCTTTTTAAAACGCTTCACATGTTTGAAGATTTACTAATTTTTTTACAATCCGTAACTGTTCCATTTTGCTGATATGATCAAATCCAATCAAAATACATTTCTCTTTACATCATTGAAAAAAAATACTTTTAATTTGTTATTCCTATTACAAATGCTAATCTTATCATAACAGGCAAATGAAAACATAACCAACATGGCAACATCTTCACGTGCGATCCACAACATAATTATAGAAAGACGACGAACGGCTCTACATTAACCATGCTAGAAAATTTCAATTGATTTGACTATATTAATTTGTAAAATTCACATCCAAAAAGATACCGAACAGAACAGTTTACATATGCATGTATCACATGAAAAAACAACAGTAAATCAGATGATATTAAATGTATACAGTATACATGTAGATATTAAATGATAATGAATCAGATGTATTTATAATAGCTGAAATAAATTATTTTATTGCTCTCAGTTCTGATAATGACAACGATAAAATGATAGTAGAAAAAAGTAGAAAATTCTTAAACCAATCTTAAGATTATAACTATGAAAATTCCAGAATTAGAGTTCTCCACTTTTTTTTTGTTCTAACAAAGTCGAAGCTTATATATTGCCCTTAAGATATTGATATTTGCAATTTCCAATGCCTGAAAATAAGAGATAGATAAAATATTAATTGGTAAGTGAGCAAGAGAAGAATGAGAAGTGTTTATAAAATAAAATCAAAGAGAGAAAAAAAACAAAGAACTCACTCGGATCAGTGACAGCAATTACACCAGTACCATTGAAATCACAATCCGAAAAGTGTCTTCCTCGAGCTTGGTAATAAAGATTCATGACGACAGAAGCCCAACTACGAAGCTTCATAGGATAATAACATGAACCTCCATATTCTGTAATCCCATTACAATTCATTTTATTACACACAAACTCTTGGTAATCTAGAAGCTTTTCCATATCTGCCCCAGGTTTTGCCACACACCAAGCCCCTTGCCCTTGGCTCTGCAACAAAGAGCATAAAGATATATGTGAGATTGGTTTTTGTTTACTTTTAGATTTTTGTTTTCACTATTGAGAGTAAGGTTAAACATGTACCTGTGCATTGACACTCATGAAATTATCTCCTGCTGAAAAAAAAAACTTGAGATTGGAACAAAAAATTGAAAAACCATACGACCAATCTCAAACTTTCATATTATATATAATCAGTAAATCACAATAATTTTAACCAGAAAATTATATGAACCCATATTAGATTACCTGACCAAATATATAAGAAAATGATGAAACAGAAACATATTTGTGCTTTAGCCATATTGAATTTTGTTTGCAGGCTGAAACCTTTGCTATAGATTGCATTAGATTTAGCCTGTCTCTTATATATACAAAAATAGATTTAACAATATATATTTTTTAAATATTGCTTTTTATGCTAGTAACAGCTAATAAATAATTTAATTGATTAATTCTATGATTTTTCAAAAAGGAAATATATTTTTGTTGAAATATTGCTTTTTCTGCTAGTAACAGCTAATAAATAATTTAATTTATTATTTATATGATTTTGAAAAAGGAAACTATTTCTACTTATTTTCTTATTATATAAACTTGATGTTTCTAATTTTGTAATTAATATGATTGTGACATGTGTATGTTAGTTGATCAGATTTTAACACATACAAAAAAAAATCAATTAGAAAAATTCAAATATGGTATAAAAATTTGACATGAAATAAGAGATAGATATAGAGAGAATATAGAGAAGATGGACATGTATAGTATAGCAATATATAGAAGAAAATGAGATTTCTTTCTACATAAAACCCAATATTTTAGCATTACATATCTATTTTTATAGAAATACACGTTTGTTTAAAATCCAAAACACATCAGATCCAGAAAGTAAAAATTTAAATTTAGATTATTATATTTTAAATGAAATGAGAAAACATATTTACCAATAAACATTAAAAAATGAAAAAACCTCTTAGCGTGAAAGAAAACGATACTAGCAAATATTACATAAAAATATAGAGAATATCATGTTGCTTAATTCTATATTCTATATTGGTCATTTCATCTAATTTTTCATGGATCATAAAATATCAGTCTATAAATCCGCGTCTATGCATATTCTAATTTATTACTTATATTTGCTAGATTATAATTCATAAAAAAAATTAATAACAACATATAGATTTATTTAGAACATCGAAAATCTTAATATTTAGATTATTTTTTTGTACTAGAATTCTAACTTATTTATCATTTAATTTACATATTTTGCTTTTACTTGTTGAGAAAAATATTCACTTTTCTTTCTGTGTTATTTACTTTTTGGAACAGAAATTATTTTGGATCTTGAAATATTAGTCTATAACTGATGGTATAATGTTACTTTGTTTCTACCTAGAAGTTTTCGGTCCTTTGGCTTGTGCTCCCATAGAACGACTACATAAAAAACAAAAATCACACAGAACATATGGAGTTCCTCATAATCAGCTAATCACCATAAATGTCTTAGATTTTACTACATTTGATTTATAAATATAAACAAAGCAATTTTTTTTATAATTAATATATAGCGTTATAACAATTTGCACCGAATCACAGTGTAAAAAAAACAGAGACCAAACCAAATACAGTAAAACCTCTTTAAAATAATAATGTTGGGACTTTGAAAATTTATTATTTTATAGAGTTATTATTTTATCGATAAAACAATAATTATTATTTTATAGAAATATTCAATCAAAAACAAACCTCTTTAAAGTTGAATTTTCCTTATACTTTGTTGTTTACATATTTCATATTATGTAATTTTCCTTTTTTCTTTTCACATTTTTACTCTTTTTTTGTCCAACACGTTATTTTGTTTATATTGGAGAAATATTTTACTAAATTCGAGATGAGTTCAAACGAGAATTCAACTTTCAGAAAAGACAAACTACATTGGAGTCATATTTTACTAAAATGCCTTAGATATATATGTCTAAACTTTATAATTATTATTTTAGTTTATTGTTGGGACTATCTTTTTGCATATGAGTTTCAAAAATATTATTATCTTATAATCTTATTGCACTTTGCTATTTTTTACATTGGCCCGAGTTGGAACCGAAGAAATTTATTATCTTATAGTGTTTATTATTTGATCGAGTATTATTTTATAGAGGTTCTACTGTAATTCACGTATGTATCACACGAAAAAACAACAACAATCATATATAATCAATTTGTGTAAATGCAGATATTAAATGATATTGTGATAAATGAAAAAAAAAATTATTTATTGCTTTGAGTTCTCACAATGATAGGATGATATAAAATGAAACATTAAAAAGCTAAATTGAACAACTCAAACTTTAGATATTAAATATGAAATTCCAGAACTAGAGTTCTCTGGTTCTCTTTTGTAGTTCTACAAAAGCCAAAGTTTATGAACTCTTTTTATATTCATATGTGCAATTTTTATCGCCTGAAAATAAGAGAGAAATAAAATATGAATTGGAAAGTGACAGAGAAGTATAATAATTATTTTTGACAAAAAAAAGTATAATAATTATTTAGAGAGACAGAAAAAGAAGGAATTACTTACTAGGATCAGTTACGATAATGATACCAGAACCGTTAAAATTGCAATCTGTATATTGTCTTCCTTGAGCTTGATAATAAAGATTCATGACGACAGAAGCGTGATTAAAAACATCATCATACTCATAAAAACACGAACTTCCTTGAGCTATAATTTCACAACTGATTTTAGAACACACCAAATCTGTGTTTTTTTTAAGTTGTTCATTTGACGTCCCAGGTTTAGCCACACACCAAAAACTTTGCCCTTGGCTCTACAACAAAGAGCATACAAATATATATGTGAGAATGGTTTGTGTTTGTTTAATTATTTTGTTTAATATATTGAGTAAACTTAAACGTGTACCTGTCCGTTGATACTTATGATATTGCCTTCAGTTAAAAGAAAAAAAAAACATTAATTGTTACAGAAAAATTGGAAAATCATACAACCAATTTTTTTGATATTTTTATTATACATAAGTAGTTAAACATGATAATTTACCTGACAAAAGATGTAAGAAAATGATGAAACACAGACATATTTGTGCTTTAGCCATGTTGAATTTAGTTTGACGACTGAAACCTCTGGTATAGCTTTTCTATACACTAGATTTAGCCTATATCTTATATATACTAAAATAATATTCAATTTTGTTTTCTCAAAATAGATAATAAATTTGTAATTTCGATTTTTATGCTAATAACAGCTAATTTTATGCTGATAGCAGCTAATAAATAATTTAATTTATTAACTGTATGATTTTAAAATAGATAAATATTTGTACAGATTATCTTACTATATAAAACTTGATTGTGACATTAGCCTGTCAAGTTGATCAGATTTTAACAGGTATACAAACTATTCAATTAGAAGAAAAAAAAATGGTACAAAAAAATTACCATGAAATAAGAGATAGAAAGAGAGAAAATATAGAAAAGTTGGACATATAAAGAATAACAATATTTAGAAGAAAATGAGATTTCTTTCTACATAAACCACAGTATTTTAGCAGTACATACTCAGGCCTTGATTGGCAAAGCAGTTAGAAGAGCATTAGGCTTAAGGAGCATAAGCAGGGTGAGTATTTAGAAGAGCATTAAGCTCTTGAAACTGCATGTTCTTAATTTATATGATTGGTAGAGCTGTGAGCCTTTTTATTATTTTTTTTTGTGAAATTATTTAATATGTATATTGATATTTATTTTAATACATCATATATATTTTCATTAATAACATAAGATTGTTTTTTATTTTTTAAAAAATATTTAGTAACTATTTCATATTTAAATTATATTTATTTAATTTTTATGTCATTAAATATTTATTTTATGAATAATACATTATTGTTAATGTTAATTTACGAAATTATAAAATTGTAAATTTGATATAAATATAGTTTCATTTTTTTACCAAAATAAATAAATTAAATATAATTTATTATAATTTATTTAAGATTTTTTAAATATTTTTGAGCTCAATGCTTTGGAAATGCTCCTTTCAGAGCAGGGAGGGAAGAGCAGTTTGGGAGCAGTAGCAGTTTCTAAATGCTCTCCTAAATGCTCTTTTAAAAAAAGTTGATTGGATGAAAAAGAGCTTAATGCTCTTCTAAAAGCTCTACCAATCAAGGTCTCATTTACATATTTTTCCTACTCACTTCGAAAATAACATGTTTATTTACTTTTCTTAATCTTTTACTCCTAACTAGGGGATTACCCACACCTAATGCGTGGGATAAACTTAACTTTAATTTTTTTAATATTTAAAATAAATTATTATTGAATGTATATGTCATTTTCTATATTATTTTAATCTATATTATTAATCTATATTATCTGTTTTGTTTCTTTATCAATCTATATAAATATTTTATAAATAATAATAATCATATTGTATCAATTACTAATATTGTAATATTGTAGTTTATGACCCGAATTCCATCATGATCATAAATATTGTAGCTGAATTTGACCCGAATTCCATCATGACCATAAATTTTTGTTTAAAATATGATTGAAAAAAACAAATAAACCATTTCACAAATTTCACGCCAAATAAAATCCGATTCCATCTACGCAATATTTGAGAGTTTTATTTTGTTTATATTTTTAATAATGTTATATAACATACCTCTTCATGTTTTATACAGTTTATTGTTGGGGAACAAACAAAGTTTCTCAAAATTTAATATTCCATCTGTTTCACAATATAAAGGGTTTTAGAGTTTTTTTTTGTTTCATATTATAAGTTGTTTTGAGGTTTTTAAGCAAAATTAAATATATTTTTTGTTGCTATTTACTCTTTTAATGATGCAGATTGTTTTATCATTGGTTGAATTGTATTGGAACTAATGATAAAATATACTTTATTTTGAAAGCTTAAAAAATTAAATGACTTCTTAATCTTTAATCTTTGTGCCAAACCCTAAAACCCCCTATAAAATGAAACAGAGGGAGTAACAAATATTTTAAGACTGGCATATTTGTTAAAGTATCTTGATGTTATGGGCTTAAAAAGGATCCATGTTAAGCCATTATTTTACTATGACCGAGAATATATAACCATAAACTTCGTTTGAATTGGTGAAATATATATACGCGTAGGAAATCTAATCAAAAGGGAGAGGCCAAAGCAATGGAGTCAAGAGAGGGTAAAATGTATTTATATAATATGCTAAATGTATACAAAAGTACATACAAACCAGTCACAACGAATGTTTTGCTTTAATTCTCAGATTTTTTCGTAGTCAACAGGACAGACAAAAAAAGAAAACTTTGCATGTTTGTTTCAGCCATGGATCAAGTAACTCGAATTCGTCTTGCTTAAGATGTATGAAGAATTTGACCAGACCGTGACCTTTCATCTCTTTCATCTCTTTCACCAACTATACATAAGCATAGTTAAACCACGGAAACAGCAACACATTACTCAACAACAGCCTGCAACTATTTGAAAAAAAAAAAATATATAATTCCATGTGTACTCGAAACAAAAATAATTTTCCCAAAGATCAAGAAAATTTACCTTTGTAACTTTAAGAGTGTATTGAACACGCAGCTTCTTTTCTTTAACCTATGTCACAGTTTGCGAGTTAATTTACCTGAACAACAGCAACAATAAACAAATAATTTTCATATAAATCAGATAAGAGTATATTTACTTGAATAATAGCAAATCCACCAGAATGCTTCAAAACCGTAAAGTTCAACATAACAAAGAAAAATGATCTGATGATATTAAAAAAAAAAAAAATGGTTCTGATCGATCCTAATTAAGAACATGATTAACAGTATGATCGTTTTTTAAAAGTATCACCTGGATAAGAAAAGGCAAATGTCATATGGATCCTGTCTTTGGATATTGCATGTTCATGGGCAAATAATCATGCGTTGTTTCTGAATCAACAGTTACATTGAAACTGACATCGAGAAGAAGATATTTCAAATAAGTATTATTCAAATAGAAATTAAGAGCTTAAGAGGAATTTGACTTACATGTAACTCGAGAGATTCAAAATCGCCGACAAAGCTCTGTACGGAAGATGGAACTGAGATACCATAACGACGATCTCTGTCTCTGATTCTCCGTTTTTCTTTTTCTGCCGTTTTCACGTTTTTTTTGCCGAGAAAATCTACATCACTCTTAGTTTCGAGAGCACTCGCGCCACGCTGCAGCTTCAGCAAATCAACAGCAAAAAAATAATAATATCAAAATCCAAACAAATCAATTCAATCTTCCTTAAAACTCGAAATAGGAGGGAATATATGAGTACGAAAACTCACCAGTGATTATCGATTTGGTATTGCTGTGAAGGATATTGTGGTGCAAGTGTAACTCGGTAGAAGTCAGTTATATAGAGACATACTGAAGATGGTGTTGCTTTAGGTTAAACAAACTTCGAATATTCAAAGTATTTACGGCTAGAGAGACGATATAGTAACTAATAATACTCATAGAATTTGGTTTTAATTTGATGAATATTTGCTATAAGTTTTTGGCAATAGCAAATCTTTCTAAAGAGGAAATTTATTTCAAAAGGGTTTGGTGGCGGCACCCAAAATTTTTAAATATAGAGGCCTAAAAGTTTGACCAACACAGAGGCCCAACATTCTTTAATTCGAAAATGATTTTGTGGTACTACTAACCCAATTTCACTAACGAACCGAACAAATCAGAGTTAAAATGTCCCGGTTTATTTTAAGTATATAGGTCCGCGTGTTGATCCAGCCGAAATTGGGTCAAACTCTAAAAATATTAATTTATTAAATAAATCAAAAAGAAGTCCAAAAAATCTGTGAGCTTGCCACAACAGCAAAAATGCATGGTAATGGTCTTTAATATATTGTAGGATGTTATTTTGTTTCTAGATAGAAGGCTACTTTCAATCCTCAAGTTGTGCTTGCAGATAACGTCTACATATAAATTAAAAAACACAGAACATATGATGTTCTCATAATCAGTTAATCACCACAAAAGTCTTTATAGTTTACTAAATTGGATATATATAATCAAAACGAGCAAGGAAGCCCGAATGATGCTTTCATAATACGAAATGTGATCGGCTAAACAGATTAAGGCAAAAACATCAAAAAAAAAAAAAAAACTGCAAAACAAAGGTTTTGCTCAAGTGTATTGAAGAAGAGTGAAATGTCAAGTAGCAGAATTTAAATAAAGATGAATAAACAACAACAACAACAAAAAAGTAAGCAAGCAAATAAAGAAATTTGGTGACATAGGAAGAAGAAGAGACTAGTTTTAGAATCGGACGCTCCCGCTTCTTGAGTCATTGACACCAGTAGCTTCTCCTCCATATGGGCCCGTAGGTTTTCTGACGGATCTGACTTGTCCTTCGCGAGCTTTTTTCTTTTTCTCGTACTTTTTCTGCAAACATAGTCAAAGATCCCAAAACATGAGTCGAGGCAAAGTAACAAGGGCAACGAAAAAAAAAAAAAAACAATCAAAAGATGCAGAAACTTGCAATCGAAGAATGTTTACCCGGTTATTCTTTCTCGGGTTCTTTTTGTCCTTGTTGCGCACTGGAGTCATTCCTCTGTTACTCAGAATCTATGTTTTGGTGGCGATTAAAGAAGAAGAAAAAAAGAAACGTTTAGAAGATGGTTGCATGGTTGCAAGAAACAGAATATATTTTGCGTTTCAGAAACATTCTAACCTGTTTTGATATCAGTCGTTTTCCATCAACGGTTTCTGGTTCTGACGGCATCGCTGCTGGTTCCCTGAACCAACACAAATCGTGCCAATGAGATGAATCATCACATTGTGACCGTTTGCGAAGAAAAAGGATCAAGTAATGTATGAGATTCTTACCATGAATAGATCCCTGCTTTGGCAGCTCGTTTAGCTTCTCGTTTCCGTTTCACTTGTTTGTACAATTCATCTTCTGGTTCGCCATCATTATCATCATCCATGTCATTATCATCATCGTTAGCAATGTCTTCATCTGATGCAAACACACCGCTTTCATTCTTGCCTCCTTCCTCTGACTTCACACCAGCTCCAGCCAAAACTCTGAGCTCAAACTTTCTACGCCGTTCTCCAATGTCATCTCTTTGCGGTACATCATCATCTCCAGAAACAGTCTTCCAAAAACAAAGAGGCATGGATAGATTAGCAAAAGAAGTGACAAAGACATATCTAATCTTCATATAATGCTATGTCACCTTGGGCTTCCGTTTGGCGGACACAATCTTAGAGATCTTACTAGCTGTTCCATTATGTGTGCTATTGTCTGCATCATCTACATAGTCATCGAATGTCTCTAGCTTCCTGTTTAAACCCAGAGTTGAAAAACAATAATCCATCACCATCATCAGAAAGAAAAGACAGAAATCATCATAGTAATGATTATGAAAAGAAAAACAGAAATCAGAAAGAAGATATTATTACCTATTTGCTAATTTCTGACGTTTCCGAGATTTATCCGACTTTAAAACAGTTGAGTCAATAACTTTATTGCTTCTTAGCTTTCCCTCCAAAGAAGCTCGGAGTTTTAACATTTCCGCACTCTGCATATCAACCTGATCACTCTGCTACAAAGAAAGCGGATTTGTTCAAATTAAACAAAACAAAGGAATTGTGCCAGTAAGAAAAGAGTTTGGGCGATGGTATTCACCTGGTGTTTACGTTTCTCTCCTTTTTTCTTCTTGTCTTCTTTTGTTTTGCTGATTTTGACCGGCTGCATTAAACGATATATCAGCAAGTGGATGCAAAGAAACTGTCAAATAAGAGATTAACTCAAGTGGCAGCGAGCAAGATCCAACTTCTACCTCAACTGTGTAACAGTCCTGTGTGATCCTAACTGCTGAAGGAGAAACTGGTGAAGAGAGCGCATCTTCTTTGTCAACCTTTTGCACCGTTCCATTAGCAATACTTTTTGCTAGAGACTCCTCAAATCCAGGAGGAAGCTTTCCATCAACTTCTCTTACCTACTTATATGCAAAAGTGATATGATAAATAAACAAACACCATACATGATACATGTAAATAGCATCACACGAGATTAAAGACTAAAAATGGTACTACATAACCTTATCCAATAAAGCTTTGATGTCTACAAGACGGGCAAGAACCGGATGATCACGGATGGGCTGCCCTTCAGACTTGAGTAGAAGATAAAATGTTATAGATTGGCAATAGGCCAGTAGCAGAGTCTGCTTCACCTCCAAGTACCTTGCTCCGCCATTCAACGGAAGTCCTGATTCCTTCAACTGCAAGGAGAGGTAATTGCATAAATTCTCTGGAGGAGTCACAGTGATTTCTTTCAAAATGTAAGTAATTTAAAGTGGCAATGTAAAGAGGTTTACCTTACTCATAACAGGATTTATCTTACTTTCAAGCTCTTCGACTGCATCATTCAACTCAGACAAAAGACCAACAATCTCCGGAGCAGAACTACACAACAGACATAATCACATGAATATTATTATACAGAATACGTAACATGATCTCATACAAATATATATTAAGCTGATGAAAAACTTTATAACAGAAGAAATCAGTGTTACCGATATACTACATCCATTTGCTCTTCTTTTGACAAAGAGTTGATGTCTTTCTTGATCTCTTCAACATGTGTGTCCATGTCATCCTTCTCTTTCTTATCTTTGCTGGATTTTGAACCCTTCTTGCCTTTAACAGAAATTTCCTGCAAAAATATAACCAGAATGATACGCCAATTATCTAAGCAACAAGATATAGTCCAAATACACGATGGTTCTTAGTTAAACACCCATGACACACCTCCATGGTTAATTCTCTGTCGCTCTCTTCTTCACTATCATCTTCTAATCCAGCATCAGCTTCTGTAATGGAACTATACTGTTCTGCCCTTAGTCTTTTCACTTCCTTTTCTTCCTCTTTAAGGTCCTCATCATCACTTGATCGGAGCTTCAAAATCACATCAAACAAAATTAAAAACGAATCTGAAGTTGGTTTCAGAGAAAATAGAGTATATACAACAACAAAAAAAAAGAATCAGAGAAGAATAATCACAACACTCGTTACCTCAATATCTACTTCATCAGTATTATAGTAGGAGCTCTTGTATTTGCCCCATGTGTTCGTTTTTTTTCCCTCTTCTACATTTTCATCATCAGCCATTTCATCATCAACATCACCAAACTTACCCCGTAGAAACTTCGCTTGACTTTCCACTGCACAATGATCAAGGCACCAACGGCAAAATGATTAGGAAAATCAGAAAAAGGAGTGATTTTTAGGCATTCAGATGCGACGACAAACTACATTTAATAAGAATAACATAAGAAGACATATCCTTACTTTTTCCAATAATTCCACCCTCGGGTTCGTCTTCTGAATCTTCATCCTCTTCATCATCCACACCCTATAAGCCAAAACCAACCGATATCAAAAGGGACTCATTGCACAGACTTTGAGTTTACAAAGGCAAATCCTTTTTCTAGAAACATTAGCAGATTATAAACAACAGACCTTTAAACTCATAACTGGTTGCACATCATCTTCATCACTTTCATCAGTATCATCGTTAACATCCAAGGGAACAATATTCCTCTGTTTATGAACTGCAGAGAAAAATCCAAAGCATCAAATGAGAAATCAACCACACACATCTCTCAAATTCGCATAATTTCACTACTCATCAACCTCGTATAGAGCGAATTAAGCACTTAACAATGGAGACCTAATCATTCCAATAGTCAATTAAGCTACGGGGAGATAAATAAATTAAAAAGGGAAAAACTTTCAGGTGGGCAGAAACTTACATGCGTCCACGTCGTCATCGTATAAGTCTTCGACGATTGCTCTGCGAGGTTTCGTGCTTTTGCTACCTCTCTTCAGACTTCCTCCTTTCTTCCCCATTGTTGCGTTGCAGAGAGCTGGTTCCGAGAGGGTTAAAACTGTGCGTATGTATGTATACACAACGCACTAGAGAGATCGACGCAGCAATTAGATCCCGATCAATCTAGGTAGCGAGAACGATTAAGATTATCAATGGTCTACGAAGAGAATCGAAGAAGCTCACGAGTGTGTGAGAGAGAGAGAACGCATCTACTAAACCTTTGCTAGGGTTTTACAATTAGTTGGGCCGTAAAAGGCCCATTAGTCTGAACTTGAGCCCAATTGTAACCGAGTCCTTCGTATTTTTAAGTGCAGCGACTTCCTTTTACCGAAGAAATTTTCCTCCGGACGGTATTGGAAGCTGAAGAAGATCATCAGTTTTTTTTTTTCTAGTCTCTGGTCAGTTGATAGTTTCTCTAGTTCGAATTTTGATTCTTAAACCTCGTAGGGTTTTGAGCTGGGTTTCGTTATTGTGCTTTAAGCCTACAAATTATTATCACAAATTGAATTCTATTGTTTCCGTATTTTTGATCCTCGTTTAGATTTGTTCAGAGGTTTTGACGATCTAGGGTTGCATTAATCTGAATTTGATCGTTTTCTTAGCGTCGAATCGATTAGAATCCGATTGGTTTAATTAGCAATTGTTTCAATTGTGCTTATATATCAAGTTGATATTGGCAAAGTCAGATCTCAATTTCACCTTCACTTGCATTGTTTTTTTCTCAGAGATAAGAAGTGTTTCCAGTGCTTGAGGATCTGCGAAAAGTATCAATCGGAGGTTTTAACAATGGTAATTCTCGATCCATCCCAAGAATTTTGAACAGTGTGTGTTTCCGGTTTTAGCTAATAATGTTAAAGACTATTGTGAGATTTTCAATGTTCTTCGTTTTGGTAATTAGCTCGTATTCGATTCAGCATTGACGCTAGACTCTAATATTCACTGATTGATGGAGGAAAAAGCTTTTTTTTTTCCACATGCAATTACTCTTTTTGATGGCATCTTTTTTGGTTTTGTTCACAGGTTCTATTACAGTTGGATCCATTCCTCAATGAGCTCACGAGCATGTTCGAGAAGAGCAAAGAGAAGGGTTCTGTGTGGGTTACTTTGAAAAGATGTAACTTTACTTATTTCATCATGACCTTTCTCTACTTTTGTTATCTGGTGATACTTGAAATTTATCTTTTGGAAGATGTCTAATGTGATTTATATTACTTGTGGCAGCATCTCTGAAGTCTAAGCTGCAGAAGAGAAAACTGAGCTCGTCTGGAGAATCCATTGAATACAGATGCCTAATTCGAGCAACTGATGCAAAGAAAACGATTTCTACTTCGGTATGTTTGTACACATGATCCCAAGATTACATTCTAGAACCATCTTTGCTTCCAAACCATCACATCCATTATTTAAGAGATTGTCTTAGACTAGAGATTGACACTAACTATTAAGAATGTGGATAATGGTTTATGATCTTTATGTTTACACTGAAGCTAACTGGTTGCAATGCTTTTTCTTGTTTAAGGTTGGGGCTAAGGATCACCAGAGATTTCAAGCGTCATACGCCACCATACTTAAGGCCCACATGACTGCTTTGAAGAAGAGGGAGAGGAAAGACCGGAAGAAATCCACAGAGGCAAAGAAGAAAGAAACTTCAACGTCTAAGCCCAAGAAACTTTGATTTGTCCTTTTGTGTTCTTACTGATTTTGCACAATTGCTGCTTAGATATTTAATTTTTGAAAGATATTGGAAAGTCTCAAAAGATTTTGATATGTCATGATAGATTTTGGCTTGCTTTTTCATTTTCCCTCTTCACAACAACACTAATAAACCAAGCATACACAACTAAATTCAAGAACCTGATTCTTAATTTCAAAAAATGAAACTGAACATAAGAAAAAACCTCAATTGTTATTTGAATCTCTCCCAGTACCTAAGCTAGTAAGATAATCTTACATTGTTGGACAACATAGCCAGATTTTAACCGAACTAATATTCATCAGAGTTTGAGTCGGCATAAGAGGCTTCATCAGAATTTGAGTCGACATAAGCCCTGAGGACACGTTTGTACTTCTCTGGGCTATCATACCAGGTTGGTGTGTTGATGATGGCCTTCTCAAGCCAGTACTCATCATAAACTCTTTTCCTTGACATCGACTCCATGAATCCATTCCAAGCATCCAAGGTCCTGGTCAATCGAACAGTCTTAGGTCTTCCCATTAGAAACCTAATGTAATCCCTCGCAAGCTTGATCAGCTCCTCCCCAGTAATAATGTAGGTGTACTGCGAGAGAACAAAAACAAACAAACATTCGATCAAAGCAAGATAACAATATTCAAAAAGTATCAAATCTTTTAGAAAGTAATGTCTTTTACCAACAAGATGAAGCCTAAAGTTGCCAAAACCACTTGCAAGGTTTCATCAGCGATCCCAGCAAGACCACCATCTTCTCCTCCTGCGCCTTCACCGTTTCCACCACTGCCTCCACCTCCTCCTCCTCCTCCTCCGCGTGGAGGATTGTTGCCGCCACTATCAGGATCATAAAAATCCTTCTTTTGCATCTGCTCCTTCAACAAATCTTCAACCGATTTCTTCCCCATAGCTTTCTCGATTGCTTTCCATGGTGATATCTGATCACAAAAGCCATTACAACAATCAAAGTGAAGTCATTTACACACAGAAGAACTTGGAAGATGAAGAAAAAGCAACTGACCTCGTCACCGCCATTGGACTTATCCTTCCCACCAAACACGCACACAGCAGAACTTTGCTTCCATTTCCGAGTAGGAGTACGAAGCCGATGATTCAACAGAGGAGAAAACTGAGTAGACACTGAAGCAGTAGCTCTAAGAGCAAGCGAGGCACGCGGGCGATAGTTAAACCGCAATGACGTCCTAATAGGTACACTGGAGACGCAATTTGGTCGAGTGATCCTTGCAGGACAGATGGATGGTCGAAAACAATTAGCCTGCGTGATGCTCATTTTCCCCCCGATGCTTCTCTTAATGAATTCACTGCACGAATCAACACAACACAATCAATGAGAAAGCAACATTAGCCTGGGGAATGATCAGAGCATATCATAAGACGCTATTCTGATTTGAATTGGGTGAAAAGATAAGGAACCGATCAAATCTATGGGATGATTGTATTGCGGTCAGATAACAGTGAGCAATAGTATAGGCGATACAGCGAAAGGCAGTGGTTTTGGATAATAAGCTCGCGAGAAATCGGAATATCGTAGCAAAATGGAGAATTCGAAAGCATGATTGTACCTTGTGGAAGCCTTGACGGGACAGAGAATTCGAAAACCTAGTTGTTTCCTTCGAGAAGAAGGGATTTGATTCTTCCCCTTTGCGTTCGGAAACGGAACAAACGACGGAGAAGCGGAGATTTGTGGGAGTGAGAACGGGGAAGCGATCGGCAATTTTATCTATCCTGAAAGAGGCGTTTAACGGTGTCGTTTTCACTTGAACCTCGCGATGTTTCTAGACTCTGGGATTGGTAGACTGAACCGGTTCAATTGATTAGTTGGTTTAATTGCGTCTGCTTGCAATTGTAAATTTGTAATCGATGTGTTCGGTTTGGTTACTGGTAGAGTGTTTTTGGTGATTCAATACTTGAATATATTATTCGATAAAAAACATGATTTTTGAAGAACTGATCCAAACTTGTTGATTTGTGTAATCTTGAAAATGGTTTTAATGGAATTAACTTGATTGTTTTAAACTGCTTATACTTTTTAAATTAAATTAATGACCGACATGAAATTTCTCGTGACGACAAGGACAAAAGAATGCATCATTGACTGTGTAAAAAAAACAAAAGATGGGTCATTGACTTACTTTCTGTGGTACAAATGGCCATTGACTTTAGACTAAGAAAAATGCCAAACAATAATCGAGAAATACCTAAACTTAAGATCGAAATATCAACTCTATCGAGAAATTTTGACACTATAAATACATCCACACACACATTCATTTCTTCACACAGCTCTCTCTCCCACTCACTCCTTCAAAACAAAGAAAAAATGGCTAATCAAAGAGCGATTCTCAAAAACGCTCTCATCCTTTTCCTCTTCACCTTAACCATCATAACAAAAACCGCGTTCTCTCAAAACTGCGGTACCAACGGCTGTGCAGGCAACTTATGCTGCAGTAGATATGGATATTGTGGCACCACAGCCGCATACTGTGGCACCGGGTGCAGAAGTGGACCTTGCTCTTCCGGACCCTCACCTGTCACACCAACTCCTAGCGGCGGTGGAGGCGGTCTAAACGCTGATCCTCGTGATACCATTGAAAACGTTGTTACACCAGCGTTTTTTGATGGTATCATGAGTAAAGTCGGAAACGGCTGTCCAGCAAAAGGGTTCTACACTCGCCAAGCTTTCATCTCCGCCGCACAATCTTTCCCGGCCTATCAAGGAACCGTCGCTAAGCGTGAAATCGCCGCCATGATGGCTCAGTTCTCTCACGAGTCTGGAAGTAAGTCTTCACCCTAAACCCTTCTAGTTCCACTATACTTGCCTTGCACGCATTATCTAGTTAAATAAACAATAGTACTTTCGAATTATTGCAATAAGCACCGTCATGTTTTTTTTTTGGTTTAACCTAACATTTCTTCCATTTCATTATCAAACTACTGGTGGATATTTAATTTAAGACCCTAATACATACAAACGGATATCAATATTTATGAAATTTCGTGGGTGAATAAGTGGTATTTCTTTATCAATGTTTTTTTTCAGGTTTAATTTTTTTTGTTATACATTATTTACTTGTCGAGTTATAGTTTGGTTCATCTAATAAAAATTTTGGAAATAAAAACCGAATCTTTTGCGTTATGTAAAGGTTTTTGTTACAAAGAAGAAATAGCGAGAGGAAAGTACTGCCAAGCGAGCACAGCCTACCCTTGTCAACCGGGAAAGGACTACTACGGTCGCGGTCCGATCCAAATCACGTGGAACTACAACTACGGCGCAGCCGGAAAGTTCCTTGGACTTCCTCTCTTGACTGATCCAGATATGGTGGCCCGTAGCCCTGAAGTAGCCTTTAAGTGTGCCATGTGGTTCTGGAACCTTAATGTTCGTCCGGTTTTGGACCAAGGCTTTGGAGCCACAACGAGGAGGATCAACGGTGGAGAATGCAACGGTAATCGTCCTGCAGCGGTGCAGAGCAGAGTTAACCGTTACGTGGAGTTCTGTCAGATGCTTGGAATCACTACTGGAACAAATCTTAGTTGTTAAACATGCTAAAAAATGTGGTTAATATATATGGCACGGTTTCATGTTATGAATGTGGTCTTGAGCTAATAAGTTAAGGTGTCAATAAAAGATTATGAGGTGTATCCTAATGTACCAATGTGTTTGTATCGATTGTCATAAAATTAAGTATATCAGTCAATCCATAATAAACGCAATACTAGATTTTCACTTTTTGGCATTGGTTAATCTTATCGCAAAATTTAAACTTTACAGATGGGATTGCTTCTATTTTAGTCTGGAAATAAAATAAGCTGAAACTTAAGAGAAATTTCTATAAGAGCGATACCTAAGTACATAACTAACTAATCAAAAGTGTGAATGTAAGGTAAATTATGGTTCTGCAAATGTTGATTGGAAGTTTTTTTTGTTTTTATTCAAGAAGTTAATTGGAAGTTTATGAATCAAATGGTGACGAATCGGTAGAAGAAAGTATACTTGTATGATGAAAAATCTTTCTCCCATCATATGCATGTGAAAAATATATTCATACATCACATGCATAAAGTAGAAAAAATTCCTTGAAACCAAATTCCAGCTTAATATCTGGCTTACATGTTTGAACTTTTTTTTTTTGTAATTTAAAGCGTTCCACATTAATTTAAGTATTATTAAAAGTTTAAAACTATAATGGGATGAGAACAACCCTAGTCTTCCAACTCCGGAATAAATTATTTTGTAGAATAGGTTTTTTGTAAAATTTTCCATAACAAGGACCAATCGATATATAGGTCTAAAAAGTATGTATGCAATTTCGAATCAAAGAAGATGCTGAACTAAATAGTTTTTTTTTGTTCAACTTGTTTTTTAACGTATACGGATTATTAAGGATAGACATATGCAGTACTTTGAACTAGGGAAAAGATCTCAAAAATAACAAAATAGTGGCGGAGAAGATGGTCCACACGCACGTAAAATGAGCGTAGACTTACACATGAGAGGGTTCGCACGTCCACGCATCATAACCGACATGAAGAGGGCTTCTTTCGATGACTTCTTATTTGTCTTGTTTGCTGAATGACCGTTTAGGTTGTCAAACTCTTACTCTCTTAGATCATGGAAGACGATTTGAAATCTATTGTTGCTCTGACAACATTTTTTTTTTTTTTTTTTTTACCTTTTGGAGTTGAGTAAAAGTACAAATATTAACTATCTCGTTTTCTGGAATATAAAAGGCTATATTATTTTGAAGATAAATAAAAATTAATTTATTTCACATGATCAAATCTATAAGGTTTTAACAAAAATATATATGTATAATATATTGTAGGATAAAAACAATAATATATCTTGAAATGATGTAACTAGATTAAAAGTATTTGTTGAGTTTTGGGTCGACGACTAAGCACTACACAATTTTTAATTAAAATAAAAAGATATATAAAACTTGGAATACAATTTTTTTTTACACTGTCACATAATTGACGACTTTACATAGTGTAAAGACTACGTGAACGGTGAACTATACCTTTTGTCGGACGATACAACTTTTTTAGTCGAATGACTTGGAAATGATAAGATACTTGACATTGTTCGGTGTCATTATAGAGCACTTGTATTCTTTCTTCTTGTTTTGCTGTTTTCATTTTCATGATCATGATTTATGACTAACAGGAATACTGAATAATACAATAGTCCAAACATACGATTAAACTGTGGATTTGTTTTTGTTGGTTTAAGTACGATTATTTTGTGGATATCATTAGAAACCATCAATCCTTCTTCTTCATGCATGAAAAACAATGTGTTGAACAATGACTTTGAAATTACTAGAAAAACGATGAAGTAGTAATAAGTTCTGAAATCTTTGACCAAAAAAACAGAAGGGGATTCTTTCATGTGAGCATGTGACATGCTTGATGAGTTGACTTTGAATGGATAGAGCCACGTCAGCGCTTTCCAATGACCCTTAATTAGCGCTGAAGTCAACCTCTTTATTGTCGTGACTCGCCAAGTAAACGCAGCATTTCATTAATTATAACTTTACTATTTTTCATTACATGATTTTATACGTGGACTGTAAGTAATTAGCAATATATGTATGTATAAATTCTTCTTCATGCTATAAAAATAGTTTGGTCATATTGAACTGAACTATCTTTAGGCTAATTAGTTTTCCAAATTAACTATGGAGAATTCGATGTTTTAAATTTTGATCTTCAGTAGATAACAGTTTTCAATATTCGGGGGTTAAATTATAACTATTTTATAAATATACAATGGCGAGTTCTTAATAAGTTGACCATCGATCATATCTCACGATAAGAAAAGTTTCACGCGTATGCTGCTACCCGTCGAAGAAAAATTATTTTACACAAACTTTGAGATTTTGGATTTATCATGTGTATAAAATTAAATTGATTAATTTAGATAAAGATTACACGACATCATCAACCTTAAGAAAAATATATTACATGGTCAAGTCATATACGGAAGACTCTCATGGATCCAATAACCTGAAAGGGTTGCTTAACGATGTAGTACTACAATATAAATATATAATGTGATAATTACATCGTTAACGTTAAGCAACATTTTATATATAATATTGTCAATCATGTTAATCACGTACAATTTACAGTTTATAGTTTTTTCATCAGAATTGATTGATAGATTGATAATACGAAGACTTGGATTTCAGTTAATTAAAGAATACCGAACGCGCGAAAATATATGGAACGAGCTAGTCAGTTTAGTGGTATATTACCGCATGCACATATTTACTAGTATATGTTTTTGGTTTTAATTTTTTTTATCATATTTACTTGTTTATTTGTAAAAATAAAAAGTTATCTTAATGTTTTAGTTATGACTTATGAGTTATGACCAAGTCCAAATTCAAATATCACATAACTTATACTTAATCACAAATGTAAGAAAGGGAATGGATCATGACTTAATCGAAAAAAACATATTTAAAATTGACCAAACATAATGTAATATTCCCAAGTTTACACTATAAATAAGTCCACAAACCGTCCTCAATTCTTCACACAACTCCCCTTCAAAAAACACTACATAACAAAAACCCAAAAAATGGCGACCCAAAACGCGCTTCTGAAACACGCTCTCATCATTTTCCTCTTCACCTTGACCATCATGGCAGAAACCGCGTTTTCACAAAACTGCGGTAAAAATGGGTGTAAAGGCAACATGTGCTGCAGCAGGTGGGGATACTGTGGCACCACAAATGCCTACTGTGGCACGGGATGCCAGAGTGGACCTTGCAAAGCAAAACCTACTCCGACTCCAAGCGGTGGCGGCGGTCTAGACGCTGGTCCTCGGGGTACAATAGCAAGCGTCGTCACACCAGCTTTCTTCAACAGTATCATGAGCAAAGTCGGAAATGGTTGCCCAGCGAAAGGGTTCTACACTCGCCAGTCTTTCATCGCAGCCGCTGAATCTTTCGCGGCATACAAAGGAACCGTTGCTAAGCGTGAGATTGCTGCCATGTTGGCTCAATTTTCTCATGAATCTGGAAGTAAGTAGTGCACCGTTTACTAAATAATTTAAATATAAATTAATATAAATTATTATCAGAAAATATCTAAAAACATAGTAAGTATGTGACAAAAAAGTATATATTTATCAAATATAACAATTTCATGCATTCTCATCATGAAATATAAAAAATATTTTTTAAAAAGAAATCTTAATCTCTTTGGTTATGCAAAAGGTTTTTGCTACAAAGAAGAGATAGCTAGAGGAAGGTACTGCTCACCGAGCACAACGTACCCTTGTCAACCTGGCAAGAACTACTACGGCCGCGGTCCGATCCAAATCACATGGAACTACAACTACGGCGCAGCCGGAAAGTTTCTTGGACTTCCTCTGTTGACGGATCCAGATATGGTGGCTCGTAGCCCAACCGTGGCTTTCAAGTGTGCCATGTGGTTCTGGAACAAGAATGTGCGTCCGGTTTTGAGCAGAGGGTTTGGAGCCACCACGAGAAGGATCAACGGCGGTGAGTGTGACGGTAGGCGTCCAGCCGCGGTGCAGAGTAGGATTAACCATTACTTGGATTTCTGTAAGAAGCTTGATGTCTCTCCTGGAACCAACCTCAGCTGCTGAATTTACTACTAGTTATATAAACTATCCAATAATAAAGAGAAGTCAGAATTAAACAAAATAAAATAAGAAAGTAGAAATCATACTATGCCGTGTGTCTTAAGGTAGCTAATATTGTGTTGTTTGTATCCGATGCCATGTAAGTGATAAAAATGGAACTATACCCATTATATTATAAACATGTTTCCCAGTTTTTTCACACTAGAGAAGACAGTACGAACTGTGTGTTACACAACGAATAATATTTTTATTATATCATAACTATTAAGAATATGCAAAAGACTAATGAAGTGTGTTTAAATAAAATGGGTAAATTAATTAGCCGTGAATATCATATTGTAAGTGACCACATGAATTTGAAGCCGACCAATGAGCTACAAATACATCTCTCTTCACACAGATCTATATCTCAAAACACTCCCTTGCTATAAGTCAACTCCCAAAAAGCTAAAAATGGCGATCCTAAAACACACGTTCATTTTTTTCCTCTACATTTTAGCAATCTTGGCCGAGACAGCGTTCTCACAGAATTGCCAAGATATTAGTTGTCCTGGCCTTAAGGAATGTTGCAGCAGATGGGGCTTTTGTGGCACCGAAGACGATTACTGCGGCTTTTTCTGTTTCAGTGGCCCTTGCAATATCAAAGGCAAATCCTACGGATATGACTACAACGTCGATGCCGGTCCACGTGGTAAAATAGAGAGTATCATCACACCAGCGTTGTTTGACAGCATCATGAGCAAAGTCGAAAGCAACTGCTCGGCAAAAGGTTTCTACACTTACAAGGCTTTCATTACCGCTTTCAAATCGTTTGGAGCTTACAAAGGAAAAGTGGCTAAACGCGAGATCGCTGCTATATTGGCTCATTTTTCATTTGGATCTAAAAGTAAGTTCATTATGTACTATAGTCTATAGCCACCCATGCTTTTTCTTCCGCCTTTTCGTTTACACTTGGTAAAATAATTGGATTGCCTTGCAAAATAGCAATCAAGCTCTTCCTAACATAGTAACATTTATAACCTTCGATGTTTGCTAATCATAATTACATGCAACATTCACGTTTGAAAAAAATCTATATCATGATCAATGTTTACTTAAAAAAAAAGGGTCCATATATATGAAAACCTCTTATGTATTAGATTTTTTGTGAAGGCTTTTGTTTGAAAGAAGATATATCGAGTGAGAGGTACTGTTCAAAGAGCAAGAAATACCCTTGTGAACCGGGCAAAAACTACTATGGTCGCGGTCTGCTCCAATCAATCACATGGAACGAGTACTATGGTGCAGCGGGCAAGCACCTTGGGATACCTCTATTGAAGGATCCAGATCTGGTGGCTCGTAGTCCGGAAGTGGCTTTCAAATTCGCAATGTGGTTCTGGAACAGGAATGTGCGTCCTGCTTTGTACTTAGGGTTTGGGGAAATCACAAAGAGGATCGATGGACGAGAATGTAGCAACTGGCGTCGTGATGGCACGAAGAACAAGGTCAATCAATACATAGAGTTTTGCAAGATGCTTGGGGTCACTCCTGATCAAGGTCTCGATTGTTAAAGTTCATTAATGTAATACATCAAGTGTTGCACACAGCACACTAATAATTATATAGGCATGCATCCTTCTCTTATTCTACGCACTTAAACAATAGGGTTTAGCCTATTTTACTAAAGTCTAGATTTATTGATGATGATTATGTAAACTTTCGCACAAAAAAATGATTATGTAAACTATGATGGTTTTAAATTACCTTAAGGTAACAAAATTACCTTAAAGGGCCTTTAAATTCGCAATGTGGTTTTGGAACAAAGAACGTGCCTCCGGCAATAAGTCTAGGGTGTGGAGCCACCACGAGGAATCAACGGTCTAGAATGCGACGGGTAGAATCGCAAGTGAAGAGTTATCCAATACTATTAGAGAATACAAAAATATAATATAATTTTATGATGAGTTTTTCCTCAAAAATTTTAATTAAGCATATATATCTGGTTCCTTCTTCGCATATAAAAAGGTTCTTTGCAAGTGGTCGACGAATAACGGAAGACTTTGACTTTCTATTCCACTAGTACCGGTGAGGAGACCATCCTGGATGGGAAATACTGGAAAGATTATATAAACTATCGTCAGTAACGTATGTAGATCTGTTGACGAAAATAACAAATTGATGTACATAGAGTAGAAGAATCAGTCAAAGTATCTACTCTGTGAGACTATAAATTATTTTATAATTACGATACACCTACGAGTACTCTATTCGGATGGAAGAATGATCCCCAAAAAGAATAATGAATTAATAATACACAGGGAATACTGTAAATGGTTTATATATTTGAGCTAAGATTCCTTTAAAGAAAAAGAGACTGCGTTTTTAAAGTTGAATAATAATAGCAAGTTAGCAACGACTTAGCAAAAGATTTTCAAATTTCAAGTTTTCAACATATATCATTGTTCGATAGTTGGTTTGAACACGGAACAAAATTATGTAAGAAAAGAATGAATAATTTATCTTTCTCCTTTTCTTTGACAAAATATAAATGAATCATTTATTATTCAGTGGTACGATATGATTTTGTTAACAATCGAAATAACTTACAGTTAGTTAATATTAAATTTTCATGGAACTGTATATAACTATATATGATAGATTTCAGCACCCCAAAAAACTGCATATATGATAGAAAAGAGTTCTGTATAGATGCTAGAGTTTCCCTTAAATGAATACCATCGACAAAAAGAAACAATCGTATCCTAGGATTTATCTTTCAAATCAATCTGCTAAACACATAAGAAAAAAATGATGTTAAAAAAATACATAAAAAAAATTACGTCAAGAGAAAACTATTGAACAACATTTGGTATTTGTTGCTAACGAGGAATGAGAGAAAACTATCATAAGGACTAGTTTTTAACTAAAAATCAAGTTAAAAGAAAACAAAAGGCCAGCAAGGTCAGTCTAACACACTGAAGGTCTCCGGTTCGAACCCGGGCGAAGCCAACAATAGATTTTCTTCAAAAAAAAATTTTACCGAAGAAAACCAAAAGAGGCAGTGATGCATGTAAATATGTAATCATACGATCCTGAAAGTTCGGTCCAGCGATCGAACCGGAACTTACAACATTCGGTACAGTTGTCACCTGTCAGTCACACCAGAAAAATCGAAACCGAGAGCTTTGAATAGTCAAAAATGACTACTGTCGACTCTTCAACGTTGTGATGTAAATGGTATACGACTGTGTATTTATCATTTTATCATCTACAATTTAGTGAGTTGTTTTCATTTTGATTTCATTTTACAAATACAAGCAGTTGTAAATCCCAGTGAAAAAACAAACAAACAAATTAAACCCCCAAGAAACAAACAAACAATCTTACGTCTAAATAAAAAGGGCTTTATCCTTCGTTCCTTAGTTAACAAACAAGAAAGTCTTCAAAATATGAAACAAGTATCATAGCAAATAAGATCATGATTCCTCATATATTCCATTTCAAAAATTACTTCAATTTAAGATTAATGAAAACAAAGTCCACATCATTGGTTTTGAAAACTAATTATCAATTTAACATAGATATAAAGTAATAAAACTAAAATAGAAAATTCACTGGTTTATTATTAATTTTAAGATGAAGGTCTGTCTCACCGCACATACGACTTTTCTTAGAGTCGGCTCGTATGTTTGTTGAACGGAGGAGATTTTGTCATATGGTTATCATCCAAAAAACATTTTTGGAACGTTTAGTAACGAGTGGTCCATTTTCGTTGTAAATGTCTCAGATTCGATGCTAGCAGTTACGTAGAGGTAGCAGCCTAGCAGAGTAGCAGCCATAATGATTTTCTGATTTGACGTATAAAAATTACACCTTAATTTTGAAGCCATGTAATGTAAATTTTTATCGAAAATGAACATAATTTGTCTATAATCAAAGTTTAGAAAAATATATGAAATAAATATGATTCAAGAATCGCTTATAGTTTCGCAGTGGATCTAAATTGTTTTTTTCAATATGTAGTATATCGAAATTTTTCATTCATTCACGTGAGAAATAAAAAGACAACATGAAGGTTGATTGTGGTTTGTCACAAGTTCCCATAAGTTACAGATTAAGCCGAAGGCATTGTAACTGAGTTTGATCTGGTTTCATTTTTTACTAGTTTGATTTTTTCTTCTTTTACTGAAAATTTAGAAATCCATTTGAAACTAAAAATATCTAGTTTCCAAAAAAAACATTATAATAAATCTTTTGGTTTGTTCAATCATTTGGGAAATTAAGAAACAGTACTACACATAATTGCTTGTTTGAAAAAGATAAATGAATTCTTAGACAAAGTCCACATTATTAATCTTGGGCAAGAGGAACACTAAAATTCAAACTCGTATACAAATACATGATTTTTTTTATTGATATATTTTTCTTTTAATATTTCAAACCCATCCCAAAAAGCAAATGACCAAACCACCCAACATCTATCCATCCCTATATATACCTCACAAGCTCTTTCCTTCTTCTCATCATCCACAAACAATATAAGCAAAACATGGCTCTCACAAAAATCTCCTTAGTCCTTTTCCTTTGCCTCTTAGGCTTATACTCTGAAACCGTCAAGTCTCAAAACTGCGGCTGCGCTTCAAACTTCTGTTGCAGTCAGTACGGTTACTGCGGTACCACCGATGAATATTGCGGTGCTGGGTGCCGATCAGGCCCTTGCAGAGGCAGCGGAACCCCTCCCGCTGGTGGTGGTTCGGTTGGTAGCATTGTGACACAAGGTTTCTTTAACGGTATTATCAACCAAGCCGGTGGTGGTTGCGCCGGAAAGAATTTCTACACCCGTGATTCTTTCGTTAACGCCGCTAATACTTTCCCCAACTTTGCTAACTCCGTTACTAGGCGTGAGATTGCTACCATGTTTGCTCATTTCACCCACGAGACTGGACGTAAGAATCCCTTTCTCTCTTCTCTTCCTTTTTGATATATTATACAAAGAAAATATAACTAAATTTGTTGTCTGTACTTATACTCTGTTTATGAATTATGACCGATTCTATTATTAGTAAACTATAACGTAAAAATGACTAAACTTTCCTCATGGCGTTGATATTTTTAGACGTCTTTCTTTTAAGTTGATTTATAAATGATGATTATAATAATAATATCAACACGTTAAGTGTCTAATGCAATCATTGTATAAGAGACGTATAAGATTAACTAAAATAATGAACATTTAACTTGACCTTAGTTATGGGATGATGATCTGATCCTAAAGCACTTTGTTTCATGTGCATCTCTTTACCGTATAGATTTCTGCTACATAGAAGAGATTAACGGAGCGTCACGTGACTACTGCGACGAGAACAACAGGCAATACCCATGTGCAGCGGGTAAAGGCTACTTCGGTCGTGGTCCGATCCAACTATCATGGAACTACAACTACGGAGCGTGTGGTCAGAGTCTCAACCTTGACCTTCTACGGCAACCAGAGCTAGTGGGTAGCAACCCAACTGTCGCTTTCAGGACTGGTCTGTGGTTTTGGATGAACAGCGTAAGGCCGGTACTGAACCAAGGATTTGGAGCCACCATTAGAGCCATCAACGGTATGGAGTGTAACGGTGGGAATTCAGGTGCCGTGAATGCAAGGATTAGGTACTACAGAGACTATTGTGGACAGCTTGGTGTTGACCCTGGTGCTAACCTTAGCTGCTAGAAGGCTCTTCTAACACAAACATGCACACACGTGACGTGGCACTTGATGTGTTACGTTGGTAATTAAGGTTAAAATAAGAAGTGAGATAATAAAGTTAAATCTCACGTTTGTACTTTGTGTTGGGTCTCAGTGTTCCCTGCGTCACAAGCAAAAAAATGTTGTAATAATCTTGTGAAAGTGATTTTCTTCTTTCTTTTGTCACGTCTCGTGAAAGTGAAATTTAAGATTAATAAATGTCTGAGTTTGACACGTACAGTACATTTGCTTTTGGGATACTATTACATAATGTTATACTATTTATTTAGCAAAATAATATCTCAATTATCACCTTTATTTCCTGTGCTCTCTGGAGTTGCCATGTGTCCATTATTTTTCTCTGAAATTGTTCACAAAAAATAGCTTTTACTCGGGCGTTTAGAGACACCCCATGCCGATTCTATTCCAATCCCGATCGCTCAAGGGAACGATGAGGCTCCGGCGGCGGGATATCAGTTTGCTTAATTCGGCGGTGGATAGTTATGGGGAGATGAGCTTCCGTTTCAGAGCGATAGGGCCGCAAATCAGCCCGAGGTTCGATACACTTAATGGATCATAGAACACTCCACAGGCCACTCCGACGTTCTTGGGGTTCGGTATGATCCCAAATACTGCAGCTACGAGTATTTCCTTGCTTTCTTATGCTTTAGGCATGATCCAACTACCTTGATTCGCCCGGTAAGGATACTACTGTTTCGGTTTCTCCTAACTCAGCCTTAGATCTAAAGTTATAAATTTGAGATTGAGAAAGTTATAAAGTCTTACACTTTTGCTTATAGTGATGTTCTATACTCAAAATTACGTGTCACAGATTTTGTTTGCTTTAGGCCTTTAGCATTGCTTGATTTTCCCAAATTACGTGGCTGACACTTGGTCGGCTTTTGAGTTTGCTTTGATGTGCATAATTGATGTTGAATTTATAGTTTTGTTGCGTTAGGATGCTTAAAGTAGAGGAATTTACTTGCGGATTCTCGGCATTGACTCTGTTCTCTGTACTCTGTTACTATCCTTTTCAATAAGGGAAAGTTGAACATTAGCCACGAATAGGACCTAGGTTAAACATTAGCTCTTCTCATGCACATTTGGTCCTAGGATGACACATTTGATCTCCTTGCTGTTTGTTTTCTCTTCGTAAGTGTTACTACTTTAACCTTCTTTCGTTGAACCACTGTGTTGTTAGGATGTTTTCTACAAAGAATAAGACTGGAAGCTCATGACTGAGATCTTGCCGGCCAATTAACGAAACAGAGCTGAGGAATATCGTAACCAGCAGTATATGTCATAGAGTTGGCGTCCCAGTTACAGGCAATACGCTGGCAACGGCCTTTCTGACAGTCCAAAATGCTCTATTTTCGTCTCTTGATCCATTGCAAATTACGCCCATGTTTCCTTGCTTTCTTCTGTTTTAGGCATGATCCAACTACCTTGAACCGCCAGGTACGGTTACCATTTTTCCTATTTCTCCTAACTCGCCCTTAAATCTAAAGTTTTAGATTTGAGATTGGGAAAGTTATAAAGTCTTACACTTTTAGTTATTGTGATGTATTTTGTTCAAAAATATGTGTCCCGGACTTCGTATGCTTTATGTATTGGTTCGTTTTTCCAGATTTCGTGGCTGAGACTTGCTTTGCGTTACAGATTGCTTGCTTGAAATGCCTTTCTGGTTTTATCTGAATAACTGATGTTGAATTTTTATTTTTCTTTAATTTTGATGCTTAAAGTGGGGAAATTTACTTGGTCAATCTCTGCATATGCATCTTCGTTGGCTCTCTTCTATGTACTCATCTTCTCGGATAAAGGGAAAGTTAAAGATTAGCCATTCTCATGCACATTTGGTCCTAGAATATATATCGTATACGAGATTGTGCTTATTGTCATGTTTTTTTGCAAAAACAACATTTTCCAGACTTCCTATGCTTTATCTATTGCTTGGTTGTTCCTAATTACGTCGCTGAGACTTGCTTTGCTTTAAAGATTGCTTGCTTCTTCTCAAATTGAAATGCCTTTCTGGTTTGATCGGCATAACTGATGTTGATTTTATACTTTTCTTTCACTATAATGCTTAAAGTAGGGAAATTTAGTTGCTCAATCTCTGCATATCCATCTTCGTTGGCTCTGTTCTCGGTACTCATGTTGTTGGATTAAGGGAAAGTTAAAGATTGGCCCTTCTCATGCACATTTGGTCATAGGTGATATATTGTATGCTAAATTATTCTCCCTGATGTTTGTATTCTCTTTGTAAGTCTTGCTACAATAACGTTCTTTGGTTTAACCAGTCTTTTTTTAAGGAGTTCTCTACAAACAAAAGGATTGGAAGCTCATGACTGTGATCTTGCCGGCCAAAAAAATTAAGAGGTGAGAAATATCGTCACCAGCAGCATCTCTCACAAGATGTGTGGGCATATCCCTAGATCTATCAAGGGAAACTCTTTAATAGATTAGAGATTGATTCTTTAAGAGTAGAAGCCACAACACTGGCGATGGGATTCTCTCTTTTATGTGGATGTAAAAAGTCTTTCAACGGCCTTATAAGGTCTAATTCGACGTCTGCCTTTTAAATAGCAAAGTTTGGTAAATTTTGGTGATGGTACTGTGTTTGGATTACAGTAACAACCTATGAAGATGAGTTAAAGTGTATCTTCGCTAGAATTAGAATAAACGAATGTACACAGGTTTCTGCAAATCTACTAAGTTTATATAATCTATTGATACCCTTCAGTTTTCTTGGTGTTTTTGTATAGGAGAAACGATGATAGATATTGTGGTATATAAGAACGAGGCGGATGGAGGGGTTGGAAACAATTTATTGATATGTTTTATGGAAAAGCGCCAAACATAACCAATCATACAAGGAAGATGTGATATTAACGTTGAGAAATGACAACGGAAGTGTGGTTCCCCGTGTTTGTCTCAGTCAAAAGGCTTCTTTTCTATCAAAGCTGCAAGCACAAACTATCTTCGTGAAAAGGTCCAATATCTCATTTCTTCTGATTTATGTTTTTGCCTGCATACTGGAATCATCTAATAAAGCACCCTCAATGTTGGTTCCTTATAGTGATTTATTGTCTACCATGTTTGCATCGCTTTATTGCTTGGATCTACAAGTAAATGGTGGATTTGGGTATCAATATTATTTTGTGGATTTGAAGTTTAGGAATTTAGGTAAGTGATTTGATATGCTAAATTTGATATATGGATGGAACACAAAGTTTAGGAATTTAGGTAGTGTAAATGGATTCCATGGAGATCACAAAGCTTTCTCTTTTCCTGTAACTATAAGTCTATAACTGCATTGCTAAACAATAAATAGTGTTCTTGAAAACAGGCAAAGGCAATACAGTACGTATAGTCACGAGGAGTTGAAGATTTTAATAAGGAGCATTAGTTAAAAAGAGTGATAGTGAGAAGAATATGAAGTAGAGGTGGTACTAAAACACCCTAAACCAAGTCAAGAGGACGGTTCTTTTATTCAGATGATGCTGCGGCAAGGAGTGATAAGACAGAGTCATGCCAGTTATCCAAAATAGAATTCCAATGTCGTTTACTTCCTTATCAAGCATGGAGGAGGTATGGAAACAGAGTTGTGGCGTCTCAAATTCATCTGTAGCCTATTTTCCCTAAATTAGTGCAGGTATGAGCAGTTACATGATGGTGATTTGTTTGTTCTGAAATGTTGAAATAGACCAAAGGAAGACAATGTTTTAGGCGGTTTGAGGTGAAAATAACTTGTGCAGTAAAGAGTGAGTCGAGAGATCAGAGTTTCATGCACAGACTATGCAGAAGCAGTCTTTCTCATGGACCTTTTAAATGAGGCACATCTCTTTACCATGTGATCTCAGCCTTTGGATACACAAAAACCTGTGTAGAACCGATCTTATGTTGGTATATCATTGTGTTTCTATTTTGTCGTTATGGTAGAAGAAGATGTGAACTTATAAAATTTTGTTATAAATTTAAAAACAAATTTCGATTGGTTTTAACTTTTAAGCCATGATCTGTTTAAAACACATTTCAATTGGTTTAAAGCCATGAGTTGTTTAAAAAATTATTATAGATTTAAAACAAAATTCGGGGTTGTTTGCAGCATCAAGAATGAATAGGAAGCTCTCAAGGATAATAATAGTTTAGATTGAGGCTTTGAGCAAATAAGTTAGCAGTTTAAACAAAAATATTAATATTAAGATGTTGGTAAAGACACCTTCATCTTACAAATAATAAAGAATCCACTGAAAAGAGAAAAGAGAATTATCAGCATAGCATAAAAAGACACTAAAAAGATCTAGGATAGAAGAGATGAAATCAGTTGCTTCTATTATTGTCTCTTATTCCTGAAAGAGTAGTCGTAATTAAGCCGCGTGGCAATACCTGCCAAAAAGATTTGAAGTAGAAAATTATTATCTATTTTTTTTTATGATTTTGGAATAGTGTTATATAGAATTACACTGTTTCAGTTTTGCCACTTTCATAAGCTGCAAAGCATTTAGCACAAATATGAATAATCATTTCTTTAACGACTTCGATATTGTTCATTTCCTACAATTAGGTCAATTTTACTTGAGTTTTAAGTTTGTTTTTCTCTCGAGAAAAAATAACCACCTTTTCAAACAACTTCTACTACTCCAATCTTTTTATACAACAATTCTCTTTTTAATCTGCAAGACATTATATTGTCTTTTCCCAACAAAATTTGTGACATTATATATATATATATGATAAGGGTATTTAGGTTAAAATTCTTAGACCTTCCATAAACATTTTACGAAATTTGATTTTAGAGGAAATAAAGATGAATATAATTATGTGTTAATATATATATGAAAAAATATAAGAGGTAGAAAATTTACAAATTCAAATGATAATTAAAATATAAATAACAAAACTTCGTAATAATCATAACTCGCGCATTGCGCGGGCTCAACTCTAGTAATAGTAATAATTAAGTATCCGAATGATAAACAGTGTCGTTGTCACCTTAGTAGTTTCATGGTTGAATAGTCTTAAAAGTGATTTTCACGATTAAATTTTTTTTTGTGGTGTCTATATCCATGTAACAAACAAAAAAAAACTGACGTCGTTGGTGAAGATTGAGTCAAGCACGGTTAAAAAAACTGACGTCGTTTGGTTTGAATGTTGAGTAGTTAATTTTATCGACACAAATACATATCTATGTTAATACATTTGACTTATGGAGAAAATGGAGGTGCTTTAAGATAATATGTAGAAAGGACGAGAACTACGTGGTTATATACACCAATTGCTTGACTAGTCTTGCTGAATGCTGATTCAATTAATTATGATTTTCTTATGTGAAAGTCTTATTAAGAAAACAAAACAATATAGAAGATATTCATTTAATAATTGGTACTAAAAGAGCCATGTGCATTGTTAGGTGTAAAATATGCAGCCTAGGCTCTACTATTTTCATGCCACTAATCTTAAAGGAGAAATGGTAATTTAGTACTTATGTAAAAATGTCGAAAAGGTACTTGTGTACAAAAAGATCATGTGTTCTTACTACTTTCACAATTTCCTCATATTCGAGTTTTATTATGACTTTATTGGGTATATAGTAGAGGTTAGTGATAAAGTGAACGAACATATAACATTATTGCCTATTGGTACCTGTTGTAGAGGTGAGTTTTATTGATGAGACTAATTATCCTAGACCGAGTCATCACTTGGTTCGACTCATTACTTAACATAGAGATAAACTTTAAGATATGCATTTTTAGAAAACAAAACCAAAATGCGAAAAATAATATCAAGAATTCATTCTTTTTCATTACTATTTTATTTTCAAATTTCAAAATTTGAGATCTTCAAATGAGATCGTAGTCACATATACTAGGTTTGAAAACGGAATAAAAAGAAGAAAAAAGCCAAATAATATAAGATAACTACTTTAGTTTTATGGCAATTAAATTTAAGTTTCAACGTTGAAAGGTCATCAAAATTTATATTGTACAAAGATTGTGATGAAATATGCGACGACAACATCTTCTTAGGGTCGGCTTTTAGGAAATGCATATATATCCGATGGCCAACTATTGAGGACTCGGTTTGTATGATTGTGATTAGTTAAGGAACACTCCAATATTTTTGGATCGTTTAGTAACGAGTGGTCAATGTTTCAACAAATGTATCCGTTTCGATGCTCTTAGCCGTCGACAAGTTTCAAATGTTCACTTCAAATTTTATATTTTAAAACTGACTTGGGTTTTCGTCGACTATCTATAAACACATTCTCAACATCATTCCAAAATCTAACTAAGATCAAAAACAAAAACAAATTGATACCAATCACTATACAATAAGCTCTAGTTGACAAAACTTAATTTGTTTTTTTCTAGTCAAAGCCAATGTGAATAATTGACGAAAATAAAGCTATCACATTGATTGCCCATGAAATGACCAATATATACCTCTCACTATATTATAAACCCCCCGAACACTACCTCCTCTTCACACAACAAGAACAACTCAAAATGGCTCTCACAAAAAACTCTTTAATCATTCTCCTCTCCCTCGTATGTCTCTACTCTGAAACCGTTATGTCTCAGAACTGCGGTTGTGCTCCAGGCCTCTGTTGCAGCCAGTTCGGTTACTGCGGTTCCACCGATCCTTATTGCGGTGCTGGGTGCCGATCAGGCCCTTGCAAAAGCAGTGGAACCCCTCCCGCTGGTGGTGGTTCGGTTGGTAGCATTGTGACACAAGGTTTCTTTAATGGTATTATCAACCAAGCCGGTGGTGGTTGCGCCGGAAAAAGATTCTACACCCGTGATTCTTTCGTTAACGCCGCTAATACTTTCCCCAACTTTGCTAATTCCGTTACTAGGCGTGAGATTGCTACCATGTTTGCTCATTTTACTCACGAGACCGGACGTAAGAATCCCTTTCTCTCTTCTCTTCCTTTTCGATAGATTATAAAAATGATGATTATAATAATTAACACGTCAAGTATCTAACAACAATCATTGTATAAGACGTATATGACTGAACCTTCGATATAATAAAAAATTGAACGTTGATGATTATATATTCTAAAGTACTTTGTTTACTGTATAGATTTCTGCTACATAGAAGAGATTAACGGAGCGTCACGTGACTACTGCGACGAGAACAACAGGCAATACCCATGTGCAGCGGGTAAAGGCTACTTCGGTCGTGGTCCGATCCAACTATCATGGAACTACAACTACGGAGCGTGTGGTCAGAGTCTCAACCTTGACCTTCTACGGCAACCCGAGCTAGTGGGTAGCAACCCAACTGTCGCTTTCAGGACTGGTCTGTGGTTTTGGATGAACAGCGTAAGGCCGGTACTGAACCAAGGATTTGGAGCCACCATTAGAGCCATCAACGGTATGGAGTGTAACGGTGGGAATTCAGGTGCCGTGAATGCAAGGATTAGGTACTACAGAGACTATTGTGGACAGCTTGGTGTTGACCCTGGTGCTAACCTTAGCTGCTAGAAGGCTCTTCTAACACAAACATGCACACACGTGACGTGGCACTTGATGTGTTACGTTGGTAATTAAGGTTAAAATAAGAAGTGAGATAATAAAGTTAAATCTCACGTTTGTACTTTGTGTTGGGTCTCAGTGTTCCCTGCGTCACAAGCAAAAAAATGTTGTAATAATCTTGTGAAAGTGATTTTCTTCTTTCTTTTGTCACGTCTCGTGAAAGTGAAATTTAAGATTAATAAATGTCTGAGTTTGACACGTACAGTACATTTGCTTTTGGGATACTATTACATAATGTTATACTATTTATTTAGCAAAATAATATCTCAATAATTAAGTCTCCCAAGGATAAACGGTGTCGTTCTCACCTTTAGTATAATTTCATGGTTGAATAGTCTTGAAAGATTTTACGATTTGATTGTGGTGTTCATATCCATATAACCAAAAGTAACTGACGTCGATGGTGAAAATTAAACCCAGCACGGTGTGATTTTTTTTTTTTGACCAAAAGGCTTTCAAATGTTGATTTTATCGACACATAAATAAAAGAAATAGGTAGAGGTGACGTTTATTAAAGGAATTATTGAAATATAATCATATTTAGTTTATGAAAAATTGTAATCATTAACTATTTCCTTGTTTTTGACCCCCCACCCCCCCCAAAAAAAAAAAAACTATTTCCTTGTTAATACATGTGACTCATGTTTGCCATTGCCATTCACATATATGCACATGGAACCAATGGAGGAGGTACTATAAGTCTATAAGATAATGTGTAGGACAGCAGGGAAGAACGAGACTTCATAGCCCAAGCCATGTGGTTATTCTATTCATCTCCAATTGCTTGACTAGTCTTGCTGAATGCCGACTCAGTTATTATATGGAATTTTCATTAAAAAAAAATCAGTATAAGTTATTAATAGAATTGGTACTAGGAGAGCCATATGCATTGTTTTTTTTTTTTTTTTTTTTTTGGAAAACAGCCATATGCATTGTTAAGCCAATGATCGAGGGTAAACGGTAAAAGATGCAGCTACTCTCAATATGTAAGACAAATTCTGATATTAGGTTTAAAAATGATAAAAAGAAAAATCAAATATATAAGACAACTACTCTAATTATGGCAACTAATTTTAAGTTTCAACGTTGAAAGGTCATCAAAACTTATCTTGTACAAAGCTGATAATGAAATACGCAACGAGGACTTTCTTCTTAGGGTCGGCTTTTAGGAAATGCATATTCGAAGGCCAACTATTAAGGACTCGGTTTGTATTATTGTGATCAGTTACGGAACACTCCAATATAGTGTTTTGGATCGTTTAACAAAGAGTGGTCAATTTTCAATAAATTTCTCCGGTTCGATGCTCCCAGCCGTCGACAAGTTTCAAATGTTCACTTCAAAAGACCAATTTCTATTCCAAAAACTGCTTCTTTTTTTTTCGTCGACAATTAATTCTACCAGATTTAAACTCCAATGGTAGAACAACACATCGTTCCAAAATCAAACTCAGATTGAAAACAATAACATTTATACGACTCACTATATTATAAGCCTTATTTGACCAAAATGTATTTGTTTTTCCTAGCCAAAGCTTACGTTTAATAATTGACGGGGGGAAAAAAACACAAGAAATCACATTGATTGCCCATGAAATGACCAGTCTACACAATATCTCCCACTATATGAACCTCTCGAGGCCTCATCTTCTCACAACAAGAACAACTCAAAATGGCTCTCACACAAATCTCCTTAATCATTCTCCTCTCCCTCTTAGGTTTCTACTCTGAAACCATCATGTCTCAAAATTGCAATTGCGCCCCGAACCTCTGTTGCAGCCAGTTCGGTTATTGCGGTACCTCTATGGATCACTGTGGTGCCTCACAGTGCCGATCAGGTCCGTGTAGAGGCAGTGAAACCCCAACCGGTGCTGATTTGGTTGGTAGCATTGTGACACAAGGTTTCTTTAATGGCATTATCAACCAAGCCGGTAATGGCTGCGCCGGAAAAAGTTTCTACTCTCGTGACTCTTTCATTAACGCCACCAATACTTTTCCCAACTTTGCTAATACCGTTACTAGGCGTGAAATTGCTACCATGTTTGCTCATTTCACATTCGAGACCGGACGTAAGAATCTTTTCTCCGTTATTTTTCTTTTGGTTTAAATATTTATACATCTTTCTCGGTTAAGACTTGGTATATATATAATTAGTAGATTTTGACATGAAAGAAAACTAGTAGAATATTCTAAAGAGGCAACCGTTATTTCTTTACGTTTGCATTTACAATGGCATTTGAAATTTACAAATGATACTAAGATATTATATTATAAAACGTGTGTAACAAATAACAACCAATTCAGTAACAAAAATGAAAAAAAATAAATTCATAATCTAAGACGAACATATTAATTTAATCTTGAACCTTGAACATAATCTAAGAATTGAACATTTGGTTTTATCTCAAACTTTATATAGTCAGTTTTATCATCAACTAATCACTCTGATTCGTATGCATCTATATACGTGTAGATTTCTGCTACATAGAAGAGTTAAGAGCGACAAGCAACTTCTGTTCCCTTACGAGCAGCCAATATCCATGCGCACCCGGCAAGAGTTACTATGGTCGTGGTCCGTTCCTACTATCATGGAACTTTAACTACGGACCGTGTGGCCAAAGTCTCGGCCTCGACCTTCTACGCCAGCCAGAGCTGGTCAGTAGTAACCCTATCGTGGCTTTCAGGGCAGCTCTATGGTTTTGGATGAAGAGCATGAGGCCTGTACTGAACCAGGGATTCGGAGCCACCATAAGAGCCATCAACAGTTTGGAGTGTAACGGTGGGAACTTAGGTGCGGTCAATGCAAGGATTGGATACTATAGAGACTATTGTAGACAGCTTGGTGTGGACCCTGGAGCCAACATCACTTGTTAGCTAGAAAGCTCTTAGAACATACACGCACGTGACGTGGTACGTAAGTGTTAAAGGTGAAATAAGAAGTGATGTAAACAAATTGAAATAGTCTTGTGGAAATGAATAAAGAAGATCAATAAAACGATTATGGAAAAAAATGTATGAGTGTTACACTCCCAGTATTTGTTTCGGTATATCCGGAAGAGTTAGTAACTTGAAAGTATATATAGTTAACTCGAGAGCTGATTAAACATTTTAATTACTAATTACAAAATCTATCATTCCTTAGTAAACGGTAAACATCTCAAATCATACGTGTATATGATTACGATAAGACATATTGGAGCGTTCTGGAATTATTAGGCCATCCCAATTGCTATCAGCCTATCGCCATTCATATTGTATAGTGGTAGATTTGTCTAGTTTCATTTGAAGCAAACCAACAAAAAAGAAAAATATTCGTGTTTCTAATAGTAATAGACGAAATTCTCTATGTTTCCTTTAAATTTCTTTGTTTTTCTATAGACCTATAAAGATGTAGAGAAATACATTTTAATACCACTAAAATAATTTTTTTTATTCCAAAAGGTATATCTCTTAGGGTTTTGGACATTCAGTTCATCAAAAATCAATTCATTTGATTTTTTTTTTCTGGATAATATCTTAGTTAAATCTATTAAGATAACTATACTAGATTTCAGTTAATTTCGATTTAACTGGTTTTAAATAATAATACTAAAGTTGATCAGATTAAGTTCTTCGTTTAAAAAATATGCATGGTTCAGTTTAAATGTCCACTATTAGGATTCAGTTTTTGTAACTATTTGGTTATATACCATGTTGCAGTCATGTGCTACATTGAGGAAATCGATGGACCAGCCAAGGCCGAGAACTACTTCGACACAGGGAACACAGACTTCCCATGTGCACAAGGAAAGGGATACTATGGTCGTGGTCCGATCCAGCTCTCTTGGAACTTCAACTATGGTCTCTGTGGCAGAGAGTTGAACGAGAACCTATTAGCTTCCCCAGAGAAAGTGGCTCAAGACCCGGTTCTTGCCTTCAAGACCGCTTTCTGGTTCTGGACCACCAATGTTCGCGGGAACTTTAACCAGGGCTTTGGGGCGACCATCAGGGCTATAAATGGTATGGAGTGCAGCGGAGGAGATACTACAACCGTCAACAAGAGGATTGGATACTTCCGAGACTATTGTGGCAGGCTTGGAGTCGAACCTGGAGATAACCTCTCTTGTTAAAGTTTTCCTGGCGAGCTATCCATCTCAAACAAACAATGTTTGAAATATAACAATAAAGGAGATCAAATAAGAGAAATTAAAGTACTTCTTTATCTATACACCATATATAATAAAGTACTTTTTTTATCTATGCACCATATATATTTGTAAGAGCATCTCCAACCCAGCCTCATATTTCACTTTTATTGTCATTTTGGAGTCAATTTTGCTCCAACCCAATCTCATTTTCAATCTCAAAATGGCAAAATGCCATATTTTTTCCCAAATTGAGGTTGATCCCATTTTCATCTCCATTTTGGAGTTGAAGTTTTTAAATTATATAACAGTCCTTGAAGTTTTAAATTATTTTAGTTTATATATAATTAATTATTTTGATGTTTATTTTTACTCTAAAATACAAATAACACATATTTAATAGGAAATTAATTATTTAAGGTAATAATAAATTTAAATAGAAAGGAAATTTTGTTTATTAGAAATAACATCAAAAATAAATTTATTAAAACAACTATTATTGATCAAGTTTGTGTTGTTATTTTTAGTCTTGTAATAATGTATTATTAATATTTTCATAATTAATTTAAATAATTATAATAAATTGTGAAATTTTTGAAGAAAAAAAAATTATGGGGCAATTTGTAATATATAAATATACAATGTAAATTTAGTAATTAATAAAAAGTTTTGAAGTAAAAAATGAGGCAATACATTGGAGCAAAACCCAACTCCATTTTGAGATTTCTTCATTTTGGAGTTAAATATGGGGCAATACATTGGAGATGGCCTAAGCAGATTCAAAATGAGAAAGATTCAAACTCATTAGAGCTTCATTTATAATACAAATTAAAAAAGGAGGGAAACGGAAACCCTATTTACACAAAATACGATAATCCATTCTTTGATTTGTATGAAATGGATAAGAATGAGAGTTGCACAAAATGGCAACCCTCAAAGATGTTTTAATATATAAATAAATCTAGGATTGCTAAAAACACCTTAATTACATGGGCTTATGGGCTTGTTTTATGTTTCATTGTTAGGCTTCACGATGGCGCAGTGCAACTTGCATGTAATAGGCTTTTTGCAGACCATCTAGAGCGTCCAAATGTGAGCATGTAATCAGGCAACTCGAAGAGAACATTGCACCCTCTGAGTTTCAAACCTTCAACAACCATGTCGCAGATCGGGTCTGTGAAGGGTTCAGAGATTACCAGAAAATTTGGTGGTCTCCAAAGCCCCCTTCTCCAGCAAATCATGTCCAACAACATAGTTGTAACTTTTCCAAGTCTATCCTCTTCAGAGATGATTTTGTCATGCACTCCGGCCTTGTTAAAGACATCTCTCATTTCATCGGAATACTTTCTCTTATCAATATATACCGTAAATGTAGAGATTATACTTCTATAACCCTTCTTCTCCAGAGCTGATTTGATATTATACCAAATCTTCCCAGAATTGGTTGGGCAATTGTCGGCCAACCAGAACACGACTACGTCATTCCCTGAAAGGTTTCACAAGACAATTAATTTCAGTAAATCTACTCGAGATATAGACAGTCAGACAAACAATTTCACGAGAGAGATCTTACATGCAAGTTCTCGGCTGAGGTCTGTGAGAATCCGACTTTGGTTGATAAGCTTTTCTGCTCCAACTGGTGGGCTTTTACAGAGGGACTCAAATCTGCTAATGGTAGACTGATCTACTGATGCCACCTGATCAGAGGGTCTAAAGATAATGTTAATACCTCTGCGTTCCAAAGCTTGAATAACGGCGTCACACTTGGTGGTGTCTTCACAGGGCTTAGAGATGAGCATCAAGTTCTGTGGCATGCCATCATTGTTCATTGCCCAGAAAACAATGTCCAGCAACATCCTAGTCACTTTCGCATATTTAGCATCGCCTGGGAAAATAAAATATACATATATCAGTTTGCAGATCAAAATAAACAAACATTTACAAGATATAAAAACGACAAGGTTTAGTGTGTACCTTGGGATCGGACTCTGATTATGGACTTGAACCGACCGAATTTTTTTTTATCCAACGAAGCATCCTCGTGTTGATATGGAACGTAAGGCCTAATAATCACACTGCCATCATAACCCTTGTTGTGAAGAACCTGCTTTACAATCGAAAAATCGGCTGGGCAACCGTGGACATCCCAGAAGATCATTGTTTCAGCCTTTGCAATCGAATCACAAAATCCTTCGCAATCCAAAGAAGCTAGTCCATTAGAAAAACCACTAACAACCCTCTCTGGCCTTCGACTTCGCCTAGCCAAATATAACTGAGCACAATCCATATCCAAAGATTTAATGGTCATAGGAGATGAGAGATCTTCAGGGTCAGGCATTCCTAAGATGACATTGTAATGTCTACTATCCAAAGCTTCAAGTGCATTGAGGAAATCCGTTCCTTGTTTGATGTTTTTTGAGATTACCATCAAGGTTTTTGGTTCAAAATATGTCGCAGGATTTTCCATTGCCCACAAAACAATGTCCACTAAGATAGCATGAAATCTCGCTTCTTCATCCCCTGAAAGTTATGTACATATATATCAAATCAAGGTAACGTACTAATAGACATATAGATACAAGTAACAAAAAAAACCATTATTAGAGAATATGTGAATTCACCTTGACAGGGAATGATGGTGATTCTATCCGTCTCCGTTACACCGCAGAAGTCTGCATGGTGAACATAAGCCGCGAGTGACAACTCACCAGGAAGACCATGCGCTTGAAGAGAGGTTTGCAAAACCATATACGCATCATTATAAGGTAGCGGGAAATCAACACCGTCCCAGAAGACATGTGTGGAACATTCTGCAAGAAAGTTTTTAAGAAATCAAGAAACGCATAAACAATCAGATCGATCGTATAAAGTATTACATGCATGGTCCTTGAGAGAGAGAGAGAAGATTCTTACTCTCGGACGTAGATTCGGCGGTAGAATCAGGAATAATGGGACAACTAGGCATGGTTTCGTGGGAATAATTATAAATAGACTCCTCCTCTCTCTTCCGCTTACAGTCAGAGCTGCTAAGTGAGGTTTCACTTTGGTCGATATGATCTAATAGGAGATCGAAGCGTATCTGCTCTAGCCAACTATTTGGTGGGGGATCATGATCAATCGTTACGAAAACATGGTGACATGGTGTTGCCATCGATTCAAGAAAAGTGGAGAAAAGCGATTCTTTTTCTATTTCTTTCGAGAGCACCATCAAAGTTTTTGCATGAAAATCGTAGTCACACATATCCACTTCCCACATTGCAATGTCCAAACTCGTAGAACGATACCTCGTATGTTTATCCGCTGAGAGAGTATATATCAAAGATTATTAGAGACTTGTAAATAAGACCAAAAAAAACAAAAAAGTTTAAAAGAAAGAAAGACATAAAATAACAGGAGAACTCATTCACCTAGTCGGGGAACGATGTCGATTCCGGCATCTTCATAGACACCGACCAATTTATCATCGAACTGTTCCATGTCAACATAAGCTATGATTAACATATCACCACAACAACCCAACGAATGAAGAAACAATCTCGTCGTGTGATAAATCATATGAGGGCTAAGACCCTCAGGGAACGGGAAATCCACCACGTCCCAGAAGACACCTATGCACTCTGCGACAGACCAAGGTTTATTAAAACACAGAAATTAACAATCGCAGACAGAGAGAGAGAGAGAGAGAGAGAGAGAGAGAGAGAGAGAGAGAGAGAGAGAGACATAGAGAGATAGAGATATCTTACCGGGAAAATTCGGACGTTTCACAGGACAGTTGGGCATGACGGGACAGTCAGGGTTGACGGTTTCAAGGGGAGAAGAGGACATGGTTCGTTCTCTTTGAAAATCCGGCCGTTCCACTGGACAGTTGGGCATGACGGTTTCGACGGGAGAAGAGGACATGGTTTTTTTCTCTTCGAAAATCGATTTGGGGACTTTGAAAAAGGAAATTATTTTATAGTTGGATATTATTTTATTCACCGACATCGTTTATTAAAAGGAAATTTGAAAAAGTACTTGCCGTTTCCGCTTCCAGATGATACACTCTTTAGAGTTTTTTATTTCCTATTCTCTCGACTTAAAAAAAAAAAGAAGTAAATTACGAGCCAAATCAGCATGAAGAACCGAACACACAAAACAAAACTGAGAGATTTCGTTATCCACTAAGCTATTTTACCTTTATCAATTTATTTGCCATCATGTTTACTAAATCTTGGTGCAGCATTGCCCTCGAACCAAAGCTATAAGGAACTACACGATCAAGCTATGAAATGACCTCATTTTGTCATGTTTTCGTAATTCGTATATTACTAACTGGTTACTAATTTTCTTTTTTTTTTTTTTTTATCTTATTGCTCCTGACAAATTGCCAAATCCCACAGTAGAAGCTTATTAATCAATAAAAAATGAAATTCTGTTGTGTAGATTGTAAAAGAAAGCTTAGCTAGTGGAAGTCTAAAGAAGAAAAGGATCTCGGTAATAGAAATAAAACTAACAATGGTAACTTTGGAAAAAAACTAATCTTGTGGTATATGTGGAAAACATATTTTGTGGTAAAAAAACTAGCGATTCTAACTCTACGAATTGCACAGATAAGTATTTGTACTTCTCTTTAATTTCTTACTCGCCATATAGGAAGTTTTGATGGTTATTGTGTGGAAATTTCCCTACGTAACGACTGGGCTATATAGAAGATAAAAGTCTAGATGCATTGACGTTGACTTGGAAATTACGAAACAATTGCTTGTCTTGTTCACGGATCCAACAATAGTCTTCACATTCCCTCATTGTCCCAACAAGCTTCATCTCTACTATAAAACACCAACCTAATATACCTCTCTCAGCCTCACACACTCATAAACAACAACAGCAATATCAAGAAAACAATGGCGAATTACGCCAAATCCACCACAACAAAGTACCCATTTTTCCTTCTTCTCACAAGTCTTTTTGTCTTGATCCTAATCGTTTCCAAACCAGTATCCTCCCAGAACTGCGGTTGTGGCTCTGACTTCTGCTGTAGCCAATATGGTTACTGTGGTCAGACCAACGAATACTGTGGATACGGCTGCCGTGAAGGCCCTTGCCAAGGCGAGGAACCCCTCGGCAGAAAAACTGGAGGCGGAGTCGGAGATGCAGTATCGCTTGAAGGAACGGTGACACCTGAGTTCTTTAACTCAATACTAAGCCAAGCAAGAGATGATTGTGCAGGTAAAGGATTCTACTCTCATGATGCCTTCATTGCCGCAGCCAATTCCTACTCTGTCTTTGGTTCTTCCATCTCCAAACGCGAGATTGCTGCGTTCTTCGCTCACGTCACCCTAGAAACAGACTGTAAGTAAATCTATCAAGGTTTTTGGACATTCTGTTATATCGGTTACTTTCAATTTTTGTGCGTGTGTTCGATTTAGATAATTCATGAGCGAATTATAAGTTTGCAACCACATTTCTTTTTTAGTTCACGTCGGTAAAAATTAATTAATTTTGATCTATTTAAAAATAATATATTAGTTAATTTAATCTTAAGATATATGATTTTAAAATTAATTTAGGTTTACAAGGTTTTAAATACTAAAACTGATCGGATTTATTTCTTGGTTTAAAAAATATGCATGGTTTCAGTTTAATTGTCCACTATAGGATTCAGTTTTTGTAACTAATTGGTTATATACCATGTTGCAGTCATGTGCTACATTGAGGAAATCAATGGACCAGCCAAGGCCGAGAACTACTGCGACAGAGAGAAAACAGACTTCCCATGTGCACAAGGAAAGGGTTACTATGGTCGTGGTCCGATCCAGTTCTCTTGGAACTACAACTATGGTCTTTGTGGCAGAGACTTTAACGAGAACCTATTGGATTTCCCAGAGAAAGTGGCTCAAGACCCGGTTCTTGCCTTCAAGACCGCTTTCTGGTTCTGGACCACCTATGTTCGCGGGAACTTTAACCAGGGCTTTGGGGCGACCATCAGAGCTATAAATAGTAGGGAGTGCAGCGGAGGAGATACTGCAGCCGTCAACAAGAGGATTGGATACTTCCGAGACTATTGTGTCAAGCTTGGAGTCGAAACTGAAGATAACCTCTCTTGTTAAGTTTTCCTCGCGAGCTATCCATCTCAAACAAACAATGTTTGAAATATATCAATAGAAGAGATCACATAAGAGAAAGTACTTCTTTATCTATAAACCATATATTATAAAGTACTTTTTTTTTATCTATACATACACCATATATAATTGTAAACAAACAATTCATATCTTGCATAGTTTCAATTAGAATTGTCACTTAAAGTGGATATGAGCTGCAACTTGCATCCAATAGGCTTATGCAGACCATCGTGAGCGTCCAAACGTGAGCAGATACTCAGGCTGTTCGAAGAGAACATTGAAGCCTCTGTGTTTCAAACCTTCAACCACACAGTCACAAATGAAGTCTTCGAAGGGTTCTGAGATCACTACGAAATTTGCTGGCTGCATTAGCGACTTTGCCCAAGAAATCATATCCAGAAACATACTTGTAACTTTCACAAATTGATCCTCTTCAGATACGGGTTTGACAATCACTCCGGTATTCATATATACCTTTCTCATTTCATCAGAAAACTTACTCTTACCAATGAATACCGTTATTGTAGGCTCAACCCCACCATAACCCTTCTTCTCCAGAGCTGCTTCGAAATCAGACCACATCTTCCAAGGATTGGATGGGAGATTCTTGACCAGCCAGAAAACGACCACCGGTTCCGATGCAAGTTTCAAGCTCTGCTGTGTGAGACTCCGACCTGTTGACGTTAGGCTGTGGTTGATATGCCTTTCTGCTCCAGCTGCTAGTCTTTTACAAAGGGACTCAAAGCTCCTAGCGGTAGACTGATCTACTGATACGACCTGATCAGAGGGTCTGAAGATGATGTTGAAGCCTCTGCATTCCAACGCTCGGATAACTGCGTCACACCTGGTGTCTTCAAAAGGTTTAGAGATGAGCATCAAGTTCTGTGGCATGTCATCGTTGTTCATTCAGAAAATGATGTCCAGCAACATCCTCGTCACTTTCTCATATTTATCATCCTCTGGAAAATTAAAAGAATATATATATTAACGCATATCGAGATAAACTGCCATATACAAAGACACAAAAAGACAAGGATTAGTGTGTACCTTCGGATACGACTCTGATGCTAGACTTAAACCGAAAACGATTGGGTGTCGTATCAAACGAATCATCCCTGTACTCCGCATCAACGTAAGGCCTAACAATCACATTGCCACGATAACTCTTTGTGCGAAGAACCTGGTCCACAGTCGAAAAATCGGTTGGACAACCGAGGACATCCCAGAAGATGAATATATCAGACCCTGAGAGGTTGAAACCAAACAGTGAATATAATTTTTAGTTAGTCAATTCAGATATATAGGCAGACAAGCAATTTTCGAGGAAGAGATAGAGGGATCTTACAAGAGAATCTTTGGCGTTTCACAAGCCAACAACCTTCTTTCGAAGACCATAATAATTTTGACCACAGTTCAAAGATTTAATGGCCATCGGAGATGAGACATCTTGAGGGCTGGGCAGTCCTAAGAGGACATTGTAATGTCTATTACCCAAAGCTTCAAGTGCATTGAGGAAACACGTTCCTTGTTTGATGTTTTTTGAGATTACCATCAAAGTTATTGGTTCAAAATAGGTGGCAGGATTTTCCATTGCCCACAAAACAATGTCCATCAACATACCATGAGATCTCGCTTCTTCATCCCCTGAAAGTATATATACATATGAAACGTATTAATAGAGACATAATATACAAGTAACAAAAAAAGGATAACATTATTAGAGAATATGAGAATTCACCTTGACAGGGAATGACGGTGATTCCATCCGTCTCCGTTTCACCGCAGAAGTCTGCATGGTCAACATAAGCCGCGAGTGACAACTCACCAGGAGCACCAAACTCGTTAAGAGACGAATGTGAAACCATATACGCATAATGAGGATCATTATAAGGTAGCGGGAAATCCACGCCGTCCCAGAAGACATGTGCTGCGCAAGGCTCTGCAAGGAAGTTTTTTAAACATTAAAAAACACATAAACAATGAGAAATTTTAAGAAATAAACCTATTAATAGTCTTTATTTTCATATATAAGTTTGGTTTCAATAAATCAGTGATGGTTCTTAAGAGACAGACAAACAGCTAGGGAGAGAGATTCTTACCGTAGGACGAAGATTCGACGGGAGAATCAGGAGCGATGAGACAATCAGGCATGGTTTCGCGGGAGCTGCCAAGTAAGTTTCCACTTTGATCGACAGGCTCTAAGGGGAGACTGAAGCTTATCCGCTCTAGCCGACGAACGCGTGATGGTGGAGGATCATGATCAAGTGTTAAGAAAACATGGTGACATGGACATGCCATGGAATCGAGAAATTTGAAGAGAAACGAGTCTTTTTCTATTTCCTTGGACAGTACCATCAAATTTTTTGCATGAAAATCGTAGTTACACGTATCCACTTCCCACATTGCAATGTCCACACACGTAGAACGATACCTGGAGAGCTTATCCGCTGAGAGAGTATATAACAAAGATTGATTATTAGAGACTGTAAATAAAAAAGTATCAAGAAAGACATAAAACAGTAGAATTCATTCACCTAGTCGGGGAACAATGATGATTTTGGCATCTTCATAGACACCCACCAATTTATCATCGAACTGTCCTTCATTAGCATAAGCTATGATTGACAATTCACCACAACAACCCAACGACTCAAGAAATAACTTCGTCTTGTCATAAATCATATCAGGGCTAAGACCCTTAGGGAACGGGAAATCCACCACGTCCCAGAAGACACCTATGCACTCTGCGACAGGCGAAGATTTATTAAAACACAGAAAACGCATAAATTAACAATCAGTTCGATCGTATGTGAGAGATAGAGAGAGAGAGGGCTCTTACCGGGATCAACGGGACAGTCAGGCATGACGGTTTCGACGGGAGAAGAGGACATGGTTCGTTCTCTTTGAAAATCGATTTGGGGACTTTTTTATTTTTTTATCTTATAGTTGGATTTTATTCTTTTCCGTTTTATAAAAAGAAATTTTGAAGAAATACTTGCCGTTTCCGCTTCCAGATGATACACTTTTTAAAGGTTTTTTTATTTCCTATTCTCTCTTGACGAAAAAAGAAAAAAGGTAAATTACGAGCCAAAATGCCAAATCAGCAAAAAGAACCGAACGCACAAAACAAAACTAGAGATTTCGTAGTTACCAAAAAAAAAAAAAACTAGAGATTTTGTTATCCAGCCAACTTTTGCCAAATCTTTATTTTTTTCTTCTCGGGCTTAAAAAAATGGTAGCTTCTTGTGCAAGTTACATCTAATACTCTTTTGATTTGATTTGATTTGATTTGATTTGATTTGATTTTGTTTTGTTTTTGTGTGACTTTAAATCTTGCTGATTCCTAATGGTTGATTCTTTACACTTTTTTTTCAATACTTAGTGTTTCAGGTGAGATGTTGAATCCAGTAGATCACTCACTAGAAATTGTCGCTTGATGGAGCATTTTGTTCTTAAAACTTAGAAGAACAATTATTTTGGACCACGTAAAATTGTTTCCATTATTGTTTTTTTCTTTCTTTCGTCAACTTAAGTACACTAGTCCGTGATTAATGGCTGGAGTTAGTGGTTGATTTGTGTCGTTTGAGTAAATGTTGACGATGATATCACTAAGTGATCTTTGGAGGCAATAGAGCTTTTGAGCCAAAGTAAGTGATCGATTTGCCAGATTTTCCAGAGTATTCTTTTTAGAAATTTCAATGCCACCACCACCATACATGATATTACATTGTTTTGTGTTGTAGATCTCCTATCGAGGAGCTGATCAAGAAACAAAGATTATGGCACTTTTGACGTTCTTGTCAAGTGGAAACGCAACCATGGCCAGAGATGAGAGTACGTAGAAAGAGATAACAAGAAAAGAAGAATTAGCAAAGAAGGAAAACTGAAGGAAACTTATACAGGCGCGAGGGTTTGACAGAATAATTAGACCGTTAGGGTTTCTAAATTTGACTCCCTTGTTTGATTAGGGGTTTCATGTACTTTTACTGGTGGTGGATGTCACTAAATTTATAACGTGCTTTTTGATAAGAATGTTGAGCATTATCATTTGAATAAATTACAGAGTTTACCAAAAGGAACACAAAGGCAATACATGTTTTTCATACATAACAAAAGAAAAAGGGAAAGCATGCATCAAGGGAAACTGTCCCCTAATAGCTGATCTGCAGACCATCGTGAACTTCCAAATGTGAGCATATAATCAGGTAGTTCGAAGAGAACATTGCACCCCCTGAGTTTAAAACCTTCAACAACTCTGTCACAAATTGGGTCTATGAAAGGTTCTGAGATTACCACAAAATTTGCTGGCCTTAGAAAGAACCTTCTCCAAGAAATCATCTCCCTCAGCATCCTTGTCACTTTTCCACATTTGTCCTCTTCAGATACGGCTATGTCATACACTCCAGCCTTGTCATAGACTTCCTTCATTACATCATCTAAATAACGTCCCTTATCAATTAACATTGTAAATGTAGACTCAACCCCTTTATAACCTTTCTTCTTCAGAGCTAACCGGACATTAGACCAAATCTTGCGAGGATTGCATGGGCAATAATCGGCCAACCAGAAAACAGCTACCCCTTTCGCTGAAAGGTTTCACAAGTACAGTTAATTAGTTACATCACTAAACCAGTGTATTATAATATGAAATAACACGAGAGAAAGATCTTACATCCAAGTTTTTCGCTCTGCTCTGTCAGAATCCGACCTTGTGACTTTATGCTTTCGTTGAAATGCATCTCTGCATCAACTGGTAGTCTTTTACAAAGCGACGCGAAGATGTCGACGGTAGATTGATCTATCGATGCGACCTGATCAGAGGGTCTAAAGATGATGTTGACACCTCTGCGTTCCAACGCTTGAATAACAACGTCACACTTGGTGGTGTTTTCAAAGGGTTTTGAGATCAGCATGAAGTTTTGTGGCGCATCATCATTGTTCATTGCCCAGAAAACAATGTCCAGCAACATCCTAGTCACTTTCGCATATTTATCCCCTGAAATTTTAAAAAAAAATATATATATATATATCAACGCATATAACAAGATAAACAGACATATACAAAGATATAGAGTTAGTGTATACCTTCAGATCCGACTCTGATTCTGGACTTAAACCGAACACGCTCGGGTGCTGTTTCGTCAAACGAATCATCCATGTAGTCCATATCAACGTAAGGCCTAATAATCACGTTGCTGTGATAGCCCTTGTTTTGAAGAACCCGCTCCACACTCGAAAAATCGGTTGGGATACCGTGGAATCCCAGAAGATGAGTACATCACACCCTGAGAGGTTGCAACCAAACAATGAATTTTTAGTTAGTCAATTCAGATTTATATCCAGACAAGCAATTTCGAGGAAGAGATAGAAAGATCTTACAGCGAAATTCTGGGTGATACAAAGAAGCTAGTCCGTTAGAGAAACCAACAACCTCCTCTCGCACAAAAAGATTTGGAGCACATGTAAACAATCTAGTGTACATAGGAGATGAGAGATCTTGAGGGTTAGGCTCTCCTAAGATGACATTGTAATGTCTCTCATGCAGAGCTTTAAGTGCATTGAAAAAATCCGTTCCTTGTTTGATGTTTTTTGAGATAACCATCAAAGATTTTTTTTCAAAGTAGGTGGCCGGATTTTCCATTGCCCACAAAACAATGTCCACCAACGTAGCATGACACCTCGCTTCTTCATCCCCTGAAAGTTATGTACATATATATCAAATCAAGGTAACGTACTAATAGAGACATAAATATACAAGTAACAAAAAACACCATTATTAGAGAATATGTGAATTTACCTTGACAGGGAATGATGGTGATTCCATCCGTTTCCGTTTCACCGCACAAGTCTGACTCGTTAATATAGGCCACGAGTGATGACGCTGCAGGAAGATCCAATTCCTTAAGAGTGGATTGCGAAACCCTAAACGCATAATGAGGATCATTATAAGGTAGCGGGAAATCAACACCGTCCCAGAAGACATGTGTGGAACATTCTGCAAGTAAGTTTTAAAAAAAAAATTAAGAAACGCATTGACAATCAGATCGATCATATAAAGTATTACATGCATGGTCCTTTAGAGACAGACAGACAGCTAGAGAGAGAGAGAGAGAGAGAGAGAGAGAGAGAGATTCTTACCGTAGGACGTAGATTGGACGGGAGAAGCAGGAATGGTTTCGTGGGAAGAATAAAGAGACTCCTCTCTGCTCTTCGGTTTACGGTCAGAGCTGCCGAGTAAGGTAGGCTCTAATGGGAGACTGAAGCATATCCGCTCTAGCGGACTATCGAGTGATGGTGGGAGATCATGATCAAGTAGTGTTAAGAAAATATGGAGACATAGACTTGACATCGACTGAAGAAAAGCGATTCTTTTCCTATTTCTTTCGAGAGCACCATCAAACTTTTCAGATAAATATCCTGGGAACACATATCCACTTCCCACATTGCAATGTCCAGACTCATAGAACGATACCTCGAATGCTTATCCGCTGAGATATTATATATCAAAGATTATTAGAGACTCTAGATAAAACAAAACAAAAAAAAAAGTATCAAGAACATTATTAGAGACATAATTCATTCACCTTCTCGGGGAATGATGGTGATTCCGGCATCTTTATAGGCACCGACCAATTTACTGCCGAACTGTTCCTTATCAACATAAGCTATGATTGACATATCATCAAAACGACCCAACGACTGAAGAAACAATTTCGTCTTGTGATAAATCATATCAGGGCCAAGACCCTCAGGGAACGGGAAATCCATCACGTCCCAGAAGACACCTATATACTCTGCGACCGACCAAGGTTTATTAAAACACAGAAAACGCATAAATTAACAATCAGTTCGATCTTATGAAATCATATATCTTACCGGAACAGTCAGGCATGACGGTTTCTTCGGGAGAAGAGGACAATGGTTCGTTCTCTTTGAAAATCGATTTTGGGTGACTTTTTTTATTTTATTTTATAGTTGGATTTTTTTTTTTTTGCTGTTTTATAAAAAGGAAATTTTGAAGAAAAACTTGCCGTTTCCGTTTCCGTTTCCAGATGACACACTTTTAAGGTTGTTTATTTCCTATTCTCTCTTGACGAAAAAAGAAAAAAAAAAGTAAATTACGAGCCAAAATGCCAAATCAGCAAGAAGAACAGAACGCACAAAACAAAACTAGAGATTTCGTTATCCACTAAGCTCGTTTACTCGTTAGCTCCAGTCAACTTTTGGCAAATCGTCATTTTTTTCTTCTCGGGCTTAAAAAAGTGGCAGCTTCTTGTGCAAGTTACATCTAATACTCTTTTTATTTTATTTTGTTTTGTGTGACTTCAAATCTTGCTGATTCCTAATGGTTGATTCTTACAGTTTTTTTGCAATAATTAGTGTTTCAGGTGAGATGTGGATCCAGTAGATCCACCATACATATGATATTACATTGTTTTGTGTTGTAGATCTCCTATCGGGGATCTGAAGAAACAAAGATTGTGGCAATTTTGACGGTCTTGTCAAGTGGAAACGCCTCCATGGCCAGAGATGAGAGTGGTAGAAACTAGAAATAGATACCAAGAAAAGAAGAATTAGCGGAGAAGGAAAAGTGAAGGAAACTTTTATACAGGCGGCGAGGGTTTAGCAGAATAATTAGACCGTTAGGGTTTTTCAAAGATTAGGGGTTTTTCAATAATTTGACTCCCTTGTTTGATTAGGGGTTTCATGTTGGAGCATTATCATTTGAATAAATTACAGAGTTTACCAAAAGGAATATAAAGGCAATACATGTTTTTCATACATAACAAAAGAAAAAGGGAAAGCATCAAAAGAAAAGCGACAATGGAGCCAATTCCCTATTAGTTCCCTAATCGGCACGTAATAGGCATTTTGCAGACCATCGTGAGTGTCCAAATGTGAGCATGTAATCAGGGAGCTCGAAGAGAACATTGCACCCCCTGATTTTCAAGCTTTCAACGACTTTGTCGCAGATTGGGTCTTTGAAGGGCTCTGAGATTACCAGAAAATTGGCTGGTTCCCTAAGACCCCTTCCCCAAGAAATCATCTCCATCAACAAACTTGTAACTTTGCCACATTCATCCTCTTTAGGAAACGGTTTGATATACACTCCAGCCGTGTCATAGGCTTCTGAAAACTCTCTCGTATCAGTGAATACTGTGCATGTAGACATAATCCCTTCATAACCCTTCTTCTCGAGAACTGACATGAAATTATACCAAATCTCGGTAAGTTGGTATGGGCAATTCTGGACCAACAAGAAGACGACTATTCGTTGCGCTGAAAGGTTTCACAAGACAGTTAATTAGTTACATCACTAAACCAGTGTAATATAATATGACATATCACAAGAGAGAGAGAGAGAGATCTTACATGCAAGTTTTATGCTCTGGTCTGTGAGAATCCGACCTTGCGACTTTATGCTTGGGTTGAAATACACTTCTGCTCCAACTGGTAGTCTTTTACAAAGCGACGAAAAGCTGCCAACATTAGACTTGTCTATTGATGTGACCTGATCAGATGGTCTAAAGATGATGTTGTAGCCTCTGCTTTCCAACGCTTGAATAACAGCGCTACACCTGGTGTCGTCTTCAAAAGGTTCTGAAATCAGCATAAAGTTTTGTGGCGAATTATCATAGTTCATTGCCCAGAAAATGATGTTCAGCAACATCCTAGTCAATTTGGCATATTTATGCTCTGAAAAAGAAGAGAAAAAAATATATATATATATATATATATATATATATATATATATATATATATCAATTTGCAGATCAAGAAAAAGAAAAACACAGACATATACAAAGATATAAAAACGACAAGGGTTAGTGTGTACCTTTGGATGTGACTCTGATTATGGGCTTAAACAGAACACGCCGGGGTGTTGTTTTTTCGTCAAACGGATTATCCCCATAGTCCCCATAGTCCTCATCAACGTAAGGTTCAACAATCACTTTGCCATCATAACCCTTGTCGTGAAGAACCCGCTCCACACTCGAAAAATCGGTTGGGCAACCGAGGACATCCCAGAAGATGAATACATCAGATGCTGAAAGGTTGCAACCAAACAGTGATTTTTTAGTTAGTCAATTCAGATATATAGCCGTACAAGCGATTTCGAGGAAGGGATAAAGAGATCTTACACATAAATTTTGTGCGATACAAAGTAGCTAGTCCATTAGAGAAACCAACGACCTCCTCTCGCACAAAACGACCCTCCAGGTCCAAACGAGATGAGAGAATTTGAGGGTTAGGTGGCTCTCCTAAGACGACAGTGTAATGTCTCTCACTCAGAGCTTCAAGTACTTCGAGGTAATCCGTCTTTGCTAGCATGTCTTTTGAGACTACCATCAACGTTTTTGGTTCAAAGTAGGTGGCATGATTTTCCATCGCCCACAAAACGATGTCCACCAACATAGCATGAGATCTCGCTTCTTCATCCCCTGAAAGTATATATATCAAACGTATTAATATAAAGACATAAATACAAGTACCAAAAAAACCATTATTAGAGAATAGGTGAATTTAATTACCTTGACAGGGAATGATGGTGATTCCATCCGTTTCCCTTTCACCGCACAAGTCTGCCTCGTCAACATAAGCCACGAGTGACGACGCTGCATGAAGATCCAATTCCTTAAGAGTGGATTGTGAAAGCCTAAACGCATAATGAGGATCATTATAAGGTAGCGGGAAATCAACACCGTCCCAGAAGACATGTGTGGAACATTCTGCAAGGAAGAAACGCATAAACAATCAGATCGATCATATAAAGTATAACATGCATGGTCTTTTAGAGAAAGAGAAAGAGATTCTTACTCTCGGACGTAGACTGGACGGGAGAATCAGGAATACTGAGAGACCTAGGCAGGGATTCGTGGGAATAATAAAGAGAGTTGTTTGTCCTCTTCCGTTTACCGTCAGAGCTACCGAGTAAGGTTCCACTTTGACCGATAGTCTCTAATGGGGGGATACTGAAGCATATTCGCTGTAGCCGACCAGTTCCGCTTGGTGGGGGATCATGATCAAGTGTTAACAAAACATGCTGACATAGACATGTCATACTCTGAAGGAAAGTGAAGAAAGGCGATTTCTTTTCTATTTCTTTTGAGACCACCATCAACGTTATCAGTAAAAGACCCTCGAAATGCATATCCGCATTCCACAAGTCAATGTCCAGACTCACAGAACGATACCTCGTATGCTTATCCGCTGAGAGAGTATAATATCAATGATTATTATTAGAGACTGTAAATAAAACCAAAACAAAAAAACAAAAAAAAGGTATCAAGAAAGACATAAAATAGGAGAACTCATTCACCTTGTCGGGGAATGATGGTGAATCCGGCATCTTTATAGGCACCGACCAATTTCTCATCGAACTGTTCCTCATCAACATAAGCTATGATTGCCATGTCACCAAAACAACCCAACGACTCAACAAACAATTTCGTCTTGTCATAAATCATATGAGGGCTAAGACCCTCAGGGAACGGGAAATCCACCACGTCCCAGAAGACTCCTATGCACCCTGCGACCGACCAAGGTTTATTAAAACACAGAAAACGCATAAATTAAAAATCAGTTCGATCGTATGAAATAAATCATATAAAGTGATATATGGTTCTTACCGTGATTTCTAGGTTCAACGGAACAGTCAGGCATGACTGTTTCGACGGGAGAAGAGGACATGGTTCGTTCTCTTTGAAAATCAATTTGGGGAATTTTTTTGATTTTATAGTTGGATTTTATTATATTTTACTCACCGACGTCGTTTATTAAAAGGAAATTTGAAGAAATACTTGCCGTTTCCGCTTCCAGATGATACACTCTTTAACGTTTATTTCCTTTTCTCTCTTGACGAAAAAAAAAAAGTAAATTACGAACCAAAATGCCAAATCAGCAAGAAGAACAGAACACACAAAACCAAACGCGAGATTTCGTTATCCACTAAGCTCGTTAAGCTTCTTCTGCCAAATCGTCATTTCTTCTCGAGCTTACGAAAAAAAATGGCAGCTTCTTCTCCATCTCTCCTTCTTCTACCACTAGGTAAGAGCCTGAAACTACTGAATCTTCTTTTCTGACTTGTTTATCTCCAAGGACGATATATTTTCGTCTCTTTCTTTATCTCGACTCCACTTGGAACTCTGGGTTTCTCATTTCGTTTTATATTTTTTGCTTGAATCTCTTTTCGTAGAGCCTCTTAACCAGTACGGTTTAGATTTAACCGGCTTCATTACATATCTTGCATAGTTTCAATTAGAACTGTAGAATGAGATTCAACCAGTTCCTTGTCAAATTGGGTTTTTGGGAATCTGACATTCTGGTTTATGAATTTTAGTTTCAGCAACTAGAAATGATCTAACCATCAAGAATCCAAATACGTCAAGATATATAGCTACAAGAGTCATAGCTTCAGAAACAAGAGTCAGAATCTGTAAAACCAGTGATCTTTGTAGCCGTAGAGACGCAATGGTGTTGCTACTCGGAGTGTCAGGCTTCTCAATGAACTCGCTTGCTGCTTACGCAGCCGGTTTGCCTCCAGAGGATAAACCGAGACTCTGTGAAGCCGAATGCGAGAAAGAGCTTGAAAATGTATGGTGAGATCATCACTCTGATATGAACCTTTGTTCACACACAAATTAAGAGAAAGATATGAAAGCTTAGCTCCCTTTTAACCCTAATTCTCTCTTAGAGATTAAGGTTAATTCTTGGGGCTTGGTTTATTATTAATCAATAGAGACCCTTATATAGGTCTTGATACAACTTTAAGCATAACCCTAATGTAAAAAGGAAATCATGAAAACCTAATTAATAAATTAAAACACCAAAACCATTAACTAAAAACCTTCTAACGACACTACAAGCTCTTTAACCATAGTCTTGTATCATTACTCCCCTCCTCCACTCGGAGCTTGTCCTCAAGCTCCAATTCTGGATATGCATCTCGGAGCTTTCACGTAGTTTAGTAGTCGTCCTCTCTTTATAGAACCTTAACAAATCATTGACAAAGACATGCTTCAAACCCACCAACAAGACATCATCAAATATATCAAGATTGGTGTAAATTTCTGCTTGTTGTTGGTTTCTGATTTGTGGCTCCAACATCAGATTATGTTGGGACTGTTTCTCCTCCACCATGTAGTTTGGTTTCTCTGGAACCATCACCAAGCTCTCCCTTAGCTCCACATAGTCCGTACAAAGCTCCTCGACCGTCACGGCATCTTCGGTCATCTTGTATATGTCTTCCTTTGTTGCCCTTGGTGCATCATCGGTTGACTTCGGTTGCTTCTCAGGTACGTCGAACAGCTCTTCTATGGTGAATTTGATCGCTGGCCCTAGAGTTTTATTGACCCTTGCAGGGTTTCCCTTTAGAGCTTCCTGAATAGAGTCGAGCTTCTCGTCGAGCTTATCGAACCTTGTCTCATCTTGTCAAACAGTTTCTCCACCTTCTCCAAAAAGAGATTGAGCTGCGCCTGAATAGTTGTCATGTCCGTCATCGTTCCGCTCTGATACCAAATTGATATGAACCTTTGTTCACACACAAATTAAGAGAAAGATATGAAAGCTTAGCTCCCTTTTAACCCTAATTCTCTCTTAGAGATTAAGGTTAATTCTTGGGGCTTGGTTTATTATTAATCAATAGAGACCCTTATATAGGTCTTGATACAACTTTAAGCATAACCCTAATGTAAAAAGGAAATCATGAAAACCTAATTAATAAATTAAAACACCAAAACCATTAACTAAAAACCTTCTAACGACACTACAAGCTCTTTAACCATAGTCTTGTATCACACTCACACAAACAACCTTTTGATTCATGACATTGTGGATTGGTTCTGCCTTTTTGTAACCAACGTTACTGTTTTCTTGATTTAAAGGTTCCAGTGGTAACCACAGAGTCAGGGCTTCAGTATAAAGATATCAAAGTCGGTAGAGGCCCGAGTCCTCCGGTTGGTTATCAGGTAAGGGTTGATGAATCAAACCAATTCTTGTAATACATAGGAGGGATACGGTTTCAAAACGTTTGAAAGTGTTGTAGGTTGCTGCTAATTATGTGGCTATGGTTCCTTCAGGGCAAATTTTCGACAGGTGATCCTTTCTCACTCCATACAAATTTACTGATTTATTTTTCATATTTAGCTGAATGAATGAATCTACTATCAAAATGGTGACATTCACTCAAATATGCAGTTCTCTGGAGAAAGGTCTTCCATATCTGTTTCGTGTTGGGTCTGGCCAGGTAATCTTCATATTCATCTGAGCTGTTTCTATCTACACTGTGTCCACACAAAAAAGTAGTTTTGTGATACTTTGTTAACAGGTGATCAAGGGGCTTGATGAAGGAATCTTGAGCATGAAAGCTGGTGGCAAACGCAGACTCTACATTCCAGGGCCTGTAAGTTTCTCATTTTCAAGATTATATAGTAAATCTTAAGATGAATACCTTAAAATACCACTAGAATACCTATAGCAGTTTTCTGTGGTACTTTTGGAAAAAAAAAAAAAAAAAAAAAAAAGAGATTGTAATTTTGGAACATGAACTTATTTTGTGGTATTTTTGAGAGTTTCCCATTTATTATTAGTGTAAACAGAGCTTCTAACTTTACTTTATGCAATCTTTTTTGGTTATGTGAATGGTACAACATAAGTTGGCGTTTCCAAAAGGTCTAGTCTCAGCTCCAGGGAGGCCTAGAGTTGCACCAAACAGTCCAGTGGTGTTTGATGTGAGCTTAGAGTACATACCAGGCCTCGAGTTTGACGAAGAAGAGTGAATCAATTCTTTTTTTCAATAATCTGGAATACACCAACCATTACAGGCTTTCTCTATGATGATATCTCATTTGTATACTTTCATTTCATTGTAGAGAGACCTCAGCTTTATATTTTATCTTTATGACTAAAAAGGCCACTTGGCTTCTCATTTACGTTCATAGCAAGTTGCTACCCAAATAAACCAACCCCACTTTCTTTTTCTGTTTATAGAAGAGAGTGCAATATCAGAACGAGTGGACTGTGTCTTGAGTAGAAACGGTCCACCATCTTAAATAATATCGATATTGGCCCCATAATATATTATCAAAATAATGAATTGCTGATTAGAATCATAGATATTCAGTATCTGGAAATGAAATCGAACACCTTGGAAGAGGTAAAGAACTGATAACATACCAAAAGGCATTATTACATCAAAGCACAAACATTTTATAAATTTAAACGAAAGTACAATACGCTTATGGAAAAGGGGGTCTCTTTGGTTGCTTTTCTTGTAGTCTACTCGTCTTTGCAGTAGTCACAGAAACATTTGATATGTTTGTGTTTGGGACTCTTGACGCACTTACCGCCTTTGGCACCTTTGAAAGTCCGGCAGTTTTGACGGCACAGCGTCGGGAAGAATTTAGGGTTACAGAATGTGGGACCCACGTCTCCACCGTACTCAACCACGCATTTGAACTTGTCCTCGGCTTCTATCTTCGCCGGCGACTCTGCATATTGTAATGACGGTATTAATCTTATGTGTTGTGGTAATAATCTTAAATGAGTTGAGTTGTGTGTGACTTGTGAGAGCGGTAATTTCATAATAATGGAATACTATTTAGGTACTTACCAAGAACGACCAGGAAGAAAACGAACAACACAAGGAAGATGGAAACAGGCTTCATTTTCTTTTGCTTATTTTGCCACTCTGTGTATGCTTCGGTGGTATTTTATAGAGATGTCAAATATTAAGCATATTCGGAGCCAAAAAGGAAGAAAACAAATATCGAGACACGAACGGTCCCGTTTAGATTTGATAAGCTTTTACACAGGTAAAGACGCTTTCCACGTTTTTCCTTTTCAAGCTTCACTGGTTCTCTCTTTTAACCACTTTGGTTTACAGTTTGCTTAATGTTTTTAATCTCACTCTCATCCAATATTTTTAGATAGTTTGAGAGTTAAACCAACGAATAAGCTGAGAAAGATGATTGTTAAAAGTTAAAACTAAGAGCGCAGATATATAAAAGATTTTCTTAACCCAACATCTCGAAGAAGCTAAAAAGATCCTTAAACATGTTCTAAAAAAGATGAACAGAGTAGTACTTTTCAGTTAGAGAGGCTAAGAAAAACAGAAGCAGCAACTCCAATCGCGTACACACCGATCGCCGCTCCGATAAGGTTTTGACCCGACCGAGTTACCGCGCCGATCCCAGCGATCCCGGCGATTCCTAATGGAATCCTACTCGCCACCGCCTTCCTCGCGTTTCCCACAGCGGTTTCCTTGAACACCTCGACGGCCCATTCCTTGAACTCCTCCGGCCCGAGCACATCCTCCTCCTCCTCCTTTACCGTGACTCGGAGAGCTGAGTCGACTTGGGATTGACTCGGAGGAGAAGGGACCCACCTGACGACTAGAGGAAACCGGAGAGAGGAGAGATTCCGGTGGATGTGGGTGGCGGCGGGGAGGAGTTGGTACGGAAGAACTCCGGCGAAAGCATGCTGTGCGAGAGAGAGAGACTCCTCGTATGCTGAGTCACAAGCCGAGTCGAACTCGCGCGAGTTGGATAGTGTCGTTTTGACTCGCTTTGATCCCGATATCCCCATTTCTCTCTCTTCTCTCTGTCCTTGCGAGTTTTACGGTTTATTTATTTATCTTATAAATCACCTTTTTCTAATTAATAATTAAATCGACATTACTCTGCTGTTCACACGTGACATCTGAAGTTCATTTATAATCGGACATCAGTCAGACAAAGCAGAACTACGGAAACATATGTCGCAGTTATAGATTCTCATACGTCATAATTACGGAGTACTACTACTAATTAAGTGAAAGGATGCCAAATTTTTTTCAATTTGTACGTTCGTGTATATTTTTTATTTTCATTTACTTGAAACCATTAACGTTTATTCTTATTACTACATCACATTAATAAACATACGAGATTTAACATACAGGAGGAGGGCGGCTGCGTCTGCGTTTGCGGCCAAACCGTGTAACGATCACTTATAGAATCTGATTCAAGGTTTGTCGCTGCAGAAGTCGCATAAACACTTCATATCACCAGCGCCGGCCTTTCCCGAACGGCATCTCCCACCTTTCGCGCCTTTGTTCATACGGCAGTTCCGATAACAGAACGACGGGTATATCAGAGGCGCACAGTAGCTGAAACCCACGTTGCCGCCATATTCTTTCAGGCACTTGCTATCCTGCGCCTTTATCTCCGGCACTTCTGCTCATTTAGATGATGAGATTTAAGTATATATATTAATCACACATGACATAAAATGAAAATGAAACTTGCTGCGATCCCTGAGGAAAAGAAAATACACTCTCGATCCTATAAATCACAACTTTTAACAAATATGTGAGAAATACAAGTTAGTTGATTTACCAAAGATAACCAAAAAGAGGAAGAAAAAGATGGCCAAAGTAGAAACTGACTTCGTTGCCATCGCTATCTCTCTGACGCTCTCTTTTGTACTGTACTCTCTAGTCTTTAATCTCTAATCTCTCTGTTTCACTTTGGAGTTAACGTATCTATATAAATGGTGTTCATCAACAGTCAACATGGTGCTATGCTTATCTTTATCTTTGGGACACAAAGTTATCATGAAAGCCACGAGTCAAATTAGATGTCCTCACTATATATCTAAACAATGATGCCGTTTGATGACTGTGATGACTGACAAGAAAAGTAAACACTCAATCATAAACAAGAAAGTGACCTATCTTTTATATTCCTTATACAATAGTGGCATAGAATAGTAAAATCATGAAAAACAAAACAAAGCGTTAACGTACAACATTTTCTTTTTAAGTTATATTATTGAACGGACGAATAATTATTGTGTTTTGAATTTCTCTAATGGCAAAATTTGATCGTACCAATATTTGACCATCCTGGCGAAATGTGTGATATGTGTATTTCTGTATATGTTAGTATGTTACGTTACCTATGTGGTTCATATGCGTATATGACTCATTTTCAAAAAAAATGTAAATAGAGAAGGTTACGTTAAAACATACTAATGCAATACATAATATTTGTTTGGATATAAGTAAGTGTAACTGTATACAAAACCACATTATATATTCTTACTAATTCTTTTCAATTAGTCGTAGTTTAATCGGAGACAGAAGTCGCACTTATAATCATTAGATATGTAGAGTGTAGACCATCCTACCGACTAGTTGAAAAGAAAAAACTAAGTTAATGCTCTCAGTATCTCACCATCCCTTCTCTTATGTTCCAATCCCTGACATGATTCATGTTTTTCTCTACTTTGCCAGTAGAACCAATTTGTTCATATATTTCAATTGGTTAATAGGGTTGAGGATGTCTCAATCTATATATTGCAAAAGTTCAATCAAGTTCAAACTTAGAATTGCAAACCATGGGATTTAATTATTTTAACTCTCATATACCAAATTATCAAACTAGGCAACGGTGATCAACTACTTGGACCATTAACCTTTATTACTACATACACAAACCATGACACATACGAGATTCAAACACAGGGCAGCTACGTTTGCGACCAAACCATGTAACGATTGGTTAGAATCTGATTTATGGTTTGTCGCTGCAATAGTCGCATAAACACGTCATACCACCAGCGCCGGCCTTTCCTGAACGGCATGTTCCACCTTTCGCGCCTTTGTTCTTACGGCAGTTCCGGTAACAGAAGGACGGAAATATTCTAGGCGCACAGTAGCTGAAACCCACGTTACCGCCATATTCTTCAAGGCACTTTCTACCCTGCGCTTTTATCTCCGGCACTTCTGCTCATTTATATAGAAAATTTAGGATGATTATATAAATCCCATAGGACATATAATGAAACTTGCTGCCATCACCGAGAGAAATACTCTATTGATCCTACGAATCACAATGTTCAACAAATATATGAGAGATACCAAATCGATTTAGTTGATTAATTTACCAAAGACAACCAAAAAGAGGATGAAAAAGATGGCGAAGGTTGAAACTGACTTCGTTGCCATGGCGATCTCTCTGACTCTCTCTTTTACTTTAGTACTCTTTGCTCTCTAATATCTGTGTCTCGCTTTAAGGTTAACTTATCTGTAAATGGTCTATATATGTTCAATGCTTGTTGTGGACCTTGCATGTGGTGCTATGCTGTTTCTCTTTATCGTTGGGACTAAAAATTATATGAAAGCCACGAGTCACATTAGTCATTAGCTGTCATCAGTATATATCTACGTACAACATAATTATAATAGATACCAAAAAAAAAAAAAACATAATTATAAAATGTTGATATAGATAATGGTTATAAAATTAATAAATAATAACATACTACATATCATTTACGTTGTCAAATATACAAAATATCATGACTTTGTTCTAATATATATCTTGTTATATTAACCACATCACTGACGACGGGTCTATACCGGTAAGCATATATGAACACGTGAACGCCACAAAATAATAACTACACAAGCAAAAGTCGCACGTTTCTTTTCCCTTAGTCAAAGTATACCAAAACATTTTAGACTTTTCTTTATTCTTTATTTCACATTTTTAACTAATCAAATATTATGTGGACCATTCACAATAATTATTACACCTAAATCTTGTGCAAGGACATACCAAAATATTTAAACATACATGATACAATACATCGACTGCGTTTGCGTGGCCCTAACAATAACTAGTTGGCGTAGTTGCTTAAAATTTGATTAAGGCGTATCGCTACAAAAGTCGCATAAGATTAAGGCGTACGTTTCTTTATTTAGTATTTCACTTACTCATTAGTACATGGAACATTAACCTTATTACTATCATTACACATCACATATGCAAGATTCTAGTACAGGGTGACTGAGCGTATAGCGATCGCTTAGAATATAATTTAAGGCTTGTCGCTGCAGAAGTCGCATAAACATTTAACACTAACACCACCAGGGACTGCCTCTCCCCAAAGGCATCTTCCACCTTTTGCGCCTTTGTGTGCACGGCAGTTCCGATGACAGAATGTTGGACGTATTCGAGGCGCACAATAGCTGAAGCCCACATCGCCACCGTATTCTTTGAGGCACTTTCTATCCTGCGCTTTTGTCTCCGGCAACTCTGCTCATTTACATATATAAAGAGTTGAGAAAATAGAAATCATTCATAATGAAACTTGCTCTGCTGGATCACCGAGAGAAATACTCTCTCAATCATATGAATCACAAAAATTGAGAAATATAGAGTAAGTTAAATTACCACAAACAACCAAAAAAAGGATGAAAAAGATGGCGAAGGTAGAGACTGACTTCGTTGCCATGGCCATGATCTCTTCTCTCTCTTGTTCCCTCTCTCTCCGTGGCCTCGAAATCTCTTTGTTTCACTTTGGATTTACGTATATATGTGTAATAGGACTTGTCGCGGTGCTATGCTATTTATCTTTATCTTTATCGTTGGGGCAAAAATCATGAAAGCCACGAGTCACTAGTTGTCAACTTGTCAGCAGCACATATGACTGATAAGAAAATAACAATTACTCTTTTATACTCCTGAAATTTTAGTTTAAAAAAAAAAAATTTAACCATTGTTTATTTTAAAAAATAATACGAAGAAATTTACTAAAATGAAATTATATAAAACAATTGTATTTAGAATAAATCAAATCTCTTGTTCACATGTGAGCATATTACCCATGTCACATTCAAGATTCAACTGTTGTTACAAAAGTCAAAATGTCACTTGTTCACATGCCGCATTCATAATTCACAATAATTCATCTTTGACCAGTAGATTAGCCGCAAAACAATCGGACCGCCGTCCACACATAGTGAAAATATATTGTGATCAGTCAACCGAAAGTCCCACGTTTTATATTCTCTTGGTCGTACCAAAAGTCGAAAACATAACAAAGTCGTACTTTTTATTATTCTTTATTTCACGTACATTATTTTTTTTTTGGTAAGGTATTTCACGTACATTATTGTATTATTACATGGACCATTCACATTCATTATTACACAAACCACACGACTAAAGCTTGTACAAGAGCATACCAAAATATTCAAAACATACGGCGGTATAGTGTCTGCGTTTGCGGCCATAGTGTCTACGGATTAGGCCGGCGTATCGTCGCAGTAGTCGCATAAGCATTTAACCGCACCGCCCTGTCCCCAAAGGCATCTTCCGCCTTTAGCCCCCTTGTTCTCACGGCAGCGTGTGTAACAAATGGTCGGAAATATCCGAGGCGCACAAAAGCCGAAACCAACATCACCGCCGTATTCTTTCAAACACTTGCTATCCTGCGCTTCTATCTCCCGCACGTCTGTTACAATACAAGAACAGAGAATTTGTAAAACGTAACTTTATTAAGTTGTTAACAAATAGATGCAAGAACGGAGAGTAAGTTTTGCTTACCGGAGATAACCAAGAAGAAGATGAAGAGAACGGCAAAGATGGAAACAGATTTGATAGCCTTCACCATTCTTCTCTCTTAGTGTAAACTCACTTTGGGTTCGTTGATATGTGTTTAGCACTTGGTGTGGGTGGTGTTATTTATCTTTGTTTTTAGGACCAAACCGCTTAGCTTTTCGTTCTGTTATGATATAGAACCGAACCATACCAACATTAAACCAGCCGGGTTTTTATAATAAATTAATTATTAATTTGGTTATTTGACCTTTGACTTTCAGCCTAAACACAAAATTAAAGCAATTACTTTACAGTTTCAATTTAACGAGATGTGATCTGAATGATAAACCCCTAATTGGCTAATTCCTAAACCTCTCGCATTCGTCCGGTCACCGGATTGCTCGAAGAAGATTGCGATGGATAATAGCTCAGTTTTCTTCCAGACGGACTGTGGTTCGATACTTTCGCAGATTAAAGATGAAGATGAGCAGATTCGGCTCAAGAGAAGGTTTCTTCTTCCCCTTTCCCTAAATTCACATTAGAAACCTCGAGAAATTTGAGATTTTGGTTATGTCTCTTGTGATTATTAATCGTGGGTTCTCAAGAAAGCATACATGATTCTAGAATCTGGACTATATTGCTTTAATCTCGAATCAACCTCTCTGCTTATTAGGCCTTGAAAAGTTTCAACTTTCAACCTTTCCAAAAAAAATTCAGACTTTATTTTCTCTTTTGATGTCTTTGGTACAGTACTCATTGAATCTTTAAAACCTTGTAGGTGGCTGTTGGGTTGTGATATGTCTGAATCCGAGAACCATTCTCAGGGAAAGACTGACTTTCTCAAATCCGAGTGAGTTGTTTACTGGATCTCTATCTGTTATGCTGCTTGGTTTAGCTGTGATTAACTAACTTTTGAGCTCTTGTTTTATTCGTTTGACAGATTCCTCCCTGAATCTTTCCTCAGGGAAGATGACGTAAGTCTCTCTCTTTATAGTTCACAGTTTTTTTTTTCAGTGAGATCTTATCTCTCTTTGTTGCTAATTGCTATTACAGATATTCTACGAGACCATAAAGTCGCATGTAGAAGAAGCTTTTGGATTCGGCAAGAACGAAGAATTAAGCAATACTGTTCAACAGCAAAAGGAGACGAGTTTCTGCAGCAGCGACGTTGTTAGAAAGCTTGACATGAATCTTGATTCTTTGACGAATAAAGGTCTCTACCTCATTGCAATGTTAGTCACAGGAGGCTCTACTACAACGTTTGACAAGACTCGGTGGAAAATGAAAGAGGCTATCAGGGAATCAATCAAAAGAGACTTCAGAAAGTTAGAGGACGGTGACACTGGAAAGATTGACATTGTTAAGCAGCTGCATCAAGTTCTTAGCGATCCTGGAAACTTCCGGAAAGATTGCAAGATGGCAACAGCCACTTTCCAGTCCCATCGTGATGCTGCGATCAAGGTACTTAACGAGCTTGATGGTTTGTCGACTCAGACACTACTTGCAATGAAAAGGAAACTTAAAGGTTCAAGAATGATGATGCCTCGGTTGAAGACAAGTAGACATGGTCAGAGTCGAAGCAGTCTGATAAACCAAGTGAGGCAAGCTAGCGAGAAGATGCTCTCAGAGCTTTCACCAGGGGATAAACTGCAGGAGCGGTTGGCTAAAGCGATGTCATTAGTAGATTTATCACTTAAGGTAAGTCCTGGAGACAAGACTAGAGCTGCTGCCACAGAGTTTCTCCAGTTCTCACCAGAGACAAAGAATCTACAGAAGGAGATATTGAAGGCTGTCTGGTTACTCCGTAAGAAGGTCAGGTTCCATGATCTGAAGAGACTGCATCTTTTGTTAGACCCGGAAGCAGAAGTATCAAACGACAGCTTGAGATCAGCGGTCAGGAAGATGTTGATTGAGTATCTGTTTGAGTGCAGTGATATGGACACCGTTCCAAAGTCTTTGATGAAGGCTCTTTCATTTGTCAACAGGAGTACACGGAATGTAGAGCATAAGGTATGTCCAAAGGAAGCAATTGAGGAAGAGACAGAGTGTATATTAAATGTTAGTGCACAAGTGAAGCAGATATTTTGGCAATGTGTTCCAGATTATGAGCTTGATCAGGACTTTGGTGATGCTTATATGGAGCAGCGAGAAGACAGTGATGATGATGATGATGATGAGAATTGTGGTGTATTTGGTAACGAGAAATTTGATAATAGAGATGGTACATGCCGAGGCATAAAGCTTGAAGCCAAAGACATTGAAGACGATGCAATTGATTCGTCTGATTCAGATCATGAAGAAGGTGGTGCAGAATGCTCGGTTATGGATGAGACTGACGAGCATTGTTTCAGCTCTGCTGTCAATAGCGTCGTTATAAGAGACCTGACAGAGAGTGTTACAAGAGTTCGTCGTAGGTCTCTCTTTGCCACTCCCACGTCCCAGAGATCAACACTTGTCAGTGATAGACACGACATAGGTACGAGCAAAGTCGGAGGTTTGGCTGAGATGGATATTGAAATGGAAGAAGATATCCAGTTTAGCTCTCAGTCATTGTTTTCTGTTCAAAACATAAAAACTGATGATCATGGTGGTGAGAAGAAGCCAAGCAAAAGAAACAAAAACCAGTACCTCGCAGTCCAAGAAATTTGTGATGAGACGAGCTTGGTTGCGCATAAACTTATTGGCCGCTTGCTAGAGAAATTTGCAGACCGAAAAGGGCTAGACTTAGAAGCTGATGAACGTTCATATCTTGGAGGCGAATCCAGGCTTCAAGAAGATATAGAAGGTGAGGATATAAAAATACACGCATCGCCTTGTTTATCCCTAAAGTCATCTTCTTACTGAAATTTCGCTTGTCTGTTGCAGGGAGCGAAGAAAAGCAAACTTCATCGCAAAAGCAGTCAGATGAGTCAATCACTGTTTCTGTTGTTCAGGAGCTAATGCCCTCTCTTGAAAAGAGGTATACATTTCTTTCCCTTTCTTTCCGTTTTCTGGTATGGAAGCTTTCATGTTGCCTTGAATCTCTAAATTCTTGATATCCGATTTTAACAGTGTCTTGCTGAGACTAAAAGAGTTGATGGAGAGATAAGCTATAGTCACCAAAGTGAAGTAGCAATGGAATGAAGAGGAAACCACCAAAGGATATTGACTTTCAACACAACATAGACTAAGTTTTTGCATCACATTGTATTGATTTTTGCTTAATCCTCAAACTCCTGGCTTATGTAATTTTTGTTCTTTATATGAAAGATGAGTAAACAGAAGTTCATAAGCACATATAACTATTTATTCTCTGATTCATACATACATATAAAACGATAAACATATATATACAGTAATCCTGACTCAACTATACCAAAACTGTCTCTCTCCCTCATGCCTATTGTATAAGCAAAGCTAATTAATATGTGGAGAAATAAACAACATTCTTTCACAGGTGTTATAAACTTCTTCCTAGGTAACAGTTGCTGCCACCAGAACTACCTATAAGCGCAGGCAAATCACGAACGAGAAACTTCACAGTGCATTTTCCCATACCATATAATATCTCCAAGCACTCTTGGAGATCAGAATCTGTAACCAGCATCACCCATTCTTCTTCATCATCCAAGTACTTCAGCTGAAACGACCCGTCTTGCAGTTTAAACCGCTTCCCAACTTCTTCGTAGAGCTGAGAGCATCCAACCGATGGCTCGAACTTGAAACGTATTGTGTCTTCTCTATAAGTGGCCTTTACAGTGAGCGTTGTTGATCCACTCTCGCCACCGCTATTGCTTTTCTGGCTTCTCATTTGGTTCCAGTCGTCCATGGAAGTAGATGAGCTTCCAAGCATAACTGCGCCTGAACCATTAGATGAGTCTGACATGCTGCATGACATGGACCGGTTAGGTTCGATCATATTGCCATTTCCATCTGCAACTGCCTGAGAGCTTAAGTTCCCATTGTTATTTACTCCTTCACTGCCATTGAAGCCAGACTGTTCGGCCATCCAGGCCCATTGCTGACCACTAGCATTAAACTCCATGAATGAATCTGCACAAACAGAGAGTGGCATTTCAGATTTTTAGTTGCTCCATCTAAGGTTTACAGAATAAAAAATACTATAACCTTCTTAGAGATGTTCGTACCGTTTGTGATAATATCATCCTCTAACTTAACTGTATTGTCGACTGATTTAGCATCCAAGAGCTCGAAGGAGCTATCTTCAGGCATATCCTCCTTGCCTCTTACATTAGAAGATAGACCCTTTTGGGTATCAACTTTTTGGATAAAAGGGCCAACTGCAACGAATTCGCCCGTGGCTGAGTCAAACTTGAGTCCTCCGTCTACACCCTGGACCGAGTCAAGCACAGTCTGTATTTTCCTTAAGGACCTGTTCACTTTGTTAATCTTACGAGATGGCCACCTCATGATCCCATGTTGTCTGCATATCCGTTTTAGTGTAGTGGGACAAACTGCAAGCCAAAACGTTAGATCCAAAGTCAAGCGTTAGATAGTTTGTCTGGTATTAGAAATGCATCCATGCTCTGAGAAAATATGGAAATCTCACCACCAAGGCTTTTTGCAGCATCCTTTAGACTCCCAGAAAAATGCTGTTGGAGAACGCTTAAGCTCACATTTTTCTCCGTTGTGCTTTTCTTCTTCTCTTGTGTTCTAGCCTTGCTCATATCCTTTGAGGCAGAACATAAACAAATCAGTACTCAATCTATTAAGACAGAATATAACCAAATTGCATTACATCACATACCTGCTCAAAAGTGCCGTGAGATCCTGTGCTTTCTTTATCAGAGGACATATCCAAAAATATGCTTCTAGTGGAGTAAAGCTCGGAATCCAACAATATCGTCTGAAAGTTTCCATCTTTAGTCGCATCTTTCTTAGTTGCTCCAGCATCAGATACAGTTCTCAGAGTTCGACAAATTCTCTGCATAGTACCCGAAAGGCTGTCTAAAAGAAGCTGTTGTTCCAAGCTTCCTTTCATACTCAGAGGCAAGAAGAGTTCAAGTATGTAATCATCTTCACCAGTGTAAGTGCTCCTCAGCTTGATAGCAACAGCAGCATTCAGACCGTACTTTCGAGCATGCTGAACAAGAGGGTACTCACTGATGTCATACGCCTTCACATCAGAAGAGAAGAAGGGCTGGTTTGATACGAAAGCTTTGCCAACAATTCCTTCCTTTACTCTAAGACAATGCTCCAAACACGCGTGCACAAAGCCTTCCATCTCCATATCATTCACATAACAAGCCGTCTCCTCTATGCAAAGCACACAATTATCACCTGATTTCGGTCCATAAACCCTTGAAGATTGATCTTTCCCTCTCATACAAGGAATCCAGGCTAGAGCTAAAGGCAACTTGTGTGCATGACATACTGCTCGCAGAACATCTTGTATTTCAGCTAAGGCATCTCTTTGATTACTTGAAAGGTACTGCAAAACAGAAATATCATTCAGCTAAGGCATAAAACAACAATAGGTAATGGTTTTTGTTTGCTTCAGATGTTACCTGAGGACGAGGGATCACTGACGTACGTAAGTTCACAGCCTCAAGAGCACGACAGACAGAGTCCATCTCCATATCGAAATTCGGTTTTTCCTTGGATGTGACGAGTTCCATAACAGCACAACAAGAAGTCCCAGAAGCTTCCAAGATAGGTATAGCAATGGAGCCACGGACTTCATTGTCAACTGCATGCTTCATACGGAGATACTCATCCGTCCTGTAATACGTCACATTTGACGTCCATTCAGGTACTCCGGAGATGAAAACTCTGCCAGGAAGACCAGGGAAAGAACACTGGTTTGCTTCTGTAGCAAACGTGAACTTCCTTGACTCCTCACGGTACTGAGAAAGCCTCGGGTCAAGCAAATAGGCCTGATCACAAGTACTGAGCAAGTACTGGTCTCCTGTCTTGACAGGAGTCCAAACTTGTGCTAAAATGCCTTCTCCAGAGCCTGATGACTCTATAAACAAGCTTAATGCCTTAAGCATCTTCTCATCTAAGGAGTGACTCAAAGATCTTGGAATGGTACAGCTCAGCACGTTAGGAAAACCACTCACCCTGCGTCGTTTACCACTTAACTGAGAGCTCGTCTCTTGTTCCGATGATCTTTCTTCACCATAGTAAGAGCTTTCGAAATCATCGAATGAACGAGTGAGACCCGAGAAAGTGGCAGCTTTTGGCTCAGCTGCGTGGAGTGAAGTGATGGCTCCAAAAGGCGTAGGTTGAGAGGTCGATAGACCATACTGAGCAAACAAGATATCAGCAGCGGAAGGGCTATTACACCACGTGGCAAAAGAGTCGAAATTTGTAAGCTCTGAGGAGTTAAACATATCGTCAGAGATCAAATTCCTGCCAAAGCTTAAACCATCCATTTGCTCCGTTGGAAAATCTGAATAACCAAACCCTTTTTCTCTTGATGCAAACGGATTCTCCATTTCGTTCATCAGAGATTGGCCACCAAAAACACCTCAACAACAACAACAATTATGGATTTTGATTCAAACTTCTAGAGTATGACAATCAGGAGAGGATCATTCCATTTGAATCTTGCATACCAAAAAAGATCCTTGAAAATTCCGATGAAGCAAATTTAATGAATCAAACCTCCACCGGTACCCTACAAGAAGACGTCACACGATATCAATCCACAAACTGTTCCCAATAAGTGCAAGAGAATAAATTAGCTCTGAAATTGAAGAGGAACCACAAACTTAAAAAAAAGGAGAAAACTTCAAAGAGGACAAATATCACCGCAGAGAAAGAAATTAAAAGAGACAAAAAAAACCCAAAATTCCACAAATGCGAAATCAGCACCACATTTACTCAGGAAACAACACGCCCATCTCACCCAAAATTGCAAAACTCCAAGAAAATTCAAGAACATTGCAGTCTTTAGTAAGAGACCAAAATTCAGAGTTTCCAGACCTTGTAAATCGAAATCAAATGACGGCCACAAATTTCAAAAAACTACACGAGTGGTCTTCCCACAGAGAAATTGCGGCGAGCAAAGAACAAATACAAACAAAGAAGAGAGTAAAGTAAAAATCTGAGCTTTTCTTTTTGGATGCAAATTTGAAGAGTAAAAATCTGAGCTTTAAGCTAAAGGTGGAAACTTATTCTAGTTTCCATTAACGGGTATTGCGGGAAAGAAGCTTACATTTGAGCTGGCGGAAGCTACATCAGCAGAGTGAAATATGGCCGCTTCCATTAATGAATGAAACACTCGTAAGCTTTTGCAACGAAAGATGTTTCTGGAATCGAATCGGTTTTCTTCTTTTTTCTCTCTCACATAAGAGCTTTTGTGCGTGCGTAAGCAACAGAACGATGCGTTTTGATTCGAGTCATCCACGTGTGACGACGTGATGGGAACTTGGAGTGATATTTTATCATTTTGTTATCCAATTATATCATTTTTTTATTTCAGAATCTTTGGACACGGTATCATCATTTGTCACTGTAATAATGTTTTACATAACCGACATTACTGTTGATTAATTACCAAAAAGGCAAAAACTATTACAGGAATCATTATAATCGAATAAATTATCATTTTCTTAATCTTGTTTTAGTTAAGGAGATCAACAAGAGATGCATGGGGACCCACAATTATATCATTTGCTTGGCCTTAAACCATCATTGCACGTTAATATCCGTGTTTAAGAATATTATATTCTTCTGCTGATGTCACGAATGACCCACTTCCTCTCCTGTCTCACATATTCTCCATATATTAAAAACGAAGAAAAGCTTGATATTATACGATGAATCTTGACCGTCCGATAAAGATTCTCCTTTCGAGATTCGAATTCTCTTTCAAGATTCTTCAAGCGTGGAATCTTCAACAATAAACAGCTAGTCTATGTGTGTATCTTGTAGGACTTTGCCTGTCTCCCTATTTGCTGTAATTTGATCATTTACAACTTTTTATCAAGTACGTGACGTATGCTTAATAAATATCTACTTATTTAAAAATGATTTGTAATCAAATGCAAGATACGAAGGTCGGAAGGTGACAACACAATCAACTCTAGAACTGCACAAGACGACTAGAAACATCCATAATACACGAATCTGATATGTGATTACTAATTAATGTCAGTGATGCATATTTTTAATACACTAGGATTCACAAATCACAGATTTAATTAGACAACTCATTAATTGAAATTATCATTTGTACTACCATTTTTGTAGTCCAATTTATGCCCCACGTTAACCGAAGGTGAAAAGCCTCACTTCCGTGAAAAATAACTACGTACCTTTTCAAACTTCATGCAACTTGTTTGCAAGTAACTAAATATATGTAAATCGTTACGGTGAAAATGAAAAGAAGAAAACTAAATAAATATAAGAGGTCACTATGATTATATAAGTCATTTGTGAAAGGATAATTATATTGTTTTTTTTTTTACTTTGAAGGTTTGCATGACTACTACTGGAGCAAGTATGAAAATACAATCCCTGGCATCACGAGATCCACAGAGCAAAAGAAAGCATGAAAACATGTAGAAATCACGGATGCTTGATTTGCATGCACGGTGATTTTTTTTCCGGTAACATATTTGGTTTCTGAATCCCCAACCCCAGCAAGAAAAATGAAAATTATCACAATATAGAATTAAAACAAATTGTCACAATGATCATAAACTATTGATTTATAAAAATACGAGCATAAACAACATTTTCTCCTCGTTATACATACGATCTATGCCAACAAAAAAAGAAAGTTGAGCTGTGGTGAATCAGTGAGTGGTATGTGATCAATACTTAAAGAGTTTTTGGTTGAGCTTCAAACCCAACGATCCTTTAGTAATGTACATAGAAGAACAAATTTGTTAAAATATTAAATGATATTTTTTTTGTCAACCAAAGAATAAAGTGTAAGTGTTTAGGTCGTAAATGAGAAGATTTCAAAGGTTACTGTTTTCGCAAGTAATGTCAAAGCTGTGACGTTTGGTCGCTTTTATATCATCAAAATATCTCAAAATCTAATCGATGAATCAACCTTTTTGGTTAATTCAAGTCTCATAAACAAAACATCTTTTCTGTAAAGTTTTATTCTTGATGAAACTTATCTAACTATCCAGGCCCAATAAATATCAACGGAAACCCAAAAAGGATCTGAAAGTGCTCCATTGCAAACTTTACGATCAACCTTTGTTTTGGTGTGACATCTGATCTAATAATATCATATCTTCGTTTATATTTTGATCACTGGTCTAATCACATTGCCACATATGTTGTTCAACTATGATTGTATATGATGATCTCAATTACTTGGATGTATTATGGCACCGACTTTTCGATTGGTCCTATAAGGCTATGTAACAATTATTAACACACACATCAGTTTGGTTTTGAGAGATTCATATTGATTTTTCGCAATTTGACTTTAAACGTCAGCCTAATTAAAAGGAAAGGAAAAAAAAACAATAAAAAACATTTCATCAGAAAAAGGAGAGAGAAAGAAGAGAAAGAAGAGAAAGAACAAAAAAAAAAGGAAAAAACTTTTCGTCGATGAAAAAATGGAGATCGGAGAGGAACACCCTCCATGACCATTGACGTTCAGGTTCTTCTCTTATCTTTCTGCATCGATGTATATTGTTAAACTACATTAACATATGTATTTCAGCGCAAAATGTATGTAATGCTCGAGGAAAGTTTCTGTTTTTTGCGCATATTATGATTGATTGGCAATTCAATCTGATCGATGGTTTCTGATTCGTATTGTTTCTGTGTAAATCTGAATCATGATTTGTGGATTAGATATGATCGCAAGTTTGATACTTTCGAAATCTCTGTATCTAGATTTTATAAAATGTGAAATTTTGTCACAGTAAGAGATCTGTGATTCTTCTATTGGATGATCGTAATGGTGAATTTTGATCTGGACCCATAAGTTTCTGCATGATTTCGGTTATTGGGTTATGTTAAAGGATCGTGATTGATGTAGTTTTTTTTTTTTTTGCGTGTTGCTGTAAAAGAAGAGCTGGGAAGTGAGGACTGATGTGTTCTGGTGGAGAAAGAAAACAATGGAGTTGTGGAAACGCGGGAGTAGTGAGTTTGCAAAAAGTTGGATCTTTGGTTCGAGATTTGAGCGAGCCTTGTCTTTCACAGTCACCGATACAGGTTGTTATAACTGTAAGAAGATCTTCTCTTTTACCCCTCTTTGATTCTCTTTTTGTTCATCTTCTCTCTACAACAATGTAACTTCAAGACCTCTGTGCTGAAAGTTTGTTTTTTTATTTAATGCTCACAGATAGGCAAAATGCTTAAGCCAGAGAAGTGGCAGGCGTCTTTTGATAGCGACGGAAGAGTTAATGGTTTCCAAAAGGCGCTCAAGTTAATTATTTTGGGGGTATGTTTTTTCTTTTTCTTTTGCAGAAGAATTTGAATGTTCTTTTCAATACAATGCTTTGGTGTATGTGTATGATGTTGTTTGTTTCTTCCTTATTAGGGAATCGATCCGTCTATTAGAGCTGAAGTTTGGGAGTTTCTTCTTGGATGTTATGCATTGAGCAGCACCTCTGAGCACCGTAAGCAACTCAGGGTAGCTCGAAGGTAAGACTGTTTGATTGAGTTAGTGTTTGTATCATTCCTTAGAGAGAATGCTAATTGAAAATTGGATTTTTCATGCAGGAAGCGGTACAATGAATTGCTCAAGCAATGCCAGACGATGCATTCAAGCGTGGGAACAGGTTCACTTGCTTATGTTGTGGGGTCTAAGGTCATGGATATGAGGAAATCATATAGAGATGAGTCGGCAAAAGCTGCTACTACAGATGAAAACGGAGAAGAAGCTTGTACAGATGATAATGCTAATACTGAAAATCATCACAGTGATTGTAGTAATAACGGTACTGATACATCTCATGCACACAGAAGGGGGAGTTCTAGTGAGTCTGTTGATTTAGTAAGCGGAAGAGAGAGTCCGGAGAGCGTAGTGTACAACACTTCCTCTTTTGTATCTGCTTCTAGTCCATGTCCATATGGCTATGCTTCCCCTGACGGTTATTTCGACTTTCCCTCGCTGCCGGTTACGGATTTGTTTGGGAGGAATAGTTTAGATCAGATAGAGGTTTCTACGCCAGATAAGGAAGCTTCATTGCGGAGTGAGTTGAGATCTGACGAGGAGGGAATGCACAACTTTCGAGTTGATAAGAATGCTGAGTTAGTTAGAGAGCAACATAGGTCCGCTTCCGAGATTGAAGTGATGCATCCGGATTCTGTTGGACCGTCGTCTTCTTCCGGCCATAATGCAGAGATAGTTAGTGGCTTGAGAATATCAGATGTCCCTGAAATGGCATCAGTGAAGGAGACTTCCTCTCGTGTTGGGAAGGTCACAGAAGAACGAGTGTCTGAATGGCTTTGGACATTGCATCGAATAGGTAGGAACTATTCCTTTTCTCTTTGGTTTTGAGAACTTGCAGTTATCTTCTTGCATCTTGTTATAGTTAACTTTCTCGTTTCCTCAGTCGTTGATGTGGTAAGGACGGATAGCCACCTTGAGTTCTACGAGGATCCAGGAAATCTAGGAAGAATGTCGGATATCCTTGCGGTTTATGCTTGGGTTGATCCTGCAACTGGTTATTGCCAAGGTTCCATATATCTCTTAAGTTTTCTTTTTTAGTGAAGGTTTTAATGTTTTAGGATTCTAACTCTCTGGTTGCAAATCTGTTGATAGGAATGAGTGATTTAGTCTCTCCCTTCGTGGTTCTGTTTGAAGATAATGCTGATGCCTTTTGGTGCTTTGAAATGCTAATAAGAAGAACGGTATAAATCCAATGCTTAGTATATCATGTGTTTTTGTTTCTGGCCTTAGTTTGAATCATGCATTATGCTTTTGCTATGTGTAGCGTGCGAATTTCCAAATGGAGGGACCAACTGGGGTGATGGATCAGTTGCAATCACTGTGGCACATATTGCAACTCACAGATAAAGATATCTTTTCTCACTTATCACGTATTGGTGCTGAAAGTCTTCATTTTGCCTTCCGGATGCTTTTAGTTCTGTTCCGGAGGGAATTGTCTTTTAATGAAGCTCTCAGGATGTGGGAGGTTTGTTGTTCTTCTTTTTGCTTCAAATACTGAATCTTTTGTTCAGTCTCTGTTTCCTTAGCTACATTGTCCTAATGGGTATTATCTTTTTGATTGTAGATGATGTGGGCAGCTGATTTTGATGAATCTGTTGCTGAAACTTTGGAGAATGATTGCTTGGAGCCTCTGGTGATTCAGCTTCCAAGGAAACCTGAAGCTGAGGTCAAAGAAGAAACGATAGATAATGGAAATGGTAATAGTGCAAAGAGGGAGCCAACAACTACCAAGAGCGGGCCGATTGCAAAGAGCAGCGGTTTGTTGTCGAGGAGCGGTTTGCTGCCGAAGAGTGGTCCGTTGCCAAAGACAGGTGGTCCATTCTCTGATGAGAGTGGGATGAAGTCGTCGTCACCAACCTCCTCCACATATCACTTCTGTGGTTTGACAAGAAGTCTTTGGTCAAGGAATGAAAGAACAACACATGTCCCTTGTGTTGTAGTGTCATCGATCAAGAAAGGGGATGATGCTCTTCCTGTCTTTTGCGTGGCGGCAATTTTAATCATGAATCGGCATAAGATCATTAAAGAAACTCGCTCGATCGATGATATGATACAGGTAGAAAGTGGTTTCATTTGTGTTTGGTTCTTAATTGATGAGATGCATCTATTCTGATTCAAGAAGATGTTTTGCAGATCTTCAATGATAAGGTTCTTGTGTTTCGGGTGAGAAGATGCATACGTACAGCCATGAAACTTCGTAGGAAATACATGTACAAGGTACTTAGATATGCTCAACAAAGAAAGCTTATGGTGCTGGATTGTTCTGTTTTCGTCATTTAACTTTTGAAGGCTTGTTAGAGTCAGGTAATCAAGACCAAGAGCAACACTCAGGTTCAAATCCAGCATCAAACCCATATGGAGAGCCAGAAGTCGGAGGAGACTCAAAGCCATGCTGAGAAACAGAGCCAAACACCAAGTGTACATCATAGTCCTGCTACTCAGAATGGTGACTAGTCAGATTCCACCTATAACATTATAATAAGATAAAACAAAGAGAAGAAGAAGAAGCTTACACAAGTAGGTCATCTTTGAGGAAGGGTTTCTGTTTGAAAGATTTATGAGTTGACATGTTTGACAACTTTTTTGAGGTAACCATTTTCTTTTTCATCTGAAGAACATGTTCATTCATAATGAAAATCTTGGAATAATCAAAAAAATATTCTGGTTTGTTGCACAATACCAGTAAGTGTTTGCAACAATCTTACATAATTGTTTGGTTCTCTTCTTGAAGCTACAGGAAGGAACTTGGAAGAGGTTGAGAAGCTTGTGACATTCATTTGCTTGGTACTTCGCAAACTGAGAGTCTAAGACTCATAACTAAAGAGGTTAGAACAAATAAAATCTTATTTTCTCTTTTTCGCGCGGGAACAATTTTGATTGCATACCCTTTATACTTATGTGAATATCAGAAACACGAAAAGAATCATATCTCCTTTTAGCTTATAGAGAAGCCTTTTTCACGGCGATTACAATGTAATAAATCACAACAAAAGTTTTATATCTTAAAACACAAATTTTATCAATCTTTTTTTTTTCTGTTTATACCATCTGTTTGTTCTTCTTGCAACCACAGAGATCATAGAGAGATTGTGGTTTTTGTGTTTAGTTTATACGCCTGCAATCTCGTCGTATCTCACCTTCGTTTCTAGTTAACACATTAATCGATCCCATCTTGCTCACGGAAAGAGCAAATGATTTCCGAAAATCCTCAAAACTCTGTGAGAATTCCTCAGAGATCTGCTTGGTGTCATCATTGTAAAGTAGCTGTTGATCTACTTCAAGAACAGATTCGTTTGATAGAATCCTGGAGTAGAATGAGCTCGTGAAGCTGTGGTTTGAGCCTGAGTCCGGGTTCAGGTACACGAGCGGATCGGTCTGGCCTTTCTTGGTACGAGGTGGACATTGCTTTGTCATTTCAGAGAGGAAAGACTTGTTCATAGTCGTGCTTGGTTCACCGGTTAAGTTGAAATTGTAGAGACGATCAACGACGTAGCTGCAATGTGTTCTCCCCATTGAGTGTGATCCTGATTTTAACTATAAATCTTTAGAACTAGAATTTAGTAAAGACTATATGTTTCGGTTTAAAGATAACTGACCAAGAAGTGTAGCCATGTCAAGAACGTTCAAGCCTCTGGATTTGAAGTAAGCCATGGCTTGGTTCCATGAGATGGACGGTAATGGAAGGTCCACGGTTTGCTTGTCCGATGTAAAGCCATCTCTCCTGCCGGTGAACACAGGATAAGATGGTGCACCCGCCTGTAGGCAATCATTTCACAGTAGTGATGCATTTGTGTTAGTGATCGATGCTTATAGGTGAAAGAGAAAGAGAGATTGTAATATTATACCAAATGAAGAGCATCACGAGCTGCGAGGTTAAGAATGTCGGCGCAAGAAACAACACCGGGACATCTTTGTTCCAAGACTATTTTGATTTTGTCTATGATCACGAATCCTCCAAGTCCTCTGTTTTGTGGCGCCATTCTCTCCGAGTTTGGACCTTCTAGAAGAACCGATGCATCGCAACCCTATCATTTATATAGTGTCACGCACACACAAACACAAACACAAACACGATGTAAGAAGACTAAATTAATTCCTAAATGGTCTAAAAACAAAAAAAAAAAAGAATAAGAAAAAACGTACGGAGACAAAGCAATCTGAGTAGAGGAGACGAAGGAGCTTAGGAGCAATGCTTTTATCATTCTCGTAGAACTTGCCAACTTGGTGCCTCACAAAATTCTCGGCGTTCTCGCAAGTGTTGTAAACTTTGTAGTAATGCCACGTCAGCTTCTGCATCGACGGCCCCATCAAGGTTGCCTCCACCGTCACCGGGCAGAGGCTGACGGCTCCAACCACCACCGCAGTGATGAAGATTTGGATCATAAAAATCTCACGGTGAAGCTCTCTGAGTGTCGAATGGAGAAGACAAGAGGTGCGATGTTGAGTACTAGTGAGGGTTTATGTAAGGAGAGTAGACTGATAGATGATAGATTGTGAAGGTACTCAAGGTTTTTTTTTCCACGTGGCATATCTGACTAGTTTTGCAAGCATAATAATCGGATCTCTGTTGAGTTTGTTTAGGTACCGTGTAAGGTAAGTAGCCAGCCCGTAGTGTCGTCTAGGCATTTAATTGCCGTGTCTAGTTTTTTGAATACTTTTGAGAAATAAATTTCCTGAAAATAAATGATCAGTTAAAAAATGGGATTTTCATAAAGATCATGATTTATTATATGGAAATATGTTTTTTAAGATATGTTTTTATGATAACGATGAAATAAGAAATGGTATGCAAAATCATGAGGAAAGTAAATGAAGAAAAATCAGATCGGTTGGGTTTAAACTTTTCATGTGTATGAATATGATAAGAATCAAAGGTCAAAGAAAAAGTACTATATATTAAGACTTTTAACACGATATGGAGTTTGGGATTTTAAAATATGAATTTCTTATTATACGTGTGATATCTCAAAATATTACTCAAGTGTACGACTGTGCGTACATATGATATGCATATAGTTTACGTTTTGATCATCAGATAGTGAAGCAACGTGTTATCATGTGATCTTAACTCGGATTCTGCGCGTCGTTTGATTTCCCATGCAGAACTATGAGATCATAAAATAAAAATATGAGATCGCATTTCTCTTTTATTCATATATATATATATGTAAATTACTATGTATTAAGTATTAGACAATTTCTAAAATGTACAAGGAATGAGTTAAATTTAGTTGCTCACTAAACACGTGATTATAATGTAGCAAAACGACTACGGATGTTTTCATTTGTCATAGTTCGTACAATGATTTGATCGATGGCGACAGGAAATAATTAGTAATGGTCACATAGTGATAGATTAAACAATTGAGCCCATTCTTAATTCACGTTAGCGAATTACCGTGCGCTTGAATTTATACCATTGTCTTGAGATATTGCCATTACAGCTTGGTCTGGATATCTTTATAAAATTAAGACGTGCACAAATGACAATCTTATTTCGATTCAAATTCATGATGTGTAATATATTATAGTTTGTGGTTTTGACTTTTGGTTACACTCCATTTTCTGAATGCACACAGTAACCATTGGACCAAGGTCGGTGATCATTGTCTTATTGTGACTTGTGAGGCATATATTTATTTCTTTCTCCTTTTTTGTTAAAGAACTGCATGAGGCTTGCAAATATTTCGCTACCGTCAAATTACGTAACAGCTTGTTAGGTGTGAATTTTGTTTTTGACATATAATTTGAAGTGAGATAGAAACACAAACAAACATTAAGACATGAGAGGATGTCATATTAATATGCATTGAAACAGCTGGAAACTGCCGATTAATGAATAGTACAATGTATATGCAGCCTGTACTATTTCTCCTTTTCCCCAATTTCGAAATAATTCGATTAAACGTTGAGAACTAAAAGTATACATTATATACTAAAGTTTTGTTTCTTAATGATCCAAGAAAATGTTTTATGTACTTGTCCTTCAATCAGTACAAAGTATTGCGCGTGTGACGCACCCTTATGAAGTTAATCCGGTTATTGTTGAACTTGTTGTATATACGTTAGAACTTAATTAGGAGGAGTCAAGATATAGTGAGAGGCAAGGAAATATTGAGTTTTGATGTTGGATCGATCTTAGGAACTATATATGTTTCAGTGAAGCACCAAAAGAGAGCATTAAGATCTAATGAACCACCAAAGGAAGTTAGCCGGCAGCTCGATGGTCATGTTCGATCGATCATACATGCGTATTATATTTGTTTATGGTCTACGATAATAGTGCACGATAATTTGGTAAGTTTTAAATATAGTTCTTGTTTGTTTGTTAGACCTTTATTGTTGTCTTTGTAATCATAGAGAATTAACTAATTGACAAAATATGTGTCAAAATATAATTAAATCATAGAGCTTATCTGTCTAATATAATTAATTTTGTTGTTAGCTTCAAAATATAATTTATTACTAACTAATTAATAGAAAATGAACTTTTTAGAAAGAAAAAAAAAACAAAACATCTGTTACCCAATAAAAAAGATTCCGTACATCTCACTGTTTTGTCCGACATTTGTTTTTCTTTTATAATAAAAAATCTATCCTTAATATAATACATCACACATATATATGATTATCACATATCAAATTATCTGGTGTTTAGGGTTTTTTTTAAAATCATTTCTTTGGGAGGTTTTGGTGTGTGGTCTATGACGTATTACGACAATTCGACGACACCACGGGAGAGCTCAGAAATGAGACACCAAGCAGGAACCGCCATGAATTGGACTAGTGAAGAACAAGCAATTCTTAGTGATGGTCTTGCTAGGTTAGTGAATCTGATCATAAATTGCTTCTCAATTCTATCAAGATTCGTTGTTTTTCTGTTGTTGTGATTATTTTTTTTTCTTTCACGAAGATATTCTTTGGAACCAACTATATCACGTTATGCAAAAATCGCGTCAAGGCTTCAAAACAAAACCATTAGGGACGTTGCTCTTCGTTGCAAATGGATATATGTATGTACATTCTTTTCTCTTTCCTTCTTCTTCAAGTTTTGTACTTTCTCTCTGTTTCTCAATTTAGTTTCTTCCGTTTTTTTGTTTGTTTTTGTTTGGTTGCTGCAGAAGAAGGAAAGTAACAAGAGAAGAAAAGAAGATCACAATGGATCTAGAAAAGCAAGAGTTGATAATAAGGTTTAAAGATAAGATCTCTACGTGTTCTGTTTTTATCTACAAGAATTTTTTGTTGTTATCTGAATATTCAGGGTTTATAAGTTTGAAACATCTTATTGACCTAAAAAATACATGTTTCTTGTTTGATTTTTTGTTCAGGAGATTATTGATATGGTGGTGGCTTCAAACTTAGCTCCACATCTATTACCTAGAGAAGAAGATGGTAAGAATATCTCTTTAATCCAAATTACTGTTAAAGATTTCAGACGATGAGATGGAAACATGATGAAAACATTCGTTTAATGAGATGCAGGAATCACCTATGAGCTTCTTAAACAGAATGAGCAATTGTTCAATCAGATTTCTGCAAATCTCACATCATCAAGGGTAAACTATAGATTCCTTTCAAATCATAAATTTAGATATCTTGAAGGAAAAGTTATTTTACTTCTTTAATTTCATTACAGTTAACAGAAAACTCGATATTATTCTATAAAATCCGTGGAAACATCAGAGAACTTCTCAAAAAGTAAGTAAAATTTCATCAACTCTGCAAAATAGCATGTCTATATATGTTGTTGTCTCTTTCATTTGTTAAGTGTATTATCATAACTTTTTTGTGTGTTTGTTGATCTTTAAAGTTTGAATGAGAATGTGCCGGAGACGATGAAGCATATGCCACAGTTGCCGGAGAAATTGAACGATGATCTTCTTGATTCATTCCTTCCTCCCACAGATCTACCAATGCTACTATGAATGAACCTTTGTTTTTTGTTCTCTCTGTTTTTCTTCTTTGCAATTCAATATCTTCAAGACCTTATTCTAATTGTTTTCAGTTTACTAGGTTTTCTAGCCCTAGCTTAAAGCACAAGTTTAGATATTTGTAATTAGTTGATGTATCAATCAAGTAACATTTGATAGAGAAATTCACTCGGTTCATACCCAAAATTCGTAATATCAAACATAAAATCCATTATTTATACACAAGAAATCAGAAAAGAAGCATTACACTTTGTGGTATTAATGCTTCCATGCCATGGAGTGACCATCTTCAGTGTAAGGCTCAAGAAATCCAATGAACTGCAAACAGAACAAAAGCCACAAACAGAACACGTTGAATCAAAATCCAATTAACTGGTAAAACGATTGTTGATCAAACATAATATAATGTCTAGAACATATCCTGTATAGTCTCAAAGCTATATACTTTGGTTCCATCACGAGACCAACGTGCTCCATAGCCTTGAGCTACTCTTATCTCGAACACTTCCCCGTGTGGTCGAACGATATGGATGTTCATCCAGCAACATTGGCTAATGAAGCGATTGAAAATGTCCATCGCAAGCCTGTTTTTCTCTGAATCTGAACAAAAAAAAGTAGACAGAGAGCGAGATTCAAATACGGAAATGCACCAGTGTCTTGCGCAAATTTGGTTTACTACTTACTAACTCACTTACCAGTTCCATGAAGAACACCCCAAAATCTATCGCTACTTCGATCTACATGTTTGGCTAACGCTCTAGCTCCATGGCTCAATGTAGAACCTTTTATCTCAACGAAAACAACAAAATATAATTATGTCAAAAACCTCCAATATTGCCAAAAGATTTACCATGATGAGTTTTTGTGGTACCTTTGGTCTATACGGAAGCATGAATGAAGAGTGTAGAATCGATCTTGGAGGAGGCAGAGCATGAGAAATGGATCCAGTAGTGTGAGAAAGACCCAAAAGACTTTGCACGCCTGTGTAACTCAAGCCCTGCAAATTTCAGTATAGTTTTTGGAAGAAATGTAAGATTAAAACGAATGTTAAATTACAAAAATTAGACATGTAAATCCTCGAAGCTCACAGAGAGTATGTGAGACAAAGCGACACAAGGCTGAACAACTGATTTAGTAAGATGGATTGCGACAACACCATTGATTTTCTCTTGATCAAACTTTCTAAACATTTTCATACCTAAGAATGTGTAAACTTTGAAACAGAACTCACACAGAAGCTAATGGGAGAGGATCAAGATAAAAATCAAAGCTTTACCTTCTTCCACTGTTTCAACGCCAGGAAACACTTTCTCTGTACTCTCGGCTTTCAACAACTCGTAAAAGGACGGATATTTGTGGAATTCCTATATATATCAACATTTAAGACGATCTCTATCACAAGTTGCAGAGAAACATGAAAGCAGAAGAAAAATGATGTAAGCGATATATATCTCACCAGAACTTCAAACATGAGACATTTATTAATCATAATCATAGAACCTCTTTGTTGAAGTCTGAAAAAAAAATTCAAACAACATTTTGTAAACACAAGAAACACAAAATTAGAGGATGCAACAACTTTTTCACTTCCTATACCTATCATACTCGGCTTCAAAACACCTTGCTTCAATTGTTTTGATGCCATCTAATGTATCCATTTAATATAAGTCAAAATCTGATCAAGAACTCTTGACGGTGGACATTGACAAACGGTTAAAAAAAACACAAAATTTCAAGCATATAAAATGGAAATTAGTACCTTTCATGAAGGAAAACAAGGGCTCTTGAACTTGAAGCTCGCAAACTATTTCCTTCAAGACCTGTCAGGATATTGCAAAAGTAACAATAATTGAAATTTTTCTGTAACATTCAAAAGCAAACAAAAAATCTAAGCATTGACGACTCTTATTACCCCAATACTACCAATCAAATTCACAACGAGAAATTATGCCTTGTGAAGTATAATCGACGATGACTCACATTGACTAACTCGGAACCTTTTAGGATAATGAGTTCGCCCCATTCAGCTTCTCTCTCCTTCAACCAGATTACTTCCTTCGCTAATGAAATCTTCTCAAAGGTTCCACAGAAGGAGCCAGAATCAATTGACTTCAGCAGACTTAAGGCAAGACGCTTGTACAATGGATAAACAGAAACACCTCCAAAAGCATCTACAGTATCTGCATAAACAACAAAAGAAGAAGCAGATTTACTCAAAGTGATAAAAGCGGGCAACGAATTGGTTTATAGCAAAGCGATTGGATTTGATCAATCACCGGCGTGAATAATTGGTTCGCCGGAGAGAAGGCCGGAGCAGAAATCATCGGAAAGCAGTACATCGAGATCTGAAGGGTTTTGGAGTGTGAATTTCATCATTTCCTCCATGTAATCTCTCAATCTATCCATTTTCACTCAATCCGAACAATGTTCAAACTTCAAACGTACTTCCCATTTGTATCTGAAAACATTTGGGATCTAAATGTAAATAACGCCGTAAACAAGGACTAAATTGAAAAATGAAATTAAGTTTGAGAAAGTTTTAGTTTTATAATTGGGCTTTAAGCCCAATATGAAATTGAATCCATAAGAGTTCTAGGGTTTACAGAGATCCCTCTATAAATTTGTCGACGGCGGTTTCTCGGTATTCTTCTTGCTCTCTGTGCGGCTAATTTCATCAAGAGATTCGACAATGGTACTTTCTTCTTCTTCCTCTGGCTTTCGATTTCGATTTCGTTTCATCTTCGACGTTCCTATTGATGTGTACTGATTTGGTTTTCGTAGCTCGTTTTACTGTGTATATTATCAAATAGCGTTTGCAATCGATTCTCCTGTCTCTTAATCTCGAAATGACTAGCATGTATCCATTTCAGCTTGATTGTAGCTTGTTTCTTTGATTAGGGATCTAGTAAAACTTGTAGGGTTTCAGTTAAATTGAGTTTTGGTGTACTGTGCTTTTGTCTGATGTGAATCATTATCCTGTGGATTTTCTTAAGATGAATTTGAATTGTATATGTTCTCCTGAACGCTGATTATTATGAATGGTAAATGTGCAGCCGAAGCAAATCCACGAGATCAAGGACTTCCTTCTGACAGCGAGAAGGAAGGATGCTCGATCTGTGAAGATCAAGAGAAGCAAGGACAATGTCAAGTTCAAGGTCAGGTGCTCTAGGTACCTCTACACGCTCTGCGTCTTCGACCAAGAGAAAGCCGACAAGCTTAAGCAGTCTCTTCCTCCAGGTTTGTAGTCTTGTCTCTGCTTCTTCTGTTCTTGTCCGCGATCATTTGAAAACCTAAGCAATATTGGAGTTTGTCAAATTTTGTCCTAGACCTAGTTTTTGTGAATAACAATTCTCACACTTGCAATCACATTTTGATCGACCTTTGCTTATTGTAATACAAAGTAAACTATGTTCATGAAAGCGTCTTGATTCTCTTTATATGCTGTGTTGATTCTGGAATTCTAAGTTGTGGACTCTGTTACAATTTTTTCAGGTTTGAGCGTTCAAGACCTTTGAAGATGAAGCCAAGTCTCCGTTGTGATGAATCATCTGCGCCGATTTATGATTTTCTTTAGGAGAATATGTTTTGCGACGTTAAGTTATGTTCAGACTTTTCCAGTTCGAGTGTGTTTTTTGGATTGAATTCAGTTTTATAATCAAAATACAGTCTTGCTCTTCTATTCAGTGTTTATCTACTTAACCTCATATCTCTACTATTAATTAATATCAAGTTCCTCGAAGGCATAACCGTAACTTAAATTCAATTTATACCTAATGATTGTTACCTTCAGAAAAATTCATTATATCTGCAAAAATTGAAAATTTGAAAATATCATTTCTTGATGATCAATTGTTCCGTTTTAGTTTTATTTGTGTCAAAATGTAAACGAAGAATCTTTCGTTGGAGCTTGGGCTTTTTGTGGGTACTTGTTGGCCTTTGGTCCCAAAACAATTTTCTCTAATTATTTTTCTTTATTGTTCATGAAGTCTACTGTAGCTTGGGGTCAAGTGTAAAGTCTAAACTAATCAATTTCCACCTACAATTTATTGGTGGGAGTTTTCAAAACAGACCCGAAATCTATCAGAACATCAAGACTACACTCTTCGGTTCGGAACTATACTAGACTGGTCCGATTACGACTAGCAAATGAGAGATTTAAAATCGGTTGAGCGCGTGTAAAAAGGATTGAGAGAAAGCACATGTGTCGGTCACAATTATGACTGTAACATTCACTTGTTCATGCGTACTAATTTCTTTAATCAAAACAAAGGTTATTTTAATCATTAATGTCGACATTAGAATTGTGCTTTACACTTAATCCAAAGGGACGGCAGCAAACTTGACATCTTCCTCTATAGCAGACATTTCTATCCAAAATACAAATTCTTTGTTGGGTAAAAAAACATACGTCTTGTCATGAAAAATACTCAAGAAAAAGTCCCTCATTTCAACAAAGTAAGAAAGCAATGTAATAGCTTGGTTAAAGACTTGAAGGCAGGAGCAGGTATGGTTTAAACTTTGAAGCATATATGAATTGTCAAACGAAACGAATTAAATGTAAACCAATTAGGCCAATCATATGTTTGAAAAATGTGTATGGAGTTATGGACTATGAAGTGAGGTCAGAGGTCCTATACAATAATACAAGTGGCAAGTTTCAAGAAGATAGGCACAACTCTTACTGGGCTGTTTTGGTGTTGTTGAGACACATACTATGGTCTTAATTTATAGGAATAAATCAAAGATTAGCTTTTATTTTGTAATCTAAAATTGTCTCGTCACACCTTTTCCTACATTTAACTGTTTTATTTAAGGTTTCAACTGAAATCATAAAGAAAATAAAACAGCTAAATAGTTTTGATATGGTCTATATACATGTGACAACCAGACATAATCACATACAAAACCAAGACGATATGTCCTAGTAATACCATGTAACGACTGAATCTTGACCAAAGGGAATCTTTTTTTTGCTTCTTCTTTTGTTGTGTTCGACCCAAAAGGAAATGTTTTTTTCTTGCCTTCTAAAAGGGAATCTAATCTTTAGCAAAATAGGTAGAAAACTACAAATCATATTTTTTTTTGGTCGTGTAAAACTACAAATCATATTGTGAAACCGTTAAAGAAACAAAATGTCAAAAACCATTAGTAGTAAATATTTACTACTGTTTCTGAAAATGAAAAAAAAAAAAGAAATTATTAACCCCGTGGTCGAATATTTATAACCAAGTTTGTGAATTATGTGATGGCACGGAACAATTTAATTTGGGGGTATTTAGTAGTTGAGCTATATTAATTTGACTTAAAAGCGAAAACAAAATAAAATAAAATAAAAAACGAGTAAAAGCTGTCTCTAGCTCTCTGACGTCTTTCCTGTCGAAGTCGCAGACTCGTCATCACAGCTCAGGCCAAATTCTGGCTTTGTACGCGCTAAATCTCTCAAACAGGCCTCGAAGGTAATCGATCGTCTCTCTCTCTCTCTCGTTTCTATCTGAGGAATCTATCGGAGAGAGGTCGAGAGAGAGAGAAAAAAATAAAAGGGGAGAGAGAGATAGAGGATGCCAATCATCTCCAAAGCTTCATCTACCACCAATTCATCGATTCCTTCGTGTTCTAGGGTTTATCTCTCTCCCCACCTTTTTTTACTCTTCTTTTTGATTCAGTATTCGCTCGAAACTTTTGAAAAAAAAAAAAACGATGATTCCGAATTTCCGATCCGGTTTTATGATGGTTGGTACGAGATTTTGAGTCCTCTGTTACTGGAAAATTTCTTAGCTCAGATGTTTGTTAACTTACCGATCTTCGTTTGTGTATACTGGAAATTTTCTATAGATTCCTTTGATTGGGTTAGTGTTGCGTGTATTGAACTTGTCTTAGTAGAGTCGATTTCATTTGTATGCTTTTGTGGATACCAAGTCTTGGTTTTTACCCTAAGGATCGGCTGAATAGTCAGCTACTATATCATGTGTTTTGGTGAAACTTGCAGTTGAATTATCTAAAGCTTCTATGGTCTGCTTTTTGTAGTAGTCCTATCAGATTGTGATTTGTTGATCTATCCATGAAACAGATTGGAGGTCAGCTTTGCGTGTGGCCCGGTTTGAGACAGCTTTGCCTCAGAAAAAGCTTATTATACGGAGTGATGTGGTTACTATCGATGCCTTTGAAAACACTGCGTGGAGCCAGGAAAACCCTTAAAATCACACATTTTTGTAGCATTTCCAACATGCCGTCTTCGTTAAAAATCGAACTGGTTAGTACGCTTCTGTATCTTATGCCAGTGCACTTACTTATCCTGAAGATATGAAAATATGATGTATTTGTTGGGGATGATGTATCAGGTGCCATGTAGTAAAGACAATTATGCTTATCTATTGCACGATGAAGACACCGGCACCGTTGGAGTGGTTGATCCTTCTGAGGCTGCACCGGTTATAGAAGCATTGAGCAGGAAAAACTGGAACTTGACTTACATATTGAATACTCATCATCATGATGATCACGTAGGGGGGAATGCTGAACTGAAAGAAAGGTATGGCGCAAAGGTAAGAGGATACTGCTTTTTGCTACTTTGCTTAGGTGTTCTTTTGCTTTGATGCTTCTGCGATATATTCTGAAGTGGTTTTATGTTACCGACAGGTGATTGGATCTGCTGTGGATAAGGATCGGATTCCTGGGATTGACATACTTCTGAAGGATAGTGATAAGTGGATGTTTGCAGGGCACGAGGTTCGGATAATTGACACTCCTGGCCACACACAAGGTTTGTATCTCTACTTCTCTACAGTCAAGTATTGTAACATTGCAAACGTTTGGTGGATCATATCTTAGTAACTTGATTTGTCATTCTCGATACATTGTATTTGTGTAACTGTTTTCTCTTTTCATCATTTTAGTCTAGAAAAGCTAGTAATTTATGAATACTTGGTGCTTTGTTATAGTCTCTTAAAAGTTCTTATTCTTAAGCAGGCCATATTAGCTTCTACTTTCCCGGGTCAGCCACAATATTCACAGGAGACCTGATATACAGCTTATCCTGTGGAACGCTCTCAGAAGGTACCCCAGAGCAGGTAACACTTTCTCGTGACAATGCTCTAAGTTCTTTTGTGGGTTTTGCAACTTAAGAGTTAAATGTCATGGAGTTGTGAGAGAGGAGTGGAGTGCTCGAATAGCCTGACTTCATCACTTTTGTTCTCTGTACTCTTTTGACAATAATACTGTCTTTTTTTCTTGCCTGTGTCTCAGATGCTTTCATCACTCCAAAAGATCGTCTCTTTACCGGATGATACAAATATCTACTGCGGTCGTGAAAACACAGCAGTAAGTTTTTTTGCTCACTTGTAAATGCTGTCATATCTTACATAGTTCTGGACTCATTAAATTAAATTTATAAATGTTTCTTGAAACAGAGCAATCTCAAGTTTGCACTATCCGTAGAACCAAAGAACGAAACTCTTCAGTCCTATGCAACCCGAGTGGCCCATCTTCGTAGCCAGGGACTCCCATCGGTGAAAACTCTTCTCTTTTCTCTTTTACCTCTCTCTCTCTCTCTCGCTTTCTAAATCTCTTTCTTGATTATATTTACTGGTTTTTTCTCTGTAGATTCCAACAACTGTCAAGGTCGAGAAGGCGTGTAATCCGTTCCTCAGAACATCAAACAAGGAAATCCGAAGATCTTTAAGCATTCCAGACTCGGCAAACGAAGCCGATGCATTGCGTCGTATATACAGAGCCAGAGATCGTTTCTGAAAAACTTTGGTATCGTTCTTTAATTGTATAGGAAAAATTGGAAGTCATCATCAGCAGCTGCAAAGATTGATATTTTTATATGTTTTGGGGTTTTTTTCAGCTATCATTTGAACTTTGTATTTAAACAAAAAACCATCCAAATATCTAGCTTGGTCAGTTTATTAAGTGTAATATATGCTTTTTCGATTTGATAATTGATAGTGATATATACATTTTCTAGTTCCCCACTTCATAATTCGTTTGGTGTGGGTTGATGGATTTGGCTCACCAAACCGTATAAGTGAAGTGACAAGTGACAACTAAAGCGTGCGTCTATAATTTGTTTTTGACTGCAATCAGCCAATAGTTTATGCTATTATCTTACAAGGAATATAATTCATATAATTAAGATCTACAAATCCTTAAGTTTTACGTTAATTACAAAAACGTCAGTAAATTATTATTATCACAGAATGACAAACGCTTTAGCCCAAACAAAACAAAACAAAAAAGAATGAAAACGCTAAAATTTCCGCGAGTGGAGAGGTTTGCAAGCATAATGCGATCTGCCCGCCAAACAACGCCTTACGCATTCGGCATTCTATTCAGCTTTTTGCACCGACTCGGGCCTTTTTCCCCTGAGTTGACTCGCGAGGCGATATAGCTTGAGGGGTTTATTCGAGAGACGATAGCAATGGAGGACGATGCCTTTCATGACGATTCTCGACTCAATACCTGTGTCGTCCTCGGCGGCCGAGGGTTCATTGGCCGATCTCTCGTCTCCAGATTGCTTCGACTCGGAAACTGGACAGTCCGAGTCGCTGATTCCGCTCCGACTCTCCATCTCGACGAGTACGATTCCGACCTCGAGGATGCTCTCTCCTCCGGCCGCGCTTCTTATCACTCCGTCGATGTTCGTGATAAACCTCAGATCGTCAAAGGTTCCTTTTCCTTATTCCCTGTGTACTACTTATCCTTTCGATTCTGGATGCAAATGGGACTTTGATAAAATGCAGTGGGATATGAGATTTTGGGTTCTGATTGAGTAAAATGCATTTGAGCTTTTGATGTTTTGGATTTTGGGCTGTGATTGTAAACAACGTTTCGTTCATTGCAGTTACTGAGGGTTCCTATGTGGTATTTCACATGGGAGCTGGTGATTTACGTTCTCATGAGTACTATCACTGCTACAAGGTTATAGTTCAAGGTAAAGTTCTTACTCATTCTAGACCAATATAGCAGTGGAAATGGGTGTTTAATCGATTTCTCATATAATTCATTGACTCCAACAGGCACGAGAAATGTGATTTCTGCTTGTCGTGAGTCTGGAGTCAGAAAACTTATCTATAATAGTACTGCGGATGTCGTCTTTAATGGTTCCGAATCTATACGTGATGGTGATGAATCTTTGAGACGTCCTTTGAAGGTAAGCACGGAGCATAATTGTTGAATTATTTCCTTGCTTTTGTTCAGGAATGATATGTGGTTTGCTATGGCTCTGTTGCAGTTCCAATCAATGTTGACAGACTTCAAAGCTCAAGCGGAATCGTTGGTCAAATTTGCTAACAACCGTGATGGTCTCTTAACTTGTGTACTTCGCCCTAGCATTGTGTTTGGACCTGGTGACACTGAGTTTGTACCTTTTCTCGTGAATCTAGCCAAATCCGGATATGCAAAGGTCTGACCATTATTTCATCCCATTATTACGTTGATGTTTCTATTGTTGGATCATGTTATCATAGAACCTGTTCGTTATGATTTGCACCAATAACCAAAGAATATTATACTACGTTGGGCAAAAGGTCTGACATAACAGACACTTCGTCAGCTAGATACTGATAAGAGCCAACTCCTATAATCCAAAATATTTCCTTCTTTTGTATGAGATACCAAAGCGTGTATCAGATACATAACCATTCTATCATCTTATGATGCCAGCTAGTTTTCCCTTTGGATGGCTTTTAAGCTTCGGGATTCTCTTTCTTTTTGGGGAATGACTGTCTTCTTATTAACATTTCAGTTTAGAGTCGGGAACGGTGAAAATATGTCTGATTTCACTTACTCTGACAACGTTGCTCATGCACATATTTGTGCCGTAGAAGCATTAGATTCACATATGGAATCTGTGGCTGGAAAGGTAACCACGATGCCCACTTATTTGCCAAATCACTCCCGACAGCATAACCTTTATATATGATTAAGTTTTTCTGTGCCGATTGTTTGTAGGAATTTTTTATCACTAACCTCAAGCCTGTCAAATTTTGGAACTTTGTCAGCCAGATAGTTCAAGGTTTGGGATACCCAAGGTAAATGAGCATTTAAACAGTTATTGAAAAAACGAAACTTGTTTTGAATTCTTTAATTGTTTCGTTTCCTGAAGCATTTGCATTCTTATTATCTTTCTGTTGGTAGAAGTCATGAACTACCTTATCTAGTGCTGTTTTGAGTAGGGCCACATTTATTATGATTTTAGTGGGGATTCTCTATGTGATATTTACTATCTTAATGGGTGTACATGTTTCCTTCTCCTATTTCCTAGGGTATTTGATAATTTCTAAAAGTTTCAGATCCCTAAAGCCAAGTTTCTGGTTTACCTGATTTGATACTTTTTCTTGTATTTTATTGCAGACCATCCACTAAACTTCCTGTTCGGCTGGTTTCATCTGTTTTGTCACTTCTTAAATGGACACAAGAAAAGGAAGGCGTCGGAGGTTATTATGACACAGCTCATCAGTTTGCTCTGTTAGCTTCCTCAACGAGAACTTTTAATTGCAATGCAGCTAAGAAGCATCTTGGTTACACACCTGTTGTGACACTTGAAGTAAGTTTAATTTGGATAAGATTTTGTTTCATCATACTCAGCAGCTTGATAGCACCCATGGATACTTATGCTCTTGTTCGACTCGTAGGATGGTATTGCATCAACGCTTCAGTGGTTCTCTCGCGATCTTGAGAAATCTGATGATACAATCATTCAATCTAAAGCAGATCAGCTTCTTGGTTGTGGAAAAGGTTAGATACATCTCACTCTTAGCAATTATATTATCTATTGAAGTGTTCTTGAGTAAGTATTTAACCATATTGATATTGGTTTAAGTCCGTTTGCTGATAAGAATCTAATCTCTTTAAATTGACCAAACTTTTATTTTATGTTCATGCAGTTGCAGACATCTTGCTGTGGAGAAACGAGAAGAATACATTTATATCTTTCCTTTTCCTCAACCTGTTATATTACTGGTTCTTCTTTTCTGGAAACACATTTACTTCCTCTGCAGCGCAACTTCTGTTTCTGTGTGCTGTTGCTCTCTATGGACTCGCTTTTGTGCCGTCAAACATGTAAGTATTGGTTTTTTAAAAAGTGGGTTTCTCTTTACCAATGCATTGAACTTATTTTGGGATAGTACAAAACTTTGATGCATCCATGTACAAATGTTTCTCTTTTGAAAGTGACCTTTTTTTTTCAGCTTTGGGTTTCAAGTCAGGAAAATACCCCCGTGGAGGTTTGAAATCTCGGAGTCCACAGTGAGAGATCTTAGCAGAGATATCGTAGTTGCATGGAACCACGGAGTTCGCAGTTTTAAATCCTTAAGCAGAGGAGGAGACTGGATCAAGTTCTTCAAGGTACAATTTCTAGTACACACTTCTCTTTTGCTCACCAAACATGAAAAAAAGAACTCATTTCTCTTTGTTTCCTTGAACCAAAACAAAAACAGATCGCAGGATCACTATATCTCCTCAAACTGATCATATCCCATTCCTTGGCAACATTTCTTTTCACAGGTACTCATACAAAGCTTTTGTTTATATACTTTGATACAAACACAAAACCGTTCTGGTCATAACATCTTTACACTTTTTCTGAACAGCGATGTCCTTCTCGTTCACCGCTTTTTTCGTCTATGAGCAATACGAGCTTGAGCTCTATCACCTAGCCAGGGTCTTCATAGAATGCTTAACAGTTGTGAAAGGGACGGTGCTGAAGAATCTGCCTCTTCCTGATGCTTCATCTAAACCAATGTTCATGTGAAAGCTGCCAAACACAATTATCTCTGAGACTAACCGCAATTGTTAGATGCCTATGTACTGATCGATAGAGATGCTATGTTTCTTTTTGTCTTCCTTTTGAACATCGATAGATATACTCTTAAAAATCAACTGAGTGATGAAAAAACGCGGTATTTACAGTTTTGCCATACTTCTTATTAAACGTAGCGTTTCGGTCTTAAACTTGTAGAGAATCCAAAAAGACAAGTAAAAGAGAAAATAAAATAAATGGCAATTATCCTTTTTAATTTAGTCGGCATCTATTTATACTTTCAAGAGCCGCCGATTCGTATAGCTCTTTTTCTGTGGCTTCTCTCTTTTCTATCTTCTCGTCTTCCAAACTCTTTCTAGGGTTCTCTATTCTCCTCTCTGTAGTTAGGATCTAAACAGTTAAGAACGCATCTTTCTCTCAGTTTTTCGTGTTCATCGTTTGCTGAATCATCGCACAATTCGTCCATCGTTCGTGCCCGCCTCGTGGATATCGAAATCTCATCGACCTCAAGGTAAAAAAACCAATCCGGCGATTCGAGTTTCGCGCCGTGGGATTGCCGATTGACCAATCCGCAACTCTGAAGATGGCGTCAGTGATGAAGCCTTTCCGAGCACGGGAAGCCGAAGATTTCAAATCGAACAATCTCTGGGTCGGTAGCCTTACGACGGATACGACGGAGTCAGATCTGACCGAATTGTTCGGTAGATTCGGCGATGTCGATAGAATCACGGCATACTCTACCCGTGGCTTCGCGTTTATTTACTACAGACGCGTAGAGGAAGCGGTGGCGGCGAAGGAAGCGCTTCAAGGGGCGAATGTGAACGGCAGTCCGCTGAAGATCGAATACGCGCGACCGGTTTGTTCTTATCTCTTTGATTCGTTAGGTTTATTATATAATCGTTTGTCCCCTAACTTTGATGGTCTTTTGTCAACGATAATACTGCTTTTGCGAATTCGTAAATTAGGTTCAGATATCTTAATCGTGTTTGATGCTTGTTTTAGTCAAATTTTGGTCGAATCTGAGTTTTTCCCTCCTCGTACAAATCAAATACCGGTATTGAAAAAAAGAAACGCATGTCTCAAATTGTTTTTTTCTCAACGCATGTCTCAAACAATCTCGCGCCAATCAAACCACAGAGAGCTTATCCTCAAGTGTTGTGCAGAATCTGATTTCAAAGTATAGTATATAACTCTTTGCGAATGAGGTGCTAAAGAATGCATCAAAGACATGTTTTCTCTCGTTTACGATTTTGCGTTTGCAGCGAATATTGAGCAATAGTCGTTTCTTTGGTCTGCAATATCAGTGGCATATCTTCAGACTTATATCCGCGTTCAGGTTCGCTCCAGATGGGCCCTGCATAGCTTAATACAACAAGATTGAAATGAATTGCGTACAACACCCGAGATTCGCAAGGTTTATCCGATCATCGGCCAAAAAATATCAGAAATTGAGAGTTAAAAGTTCAATTTCCTGCTAAAACAAACCGTGCGGAGAAAATTTGACTAACGGAGATGAGACATTCGCTACTCCATATCAAGAGATACACCTGCGGGGATAGTCTTTACTGAAAAGTCTGGGAAAGTTAGTCCAGATTCCTCAAATCAGTGTGGGAGAGCTTTTTGCTCGAAGCTGCAGTAAGAAAATTAGCGTCGTGGTTGTTCAGCGGCTACTCTCTTTCCTCAACCAGACAGAGACGTCTTAGATTATATACTCAAACAGCGAAAATTGAAACGGCCCATTTGGAGAATTCGTACGTAAAACCTCGTCTTTCACAGCTGACTCCTGAAGGAGTTGAATTCTTTCTGGGTTTAGTCTGTTTGGTCCGAGCCAATCTGCAGTGATCAAGACAAATATTCCTTCCCAGACACTGTTAATGTCCTGTCGGCTTAGAGTTTTTGAGCGAGCGTCCAGGGATTGGTTTCATTGGGACTCAGGCAATGATAAAGACAAGAATGCTTAGCAGAAATTGTTAAATGTCGTGCCAGATTTTGGGACGCCTGCAGACAGAAATGTGTGTTGGAGAAAGAGGATATGTTTTCCTTGCCAGGAATTGTGTGTGTTTAGGATAGCAATTTATATGAATTGGTGACATGATTGCTTGAAATTCTTGTTTGATTTGCGTGTTTTAAATTCCCTTGATGTTTGATGCTTCATATGTTCGATTCTGTGATATTACTGTACGGCCTTCTTATGGACCTTTTGGTTTTTTTGCAGGCAAAACCTTGTAGGAGTCTTTGGGTGGGAGGAATCAGCCCAAGTGTGTCAAAGGATGAGCTGGAAGCAGAATTCAGCAAATTCGGAAAAATCGAGGACTTCAGGTTCCTTAGGGAACGCAAGACAGCTTTCATTGATTATTACGACATGGACGATGCCTTGCAGGCAAGAAGCATGAACGGCAAGCGAATCGGTGGTAGCTACCTGCGCGTTGACTATCTCCGGTCACAAGCACCAAGAAAAGTAAGCATCCTTGCTTTATGTCCATTGTAGAGTCTCTACTCAACTTCTCTCTTCTGAAAAATCAACTTACATGTTCATTTATTTCATTAGGAACAATGGACCGGAGGCTCTTACGATAACAGGAATGGCAATGTGAATCAGAAACCGTATCCTCACTCAAATGAAGATGCTAAAGGAGATGGCCAGCAGCTAAGTAAGGTTCTGTGGATTGGGTACCCTCCTTCTGTTCAGATAGAAGAGCAGATGCTACACAACTCGATGATACTCTACGGTGAGATCGTGCGGATCAAAAGCTACCCGTCCAAGTATTTTTCACTCGTGGAGTTTAGGAGCGTGGAGGAAGCTCGCCACGTCAAGGAAGAGCTACAGGGGAGGTTGTTCCAGGATCCAAGAATCACAATCATGTACTCAAACAGTGAGCTGCCTCCTGAGCAAGATGATACTGGTTTTTATTCTGGCGTGAAACGGTCAAGGCCTGATATGTTCGTGAACGATGCTTCGTTTGTATCTTCTCCTCATTCTGCTGGGGGTTATGGGTCTGTGAGGCCCTTCGGAGGTAGCAATGAGCGTTCGTATAATGGTTCGGAGTACAACGAGGTTGTAGGTAAGGAGCCAAACTGGAGTAGGCCATCTCCAAATGGAACTGGTATCCTCCCATCTCCAACGGGACCTGGTATCCTCCCATCTCCTGCACAAGGTATGAGGCCACATGCGAGGTCAAACCCTGGTGCTTGGGAAGGATATGACCCTGCTCAGTTGGGCAGAGAAAGCAAACGAACGAGAAGAGATGGATCGGCGGACGGTTTTACACCGATGGGTGTAGATGAGAGGTCATTTGGGCGTGGTGGTGCAGTTGCTCCTAGGCCTGACTACATGTGGAGAGGGATTATTGCCAAGGGTGGAACTCCTGTCTGTCTTGCTCGTTGCTTGCCTCTTGGAAAGGGGATTGAAATTAAACTGTGAGTACCACTTACCCGCATCTTAAGTTTACCTATTTTGTTTGTGCTTATGCATTTAACTGATGATATTGCTCTCTCTATTGCTGACTTTGATATTTCTTTTTCTTTTTCAAATTGATTTATAGGCCTGAGGTCGTCAACTGTTCAGCAAGAACTGGTTTGGATATGCTCGCCAAACATTACACCGAAGCCATTGGATTTGAGATTGTTTATTTTGTACCAGACAGTGAAGAAGATTTTGCATCTTACACTGAATTTCTCCGCTACCTTGGGTCTAAAGACCGAGCGGGTGTTGCTAAACTAGATGATGGAACAACTTTATTCTTGGTGCCTCCATCAGATTTCTTAACTGTTGTACTCAAAGTTTCCGGTCCAGAACGGCTATATGGTGTTGTTCTTAAGTTGCCCCCACCAGCCGTCCCTGTTGCAGCATCATACAGGCAAGAATCTCAGTCCAACCCTCTGCCTTATATGGATCAAGCCCGGGACTCACCTGCCAATGGCAGTCACAGTTTATATCCTCCTAGGGAAAACTACAATAGGGTTGCACCAGAACACTTGACAGCTCCTTCAAAACCACCGGTTAGTTTAACTCCGGAGCTTTTAGCCTCTCTTGCGTCTTATCTCCCTGCAACCACTCAACCTGCTGGCCACGAGAGTCAACAGCCTATGTCAGGCTCTACAACAGTCGTTTCTACATTAACTCAACCCAATGGAATGTACAATGGAGAAGCACCGTCTCAGGCGTGGCAAAGAGATCCGCAAACAGTCCATGATGGATCAAATCAGTCGTACCAACAATATGGAAACCAGTACACTCCAGCCGGTCAACTACCTCCTCCTCCTGCTCCTTCGCGTTACCCTCCGGCTTCGAATAACCCCAACTACTCCAGGGGAATGGTCCATGGCAACATGCAATACCAAAGCCAATCTGTTAACATGCCTCAGCTGCCTCATAATAATTATCCCATGTACTCTCAGGCTTCTTCACATCATCCTGTCTCTCAGCCCATGACACAGCAATACCAACCAGAAGCTTCCGTGCCAAACCAAAACTATGGTCCGAATCCAGGTTATCAGCAACCTAATTATCATGGTGTTGCAACAAACCAAGCGCATAATTTAAATCTCTCCCAATTCCAAGCTGCAATGCAACCACCAGCTGACAAGACGAACTTAGAGGCGCAAAGCCAAGCACCACAGCTGCAGCCTGTGCACTCTGGGGCTGGTCAGGGTACAACAGAAGCGGAGGTCGATAAGGACCAGGTATACCAGTCGACACTACAGTTGGCAGCTAACCTTCTTCTCCAGATACAGCAGAAGCAGCAACAGCCAGGTACTGCGGCTGGACAGGGGCCTGGAAACTAACTCCATGCGCAACCATGACCGTTAAGGTATTAATATCTATCATCTACGTGTTGCTGCTTGATGGTTGAGTTAAATGAGCATAAGTTTCACTGAAATGCTTTTTTGATCTTTGTTAGTTGGCATATGATGAAACTGAAGCGTATTAGTTGGCATGTTTATATAGGATTAGGGAACATCAAACTTAGTGAATAGACATAGGACTGCTTTGTTGAATATATACATTTTTTCTGTGTTGATGTCTACTTTGGTACTTGTTTACTTGATTCTTCCGTGAATCGATTGTAGAATTATACGCATAACATCAAATCTGAGCATTATTCTTAACAGATACAAATTTTGATTGCTCTTGAATCCCCTTTGTTTTCTTGGATATATGTTGGTTTCTATGTACGAACGGTTGCTTATTAGCACACATTAGTTTTGTAAATTTGATAAACATACGTTTTGTGAGTAGGATTTCTAATTGCTTGTATATAATATATAACAACCGTTGCTTCAGCTTTTCAAAACTCTATTTAGTGACAAAAGATAAGAGGCAAAGAATCTTTGATATTATATACGAAATAGCAAATTGCTCTGCTTCTGTAGTTGTTGCAACATCACTGTGACTGCGATGGTTTAAAAAGCATACGAAGAAGATAATTTGAACGAGGGAAACCCGTTTTATATAAAAACTCAGATGAAAAAATTGACGATATATACACACTAAGCTCGAAAACACTAAGAAAAACATGATAGATTCGCGCTTTTGATTCGTCTGCTTTATGAGTTTTGGAGAAAAGTGAATTGAAATGAAGCCGCGTCGCTAACTCATACTTCCTGTGAAACTGTGTAGGTGGTGATAATCCCGTTAAGTAGGCTTGAACTTGCCTGGCCAAGAGAGAAGCTTTGTAAGATGACGCAAGTGTCCGAACCAGACTGGATCCTCCTGACGCAGCCAAAGGCTCTTAGCTCATCTCTTGTTTTGTGTTTTTTTTTTTTTTTTTTTTTTTTTTTCATAAGTGTTAGGTTCTTTCTTGTGGTATTTAGATAAAACAAGGCTGTATAAAATGAATGTGATTCTGGAATTTACTTTGTTTCTTTTTTTTCTAGTCAGTCGTCTTTTCCATTTTATAAAACAAATCCTCCGCTATGATGTTACAATTGTTGTTGATACTTGAGTTGAGTCTATAAATCGAAGTTTTATCTTGGTTTTGAATTAAATTTCGAATCCAGTTTCTATAAATGAAAGTTTACATAACAGCAAACGAATCATTCAGGCTTACATACAGGCTCATTGAGATAATGGAGATTTGAGTTACCACTCACTGGCTTTAAGTTTAATCTTAAAGCTGTGAATATCGGACAAGTTACAAGGAAACCTGACAGATTTAGATAAACTCGCTCCATATTTTCCCTCTTGTGTGCTCTTCTTATGTTCCAAGCTTAGTTCAACTGCAAATGAAAGAAGAAGAGATTATTAATTAGTTCAATTTTCATAATGTTTTAGCTCCTAAACCCCCAAATCAATAAAGTCGCATGTACACACATATTTGTTTAAAACAAGTACATCAATGGTGCGTACCTTGCAGTGCAAACAGTGTCTGATGTTGATCTGCAGTTTCGGCTTTGCCTCTTCAATTTCGATCCCTCAAGCGCAGATTTGATGGTTGATCATGATTTGAGGTTGATGGTCTTCTAACCTTTGAGAGACTCTCATGGAATCACCAAAAATCACTACATGAGCATTCACCGTCTTGAAAATGATGAAACCTGTTCGAATCTCTTAGGATTATCTGTCTTCCTTCGATCTTTGATATATACTTGAAGGCAGAGTGGCAATCACCGCAAACCCTAAGGTTCTTCATTATTCTGATTGGCAACGTTGAGCTCTTCTGAGCAGCGAGAACGAAAGCTACAGCTAGCTTCTCGCTGTGATAGCTCAGAATCTCTTCCTTGTTCTCTTGCTCTAAATCATACAACGCAAATCCTGTCTGTGGCACATAACCTGCGTCTCTCATCTTCCTATTGAGCTCCTTGAGCTTCTTGTATATCAAATCAGCGTCTGGGTGTGACTTATCCCCAGCAACAAACATATGGACTCCATCTTTCATCGTGACCCAACTATAACCAGCTTCTTTCTTCACTTCTGCATCTTTCATCTTCTTCCTCGCCTTACTCAAATCTTCCCACCTTCCTCCAGCAGCGTACATGTTACCAAGTAGCACATAGTTCACAGCGTTTTCTGGCTCCAATTGAAAAAGCATTTCTGCTGTTCTCCTCCCTAATTCTGCTTTTCGACCATTTGCTCTGCAACAAGCTCCAAGAACAGTCCTCCAAATCAAAACATTAGGCTTCATTGGCATATTATTGATGAAATGTTCCAACTTATCGAGTTCACCTGCACGGCCTAGCAAGTCAGCCATACATGAGAAGTGTTCAATCCTAGGAGCTAGGCCATAAGAATCACTCATGGACTCGAAATGTTTAAACCCTTCTTCAACCAAACCCGCGTGGCTACAAGCTGACAAGACTCCCACAAATGTAACATGGTCAGGTGGTGTTTGGCCATCGAGCTTCATATCTGCAAAAAGCTTCAAAGCTTCTTCTCCTTGCCCATGCCGTGCGTATCCCGAAATCATCGAGTTCCAAGAATATGAATTCTTCACAGGCATTGTGTTGAAAAACCTCAGAGCATAATCTAGCCTTCCGCATTTGGAGTACATGTCAACGAGTGCACTCCCAACTACCACATCAGATTCTAAACAAGCTCTCACCGAACAAGCATGCACTTCCATGCCACGCTCTAGCGTTGCAACCGAAGCAAACGCGCTAAGAACCGTCGCATACATGAAATTATCCAGCCTCTTACCCGTCTGCAACATAAAACATACCAAGTCCAAGGCCTTGGGAAGTAGCTCGTTATGTATATACCCCGAGATCATCGAGTTCCAAGTCACATCATCTCTTCTCTCTGACATTCTAGAAAATATCTTCTCACACTCTTCCATCTCCTCACACTTCCCATAACAAGCTATAAGAGCATTTTCAATGGTTGCTTCATCTGCTATACTGTACTTCAAAGCTATCGCGTGTATCTGCTTGCCCAGTTCACCAAATGAAAGGGATGACACAGCTGAAAGAACGCTTGAAAAGGTTATTCCGTTAAGTCTTTGTCCCGCTCGTAGCGCATTCAAGAAACATGTCACGGCTTCAGGTCCTGACCCTTCTGAATTAGCTAAAGCTCCAATCATGGAATTCCAAGACACCTGATCATGCTCTGGCATGGAGGAGAATATTTTACAGCCTTCGTTGAGGTAGCCGGTCTCTGAATACAGTGTGATAAACGCATTTGAAACCGAAACATTCGAATCAAGCCCCAGTTTGAGGCTTTCTCCATGAATCTGTTGTCCTACTTTCGCCCATTTCAAGCTGGCGCATGAGCTTAATGAACTAATCAGTGTGAAACTCGAAGGCAAGATTTGATGCCGTCTCATACTTTGGTAGCGCTCCAAAGCTTCTACAAAGCGACCGTTTTGGTCAAGACCAGTGATCATGGAGTTCCAGGAGACAGAATCTTTCTCCGTCATGAGACTGAAAACACGTCTAGCATCATCTATTGAACGGCACTTAGCATACATATTAACAAGGCCATTTCCAATACCAACCATGGAGTGAACTAAGCCAGTTGTTACAACATGTCCATGAACCTCTCTGCCTTTTCTCAAACCAACTTCCTCAGCTAGAGAATACTCAGGAAATGAGCTCAGTAGACTTACGTATGACTCAGGACTAACATCAATCATGCCCTTCATATCCATAAACAGCTTAGTTGCTTCTTCTCCTCGTTTCTGTCGCACCAGACCAACCATTAGACCGTTTAAAGTGACCGCGTTTCTTGTCTCCATCTGATTAAAAACCTTCCTCGCAAAACTCAATGAGCCAGCCTTCGCAAATGCACTCACCAATCCGCTGCCAACAAAAAGATCAGAGAGGAAACCAGATTTCTGGATAGTGCACATGAGCTGCTTGAGCAAACTAACATCTGGTTCAGTCAAAGAAGAAGCAGCAGTTACGAGACTACCGAAAGTGTACTCGGTTGGTCTAGAATGATCATCACATTGCATGCTGAAGAACATCTCAAACGCAGACCTCATATTCCCACTCTGTGAATATACAGATATGATTGAGTTCCATGATACAGAATTTCTAACTTCTATATCATCGAAAGCACGAAGAGCACAACCAAGAGACCCTATGCATTTCCAGTACATTGATATGAGGACATTCGAAACCACCGGATCCACTGAATACGAAAGCTTGAACATGAGGCCATGGATTTGTCTCCCTAAAAGATTCCCTACAGAATCTAGCTCCTGACAAGCTCTAAGCGCACTAGCAAAAGCGTATTGATTTGAGAATACCCTTTGTTTGATCATATCTCTCAAGAAGAACAAAGCTTCCGTATGTTCTCCGTTCCGGCTGTACCCTGAAACAAGACACGCCCATGTAACACAGTTCCTCTGAGGCATTTCGTCAAACACCTTACGTGCAGATACTGAATCGCCCGTTTCAAGGTAAGCGTTGATGAGGTTGTTGCAAAAGTAGACATCTTCCTCGAGCCCATTCTTATACAGTCTTGAATGAATTAGTTTCCCTCCTCTGTGTCCATGTCCAACGCAGCTCTAAACAAAAAAAAAGTAGATTTACAATCAATACAGAAACAGAGACATTTTGTTTGTTCTTAACACAGAGAATACAGAAACAGAGGGAGAGAGAGAGAGACGAACCTGTTCTTTTCTCCAATGTGGGAGAAGTTCATCTGGTGACACAGTTTGAATTACATTTCCAGAGACAATGTGTGCTCCTACAAATTGAAAATTCGAGAGTTGATGACTAAATGTATATGAATATACAGAGACCAGATAATTTGAAGATTAAAACATCTGACCTACTTCTGCTCCTTTCTCGATGAGAACATCGTACTCTCTCGACTCTCTTCTCGCTTCACTGCTGACACATCTGCTCCCATTTACTCCTAAATTACTCGAATTTGCGCATAAAGTTCGAGAATTTCGAAACAACTCCGCGGGATGAGGATACCCAAATCGAGGAACGAATCTATGCATGGTCACTGAGTATAGCTCTTAGCAGAGCCGTGCCTGGTGAAGAAAATTAGAAGCATCAGAGGCATATATATATTCGTATAAAACTTTAGAGGCATATATATATATTATTTTAATGTGGTTCATCCGTAGAAACATTTTCTTGACATGTTTATTAACTTGAACATAGATGAATCACTATCAATATCATTAGAATTTGTTTTTATTTTCCCACAGTAACAACTTACGTTTTAAGATCAACTAGATGGCAACATGACTCCACTGTTTCTATATATATCAACTGAACTTAAAATAAGAAAAACAAATTATTTGGTGTAATTTTTTCTATCCAATTTTAAATTTACAAAATAATTAATTATTTTATAGTAAAAAAAATTAATAAGAAATATTAATTTTATTTGGTCTATGGCATCGAAAAGTCTAGGCACGGTTCTGACTGTTAGACCAATCGAAGGTGCTCTGCTCCGGTGTGTCAACGAAAAAGTCCCTTTAGTTATACGAGCTGCGCCATATAGACTTTTGTAATTTTAAAATTATTTACCAAAAAAGATATGTAACCATGATAGATAAAGCAAGAAATATTGATAAAAGGGTGGGTGAATGTAAGTTTGTTTTTTTAACAATCTTATTATATACCGTGGTGTGAAACTGTGAATTATTTTAATCTAATTACTTACTTGACTTTTGATCTTTTGCAATCTTGATTTTGATAGTTGTTAGGTAAAATGGCATTTATACAAACATAGGAGGATTTAGGACTTATGAGTTAGGAGGTAATATTGTTTGTGATTTTGTGTAATTAGGAATAAGAGTATTTCAAATCGAGTAAACTTTATGTTGATCTGAAATTTGAAAGGTCTCCACATTCTTCAAGTGTTTCCTTTGAAGTTGAATCATTTTATTTCACTTGTTAACTTTCATTGCTATGTTTCTTGATCATGTTTTATATGATTTTTCTTTTCGTTCTTATTTTCTTGAATTTTATGTTCTACTTTTTATTTTTCTTAAACTTTATGGATTTTAATAAATTCACTATTACTTGAAAAGGTTCGATAAATTGGTTATCGTATATTTTTATGTCTAGTACCATATTTTGAAAATTCATCTATCATTTGACTGCACAAATTATGCTCAATCAAACGCATATCAAAACGAAAGAAAACAGATTAACAAGCATTGTGGAAATCACATAGTAAAAAGTTTGTTTTCTATCCCATTAGGATCATATGTGCTAAATTTTTATTTTTGTTTCAGACTAATGCCTGAAATGAAAATCTACTATGTAGATGATGATTGTACCAATCTTGAATGCGTGATGGTGTGGGAAAATCAAATTCAAATAGTTGCTGCGTAAATCATCTGATATGACAAAGTCTATTTTGACTTGACTCGTATGTTTGCATTAGTTTAAACTTTAAACATGTGATTGTTTTCCCTTTATTCTATCATTTTTGTATTTGCCAAATTACTTTGATTTCTATACTCATTACTGAATAGGAAAATAAAGTGTACACATATCTTTATTGCATCATCTTTTTCTTTGATCCAATGTGTGCTTGCATTAATCATTTTTGATATCCAAAACATTTTTCGAATATACCTATGTTTCTTTATAGAAAGAAAAAAAAACTGAAAACCATGCAAAAATAAATAAACATGGGATCATAAGGTTGCCATTTTTTCTAAAAATTGTCTAAAACCTTGACTTGGATTTCAGTCTAACGCTTGGCTTGCAGTTTGTCCGCCATCTCGTTACTCGTAAGATTAACAACGTGACCATGATGTGTCTACGATCATATAACTTTCTTTAAGCAGCAATGTAGAATGATTTTGCTCCCATGTATGGATGTCTATCAGCGAGCTCTCCATTATTAAGACCACAAACTAGGGAACAGTGAGTCAATTGAAGAGGCATTGACCACTAGACTAACATAGACTTCCGAGGAAGTTGGTGCCGATACAATATATATTTAAGTAGGTTTTGGCCGGCTTGATTTATTTGACTTCAACAAAGAGAGACCTAGGATGAGCTCTTGTAGTATTTGATTACATAACTGGTTTCATATCCATGGCTGCATTCCTATCTTCCGTTCGTAACGTGTTAAGTAAACAAAATGCAATTTTTTCTGGATCTCTTAAATTTCTTCCGAATTTACTTTCGTGTACCCATTAATTTCAAATGAAAGTTTACATACAACAAACGAAACACTAATGCTTACATACATGTTCTACTAAAAAGAAACTCAGACAAATATGGTTTTGGTGAGTCTCATTTTATTTATGGGATGCGAGAGCTTTGGACTACATGAGGGAATAAGCAGGGCCTCCACCACCTTCAGGCACTGTCCACTCTATGTTCTGCTTTGGGTCTTTGATGTCACATGCCTTTCAAGATTAAAACACCAAAACAAGGATTTAAGCTTCTCTCAACAATCAATTCATTCACTCACATGATTAATAGTACATAAAAGTGATGCCTAGTACCTTGCAGTGCAAACAGTTTTGAGCGTTGATCTGCAGTTTCGGCTTACCCTCTTCATCTTCCACATATCTTTTTGTTTTGAATCAATACACAAACGTGGATGAGTATCTTATTCCAGGAAGTTAATCTTTATATCAGATTGCATATGGAGAGAGAGAGAGAGAGAGAAAGGAAAGTTCTTACTCGTATACACGGGCCGGGCAGTAACGTGACTCTGGTGCAGCATACTCTGGAAAGTTTATCTTTTCTGGAATCTTGGGGTCCCTCAAACGTAAATGAGATGGTTGATCATGATCATGATTGGTATTACTCCTGTTCTCATCATCATCATCATTCAAGAAACAAGATGCAACCCCTCGTTAATACCATAGGAGGAATACTTTTCCACTGTAAAGATATTGGAGTTTGTGTCATGGTACACAACCTGTATAAAGAAGTTGGCACATCAAACGACAAAACACCATCTGGCTTTGGATACTCAATCGGCTTGCAGTTCCGAGAAAGCTGCATAAAGATGTAGCCCAACTTTAGTTAGTGTTTTCATCAGTATCAGTGCGTTCAGTGGACGGTTTTTTATCTGATTATAGTTGAAAATAACATCTGTTGATTATATTTACTTACATCTGTTGCTTCGTGGTCTGCTTTACCGTGCTTGAGCGTGTAAGGGACCCTTCCTTTCAGTACATAGCTGCATAATGAAACATAAGCAGTTCACTCGTTAAAATAAAAACAGAGAGAAATGGTCATATAGAACACCGGTAAAAAGAATAAAATCATGCCGGATCTTACTGTTCCATAGCACTTACGGCCAAGCCAGGGATTAGACCATGCTCGAATGCCTGCAATTTTATATGAGATTAATATCTTATCTTTCAGGAAAGATCATTCAGATAGAAAACTATAAATATGCACTGATATATAGGCTCATGATTTTACGAACAGGTCGGTAGTTTCGAGAAGCATAGAGCTCCTTCCACACCCATGAATCCCTCAGGTTGTCCCAGTATGTGTTCATGTTTAAACCTTCATGAAGTGCACCAAATGCAGCCTCTGCTGCTAACATTCCTGTAATATTATGTAAGAGTTGAGATGAGAATTCGATGATGGGACGGATGAAAAACCTACTTTTAGCAAAGATATATTGTGACCTGATTTCATTGCGGTGTGTGTTCCCTTAATCTTGGGCACATTGAGAAAACCAGCTGAACATCCAATTATTGCTCCTCCAGGAAAAACTGGATAGGGAATGGACTGAAATTTTACTAGCATCAAGTTCAGATATGTCATAACATGCCAAACAAATTATATCAAACTAGCTTAAATATCAAAAATATCAGAAGTGTAGTTACATGCTTTAGAAAAATGGCTCTACAATAAATGGCAAAATCTTCTACTTTCAAAGAATCAACGCACCAGATGTATCTAAGGGGTTGAATTTGAACTCACCTGAAAACCACCTTCATTTAGAGTACGAGCTCCATACTGAAGCACAGTACCACCTTCCAAGATGCGTTTAATGGCAGGATGGTGTTTGAGTTTCTATTTGTGAAAAACAAAATGAAATTATCCATCGAATTCCTTAACTTCGAATTGGCTTATGAGAAATGTATTTGTAGTAACCGGTGTAAAGTCTTATCGTTATCAGAGAGATTGGCATACCTGAAATTCCTCATAAGGATTCAAGAAAGGGTTTTGGTAATTCAAGGCAACAACCAAGCCAAGCGCCACCTGTCTATCGTTCATGTGGTACAGGAAAGAGCCTCCATATGTCTTGTTATCCAAGGGCCAACCCAATGTGTGAACAACTTCCCCGGGGTTATGCTTACTTTCGTCTATCTCCCACACCTGTTGAGCTCACAGCATCAGATACTAATAAGATGAGATCGTTACTAAACAGAGAAACAAATCTGTGAATAGAATGTGTGATGAACATGAATTTGGGAATTAGTTACCTCCTTAATTCCCAAAGCATATGTCTGATGTTGTGCATTAACCTCTTCTCTTAATTTATACTTTCCGATTATTTTCTGCCCAGAATAAAGTACAAAGATGGTTAGCATTCAGAAGTAAATACAAATTAATAACATGAATCTTGTGACCAGAAAGTTTCTGCTGACCTCAGACAATGATCCTCTGCATCCTTCTGCAAATAGTGTCACTCGTCCTGTGTATTGCAAACACATATCTTAGTAACAAGAGAATACTAATAGAAGACGAGACAGAGAGAGTGTGAGAAGAAGGAGAAAAAGCGACCTTTTATGTCTACGCCTGGCTGGAAAGTCTCCTTCTTGGAACCATCTTTGGATATTCCCATATCTTTGGTTGCAATCCCAACAACTTTATCGCTTGCATCGTACAACACCTGATATCATAACATTTGCTATGCAAAACATCAAATGTTTTATAAGAAGAATAAAAATTAACAGTTAGAAGCATGAGACTACTACCTCACTAGCAGAGAATCCAGGATATATCTCTGTTCCAAGCTCCTCAGCTTTGCCTCCTAACCAACGGACCACTTGGCTCAAACTGTAATTTACAAATACTAAACATCTCAAAAGAAACATTAACAATGGACATAAACAGTGTTAAAACGTCAAGTCTACACCTACCTAATCACATAGTTCCCCTTGTTATCAAACGGAGAAGGAAGTGAAATGGCACGGTCTTTCGTCAAAAACCAGAATTTATCAGAAGAAGCAGCGATCTCAATGGGTGCCTAGAAACAGAGAGATCAGTAAAACAACAAACAAAAGAAACATTTGGTTTTGCTTTGTTATGAACACACACAAACCTGTTCTTGTCTCCAATGTGGAAGAAGTTCATCTAGTGCTCTAGGTTCAAAAACATTTCCAGAAATTATGTGTGCTCCTACAAATTGATTACAGCACACCAATTGATTTCAAGTATCCAAGAGATAGATACAGAGACTAAATAACCGCAAAGATTGATACTTTGAGAAAGAGGAAGACAAGAAATAAAAAAACTGACCAACTTCTGCTCCTTTCTCAACGACACACACTGATAGATCGGCGTTCTTCTCCTGGCAGAGCTGTTTCAATCGAATAGCAGCAGATAAACCGGCCGGTCCAGCTCCGACGATCAAAACATCGTACTCAATCGACTCTCTTCCCGCTTCACTGCTGATACATCTACTCCCATTATTAGCTCCTAAATTCGAGCTGAAATGTCGCGAATTCCGAAACAACTCGGCGGAATAAGGATGCCCAGATCGGAAAAGGAATCGATTAGTAGGAATCGGTGGGCTTGGAGTAACAGGATTTGACGTAATTGATGAAGGCAATAGATGGGAACTCAGACGCTGATTCTTCGAGTTTCTCAGTGAATTATAAGAATAAGAAGAAGATGATAGCTTCACAAGGAATCTATGCATGATCACTGAGAGAATTTAGGATGATCGAAGGAGAAGGATTAGAAAGAAACAATTCATTTGATTTCGTCGTATAGAAAAGAGGAAGCTGCGTCTACATTCAAAATGATTAGGCAAATGATTGACGTGGCAGCTTCATTAATCTCTTAAGTCTTATCTTAAATCTTCAAAACATTTTGAATGTGTAATTTTGAATTTCTCTCTTATGTGTAAGCTTCTTTGCGGTAATTTTTTTGGGTCATGTTCCAGTTCCAAAACCTTTACTATTTATTTACCACTTTCATTTTTCACTCAGGAGACAACACTCTTTATCTAAGTACTGTTTTGGGCCCAAATAATGGACTAATATCGAGCCCAGTAAAGACAATTATTTTTCAGAAAACAAAAGAGTCGTTGTTAAATAAGCATTGTTCGTTTAATGCGTCCAAAGAAAACCCTAATACGTGATGCTTGTAATAAGCCGAAAGGTGGCAAAATATGCAATTATCGTTGTACAAGAACATCAGCTTACATTTCTGGAAAATGTTTAAGGAATGTAAAGACAGGAGAACAACGTTGCTTCTGTTATAAATATAATCATAATGAAATGTGCCGACAAGAGTGTTCTAATATATGAAAAAGAGAAGTAGTAAGCATCAATTAAACAATAAGTTTCAAGCACGAGAGATCAAACTATCAAAGTACTAAGCGTAGAAACAAGTTCGAGTAATATTGTATTGTTAACAAGGTCTTATTATTGTAATATGGTGGCGATATATCATATATGCAGTACCAATTGTAAGAAACCATCATTATTTTTAGAAAATGTTTAAAGTCCACAAAGAAAGAAAAACGGTATGTTGCGGGAGCTTCTCAATATGTGGGAGCTTTTATATGGCGTTCCAATTTTAAAAGAATAATATTAATATATGTGTATAAAATAATCAAGTCATAAGAAGAGTTTCCTATTTTGTATTGTCCTATTTTTCCATAATCCGAAATAAAATACCATATCACACCCCATCATTATATTATCAGAATTCGATAGGATTTTCAGAATTCCCAATAGCTTTAGACTTTATTCGAAGATATATATTCTCGTATGAAAGAAGAGTTTGGAACCGGGAATCAGACAGAACGTGACACGAAAGATACTCCATAATCAAAACGCGAAACAGATCGCAATCACCTAAATAATGGGGGATAAAGAAAACCCTAATACGATCGATATTCCTACGGATCTACTGATAGAGATACTTTTGAGACTTGCCCTGAAATCTCTTGTTAAACTTAAAACTGTGTCAAAGGAATGGAGATCAATACTCGATTCAAAGAGTTTCGGGGACATGTATCTGAGTTTCCAAAAATCTGGGAAGAATTGCCGGAAAATCCTAGCCGCTTGCCACTGCGATTGCGGCGGCCCGCCGAGTCTCCTCCCCGGGTCAGGATTCAAAGGAAACGAAGAGATTGTCAGTTTGCACTGCGACGTCACACGACCGTCGATGAGTTGCGACGGTTTGGTCTGCTTGCCGGAACCAGGTTGGGTCAACGTCGTGAACCCCGCGACTGGACAACTCCGGAGATTCGCGTCCGGACCAGATCCCGTGTCCTCTCTCTTGATACCACCTCACAAGGACATATTTTTGACCGGTATGTTTTTTCACAGATACGATTCAATATTTTTTTTTTATAAAAGAAACTAAAAGACTTGAAATCAATCGCAGGCCACTGGTCGACATATTTTCCGGGATACTGGGCGATGGGATTCGGCAGAGACAAAGTTAGAGGGAGCTACAAAGTGGTGAGGATGTTCTTTGATCCAAGCCATAGTGAGATTCTTGATGTTAACATTGGGGAATGGCGGAAACTGAGTCCACCTCCTTACCCGGTTCACGTCGGAAGGAAATCGGTTTGTGTGAATGGATCAATCTATTGGTTTGAAATTGGGTCTAGGTGCAAGATACTAGCCTTGGATCTCCACACACAAGAGTTCCATAATGTCGCAATGCCAGCTCCTTTTAGATATAAGATGGACACTCAGATAGTGAACCTTGAGGACAGTCTAGCTTTAGTCACATCCGGAGTGAACAAAAACCTTGAATGGCAGCTAGAGATTTTGAGCATGGATGCACAAAAGGAAAGTTGGAGCCTGATGTATTTAATAAGCTTAGCGGATCTACATATTAGGCTGTTGGAGGCTAGATGGTTCACGCCGGTGACAGTTTCTAAGCAGGGGAATCTTTTGATCTATGACAACAAGAGGAGGCTGTACAAATATTATCCTCGTACAAATATAGTCCGTCGGATCTCGCCACATACTTGCATTGTATTATCTCCTTATCTCGAAACTCTGTTCCAGCTTCAGACTGATCAACTCGATTTAAGGACTGGACGAACAATATGCATCTCCAAGGTATATTTACAGTTTGCAGCTCTTACGTATTTGCAATGATAAATGTTTGCGTGTTTCCCATTTGTGTGCTGATAAATGTTTGTGTGTAGGTTTGGATTGCTTCAGCTCAAGTTATATCATCACTTCGATCAAGAGTTGACAAGTTTCTTTGTAGGGGAAAAGGTTAGAATCTTGTTAAACTCATCGGTGTGATTTTTTATTTACTGGCCATGTTTTTTCTTTACTGATTGACCTTACAGAATTAGGCATGACGCTATGGAGGAACCGAATGAAAATGCTTGCGACATATTTTTTTGTCCATATGCTGCTGTGCTGTTCTTTTACTGGTTATATATCATCTTCAACTGAGCTGGTCTTTCTCAATTCACTAGCTCCTCCTTTTGAAGTTTTGGCTGACATCAAGGTATTTAAAGTGTTTTAATTTGGTTATTGGTCCAAAAACTCAATCCCATGTTAATGTGAAATTCGCCTAATATTATTGCCTGTTTGAACCTTTACAGCTTACAGTCAGGACTATACTCTTCAAATTTGTGATTTCGATGTTATTATCGCTCCTGATTGTTGGAGGTAGCTTCTATGCCTTAATTTGGTTAATTTGCAGTATCTTTTCATTATTGATGGTATTGTCATGTATATTAATATATATAGTCTTGTCATCTGTTTTCACCGCAGTTTTAATACTCGTGGGCGTGGCGATGGGAGCCTTCAGTCGTCGCCTACTCCCTATGGTGTGAATCGTCCTCTTCAGGATTTGACAGTGAATGCATTTCTCTTCTTCTATCCCACATAAGCTGTGTCTTTATTGGAAATCGACTCTATTTATATGATAATAATGATAATATTGTGGCGTTTGTGTTACTTGCTGATGCTAATTAATTATTTATTGCTCTTCCCACTAGCATTTTGTGTATTTATAATTGTATACTATATACTCCATTGGAAAAATATTTACAAAAAAGCTCATAAAATAAATTTAAAGTCCCCCCATAGTAGTATTGATTTTCAGTCCCCCATAAAAGACTCACCTTTGTCCACAAGGTGAAATAATAGAGAAAGGTGTAACCTGGAGTTGTGTTGTTAAAGCTTCATAATTCCTCCATCTAATCATACTCGCCCACTGTTCTAACTCGATGAAGTGAATTTTCATATGTATATTCACCTGCAACTAGAACAGCACAAGGCCCAACTGTATTTTGCGATGCTCATAACATAAGTATCCTCTAATGAAATCCAGGAAGCGTTTGAATTGCCACCCATAACGTAAGCACTAGGAACCTTGGTTCTGTCACTAATTGTGATTTTGAAGGCTTGTTGTTTCTCTCTAGTGTCAACAGACTCTCCACAAGATTTCCACTTGCTATTCCTTTCTATACAAGGTATCATCAGATTTCCAAACGCTAGGCACAACTTATCATTTATACGAAGCACCGCTAAACATTAACCAACTCCATGGCGTTTGCAAAAGCAACAATCCACCTGACTTCCAACTGAAACATTGCTCTTCATTACCATTTTTTACCCGAAATAGGCAGAACCGGATAATTTTGAGAGGATTTGATCAACGTTGTTGAGGCCTTGATCCTGAATCTTCTTGGTAGTGACGTTGAATCTTCAGGAGTCTCTGAAGCCACCCGAATCATAATAAACCTTCTGCTCACCACATGTTCGACAGTTTCCCTCAGAGAGATGTCGATGTCTCTGTTTGTTTCACGGTCAGTCAAGGGCGTGAGACAGTGTTTGCTGTTTTGGATTTCTCATCGCTCCCATCTGCTGACTCCGGTTTTCTACGAGCTCAACACGATCTGGAATCTCATTGAGCACATCAGAATCGTCACCTTCCCTCTGAAGATTCCACCGCCAAAACTTCATCTTGTTTCTGGCCCACCACTTGCTTGACGAAATTCCCAAGAGAAATCTCTGGGCCCATTAGTACGCTAAAGCCCAACTCAACTCAGTCCGTTATTATCAGAGACATATAAAATAGGTGAGAGCGAAATTCAATTTCACAAAATCTAATTAAACGACTCTAACGTTCCGATTCCGCCATCATCATCAGACATCAGAGACGACGAAGAGTTATCGGAGACGACGAAGAGGCTTCTGAAGACTGCATCTCCCGCTCATCTGTTCTTAGCCTTTTCATCATGGTATGTTACATGTCGAAAAGTTTCCAGATTTCTGTTTCTTTGTTCATCACTTCTTGTTACCGTTAGATACAAGAAATCAAGAATCATCGTCTTCCACTTTCTGTTCTCTGCTTCTTCTAATCGATAGATATACCCGAATCGTTTTCGTTTTCTTTAATTTGTTTGTAATCTATAGACACAAGAACGATTTCAAGTTTCCGCTTCTCGTTTCTTGTTTATTTGTTCATGTCCTCTGCTTCTTGTTTCTATTCCGTTAAAAGCTGAATTAAATTATCCGCAGACTCGTAGATTTACGCTTCTTACGAAATTGGCTCACCAAGAAGGATTGTGCGTTTCGTTTCTTCTCTGTTTCTGATTCTGCATCTAGTTCTAATTCGTAAAATCTTAGTCTCCCGAGAGTTGAATTTTCGAATTCGCAGAAGATAATGGTTATTTTCTCTGCAGGAAACTTGTGTGAGTAGGTTGAGTAAACGAACTGGTTTATCTAAGGACGATGCAACCACTCTGTTGCTTAAATATAAATGGTATTGATTATATCTCATTAATCATTATTCACTGTTTGCTCATGATATCTCAAATTGCTGATCTGTTGCTTGTTCTTTTCATTTCATTAAACAGGGATGAGGATCTAATTGTTCAGAAATGGAACACCGCAGGCAACGATGTGATCTCACGAACAGGGATTATCTTCCCTTCTCTGTTTGCGCCTTTGGAGGAGGAGGTGAGTTTTTTTACTTTCTGTATTGAAGCGAAGCCACATTATTGATCTAACTATCAAACGTCTTAACTTCTTCTTTAAGGTACCTTGTGCTCAGTGTCAATCTCCCTCAGTTTGCAAAAACTTTGGATGCGATCACTTGATCTGCAATCGTTGCACCAAAGGCATATATCTCTGTTTCCCGCTTTTGTCCTTCTTCTTTCGTTCTGATTTGGCAGAAAAGTTATATATGTATTTGGTTTTGTTCTCATTATGTGGTATCTTTGTTTGTGCTTATTTTTTGTAGTGTATGTGGAAGAAAAGATCAGCGAAGGAGAGTTGAATATTAAATGTCCCTTGTTCTACTGCAACAAAGTGATGGCTTCATCTAGGTTCCTAGATGAAGTTTCTGCTGATCACAAGAATCTCTTTAGAGAAGGTTTAACTGGAAATTACAATGCTTCCAAGATCAAAAAGGTATAACTACTAAAACTAAAACTTATTCATTAATTTTTGCTATATGTTTCCATGCTGATTCCATTAATTCTTGTTATAGGACGTGGTTAATTCCTTCGATGGCTTTGCTGCTGCTTTCCACTCTGGATTAGGCCTTGTCACAGGTAAATGTTTTGCTTGATTTTTACGGTAAATGTAAAAAGCTTCCCATCTCTTGATTAACTGCTTATTTATGCCTTGTTTTTGTTTTTGTTTTAAGGATTTGTTGCTAGAATCTGGAGCAATAAGTGGAGAGCTGTTTCTACTCTACTGCTACTGTTCGTATTTTGTAGACTATTTTATGGCTGCACTGGAGCCACACTTCAATGTGTTGCTGAGCTTTCCATATTAAACATTTTGGCGATGACGGCTAAGATAGGAAGCATTTTAAAAGTAAGTCATCTTATAATTTTTGGTTTTTTAAACTCTTTTCAATATCTGGACTTTTGATTCTAATTTTTTTTGTGAAAATTTGTGCAGTTGTTTTTCCTATACTTGCTGCTCAAGATAGCACTAAACAATCATGTCTTCACTGTTGCTGGTAAATTTCTAATCCTTTTTTTTTAATTCTGATTATTCTTTTTATTACATGTAAATGATAAAGATTTTTTTGTGCATGGCAGTGTTATCTTCGGTGGCAACATGTATTTTCATATTTTTAGTCATTGCAAAAGTTATCAGCAGCTGCGTACGTGTTGTGGCAAGGACTTTCACTTAGCAACAACTTGGAGGGAGAAATAATTATGGCTTTATTTAGCAAAAAAAAAAATATTATGGCTTTGAATGTTTGAGTGCTTGTTAGACTTTAGATTTGTACTTTTTTTTATTTTGAGGAAGATTTCAGTGTAAAAAAACTTGAATGGTGATTTATCTAGTTTTGGTTTTTGGATAATATATTATAGTGAATGGTGATATATCTGTTTATTCTTTATAAAACTAATTTGTTAGTATATAAAAAACTATTGGTTATATATTTTGTTTAACAATTAATTTTCTTGATAAGGTTAATAAGTTTAATATCTTTTGTTAAGATGAGTTATTTTAGAATTTGTATACTATTATATTTTAGATGCTCAACAAATTATGTCTATTAACCCTTAGTCCCTTCGTAAACTGGAGTAGTTATTTATTTTATTCATTTGTGTTTCACTATACTAAAATCTAAAAGTAGAAAAACAACTCGAACAAGAAATAAATTTAAAGACTAAATTAAACTACAAGAAACCTACTTTTTAGTGTCATTTTTTAAAGAAATTGATGCAAAAATTATGCCATCACTGTAAGAGTGATGCACAAAATGAGATTAAGGTCATTTGTAAAACTGATGCAAAAAAAAAAAGAGATTAAGATCATTTGTAAAGTGATACTAAAAGTAAGATTAAGATCATTTATATATATAAGTGATGCAAAAATTGATATTAAGATCTTTTTGTAAAAATGATTCAAAAATAGAATTAATATCATTTGTAAAAGTGATGCAAGAATGATTTTAAGATCATTTGTAAAAATAATACTAAAAATAAGGTTAAAATTAGAAAAGAAAATTGACATTTTTAATTTCATATTCCCACGCTTTGTGTAGTTTTTTTGTTTTCTTTTGTAAAAAGGCATTACACAAAAAAACTTAGTCGTCAAATATTCTATTTCCACACGTTTATAATTAGGAATAAGATTCACTCAAATACAAATACCGTCCACAAGAATCATTAAACAAGTTATCTAAATTAGAAGTTACTATATTAAGAAGCTTGACTTAACATATAAATACATTGATAGCAAAACACATAATCACCAGTCAGTTTGAAAAAACAGAAAAAAAACTAAGAAATAAAAAACAAATGGTGTTTCAAAGGAAAACAGCGGTTGTCTCAATCGCCATATTTTTAATGATAGTATTAGTGGCAATGAGAGCGACCGAAGTTGATGGCCGAATTCATGTCCGACGGAGCTTATCTGATTTTGGTAAAGGTTGCTGCAACGTGTTCATTCATAGTTGTTGTTTTCCTAATCATGGGACTTAATTATTGTGTAATATATTGCCTCGTAGTTCCTTGTGATCTTTTTCTTTTCTCTGAGGAGGATTGATTAACTATCTAATATTAACGTAACTGGACCACTGAACATAATACTGATTATCACAATATATTTGAATCAAATGTGTCTTCCTTAGAGGATCGTTGATGTAATATAAATTGTATGTATAAGTATAATTGTGGATAGATACTGTCCACACATATATACCTTTGTGATACATTGATTTTTTTTCCTTTTTATGATATATGAAAGTAGATTTTCTTTAAATGTCATGTAAAAGTTAGCATTTTTGCTAAAAAAACATTCATTAAAAAAAATATATATATATATATATATATTTAGGAAATTTTTATGGTTGTGTCAATTCTCGACGAAAGTTCAAGGCTTCAAGCTAAGTGTGAAAATATTCAATGGTTATTTAAGTTTTGTGAGCATCAACCAATGAAATAACAATATATACATAGTTATAAAATTTCAACTCCATTCATGATTCTAAATATATATATATATATACACACAGACAAGAGAATGTAAGATAATCCAGACCTCAAATCAATGAAGTATCCAAGTTCGACCTCAATGCGGGATATTTACGTATTCACACGACACTTTACCATGAAAACACACACACACACGACATATAATCAAATTATAAATTTACATGTCTAGATGTATGTAAAGCAACATATGTTGATAGATAATTTATGATTTACTTACTTACTTCATGAATTGATCTCTATGGCCCAAACAAGAAGTAAAACGTCCTATACGACGAAGAAAGCAAGAATAGAAACCAAGTTTTGTCCTCAAAACTCTTATGGCGAAACGTCTTTTGGTCGCACCTTGCCGCACTTCCAAAACCCACCGCTCGGCCGCCTCGTTTATTCCTTTCACCGACTTACTAAGTTTCTCTTTGAAACTGAAACTCTCTGATCCCATCAAGTCATAGTTTGCCAACACCACCCGTCTTCCCTCCCGATAACATTTCCGAGAGTACCACTCGCTCTGGTCATGGTGAGTTAGTGTTACGTATGCGGGTGTATACGTTTGTTCCGACATTATCTATATATAAATGTAAGAAAAAAATGATTTCAGTGTGTTCGAGTTGCTTATAGCATATGTCAGAATGTGTATTTATATGTACGAGATGAATAGTTGGGTGAGATTTCGGTTGAACAATTATGAATTTTGGTTTGATAGTAGTTGGTGACTGTGTTGCACCAAATATGGAATCTCATAAGAGTCATACATGATATTTTTATTCTAGGGTCATACCAATGTAACCATATTTTGTAGCATATCGTAAGCCTCCATGTGTAATCTGTTAAATGGTTAAAAGCAAAATGAATGTTCAAAGATGAATAGACCCATTACAAAGAAACGATAAGTAAAGCTGAAAACATAATTATTATAAATGATTTAACGATACCAAAAATTATGTAATTACGCAGAAATAAAAGACTAAAAAACTGAAAAGAGATTCATCACGCTTCATCGTTATTGCGTAGGCAGATTAGTTATGGTGACTTGTGGAGGAAGAAACTGTTTTCATAATATAACACCAATAATCTGTGAGTAATAAAAGTATTTAAAATTAGATTGATTGTAATGCATATGTTGGGGCCCAACATAATGGGCTTGTATTGGCCCAACACATCTCTAGGGTTTTTTTTTACTCTCTGTACTATAAATAAACCATTCTCTCTCTATCTCCGTTTCAATCATCTCTTTTCTTGCTTAGTTTCTCTGTTACAGATCTATTCGTTTTCATGTTTTTTGGTGTTTGAAAAAGAAAGGCTCCATTTTTAAACGAGTCAACAGCAGGCGCCACTTTGATGGTGATCTGACTGCCGCTTGGAGCCAATATCAAATTGCCAGAGGAAGACCCATGGAAACTCACTCTGTTTCCATGATTCAATACTCTTGGCTACAATTACAATTTGATTTTTCTTACAAAAAAATCTTTTTGAGTTTTCGTTTTTTGTGGGATTGGTGTGTGTTTATTATGAGTTTTTGATTGGCATTAAGTCAGACACGGGTGCTTGTTGGTTTTATAAGAAACAGCAGAGCTACCTTTTGCATGGTGCCTAAATCAGAAAGCTTTTCATCACGATTGGATGTAGTCTTGATCTGATGTCTTCGTATGGCTTCCTCCAAATTTATAGCAGCTACATATCTCTCAAAGTCTCTATTTTGGTCTAGTAATTCGGTAGATTCTTAGATTGGAACCATAGGGGTTAATGTTGCTATGTGCATTTTCAAATGATGAGATTTGATCTAAAATTCTCACGACGGTCGACTGAGACATATGTCGCTTGATGTACCGATCGCTCTTCTCTGATGAAAAACTTTCTTCAATTCCCCAGTCTCCTTCATTGTTTTTAAACTAAATCATATCGAATTTATTTTACTTTATTTTTCGCGCATTCTCTATGTATTATAGGTTTTGATTTGCATTTATCTCCATACGAAATACTAAAACGGATCTGGCAATTTCATTATCATCTGTTAGGGAGATGAGAATTTCACCGTACTTAATTGGATCTCGATGATCATTGGTTAGAAGAATGTGAGAAAAATGCTAAAGCAAACAAAGATCGAACAAATAAGTTGAACAGAAGATAAAAATTGATCAATTGAGGATTTACTATCCACAGTACTTTTACCACCGGACCAAAACAAAACATAATGGAAGCTGCAACAGATCAATAAAATTAAGCAATTCATCGTTGTAAAAGTCGAGCCTCCTCCTCAAATTTAGCACCTCTTTGTCATCTTATGTGCTTTGTACTGTGAACTCTTCGCTTGATATGATCGATTTCTGATGTAATCGGTAACATTTGAGAAAGCAAACATGCATGAAGACTTTTATTGACAAACATTAAGCCAAACTGATTGCAATTTTGAGAAACTAGGCTGCTTAGCTTAAAGTAGGCACAAGAACGTTGTTGGAGATTGATTGACTGAAACAAATTGATAGCAAAGTATTTTGTTGTACTTAACTAAGCCTAAGCATGCGTCTTGGTGATATTACTCATTGTGGGCTTGGGCTGATACAATCTTTTCATTTCTAAACTGTTTGGTTACAATTACAGAGCTCACATCTGTATTTTTCTCCCTTCCCGCCAAAAAAAAAAACTTAACTTCAATATTGTTTATGACGTTTGTGAGAGTGTCGTTCTTCTTCTGCGCCATGTGATCTTCTACTGCCAAAATCTTCTTCCTTATAATCGTCACCATAACGATCAGACTTCCCTCGTGATCTCTCTTTTCTATCAGACCGAGACTCTTTCTCCTCTCTGTCTTTGCTGCGTCTTCTTCTATGGGAGGAGCTTTTTCTGTGTGAGTTCCTACGGCTGCTGCTTTGCTCTTTAATCTCTTCTTCCCTTTCCACAGAGCTCCTTTCTCGATAATAACCTTCCTCTCTATCCGATACACTTCCTCTTCTCCTTGGAGGTGACGGAATCTGCATCCACACAAACAAGTTATGCATAGTACAAGAGACAAGGATAACATTTGAAAGTAGCAGACCTGAGTACGCGACATATATCTTCCTTCAGGCGGAAGTTGAATGCCAAGCTTTTTCAAATCTTCATGAGGGATTGGTCGTCTGATCATTCACAAACAGAGTTAATAAATCTCCTCTAAGAAAGTTCATGACCTGACCACTATCTTTCTACTTGTAAAAGGAAGAGCCAAGGCAATAACCGTACAAGGGAGCACGGAATGGTCTGTCTCGTCCTCCAAAACGAAGCTGACCTGATTCTTTCTTACCACCAAGTCCACCTCCTGCTTACAAAGAACAAGGCTTAAGATCAAACTCCTATGGAAAATGTATTATTAGACCAAAAGAGTCAAATAAAGAATTGGCAAACCTAATCTTCTTGGTATCCATCCAGGCATCAGCTGCTGCCTATTATAATCAACAATAATCTCTCTATCTTCTATAAACGAATGATGAGCATCCTGTTTAAACAACAATCAAACTCTCACTAGTTTCTTGGAAACAGCAATGTATCTACTATCTAGAGATGCTAACGAAAAACAATAAACTGTAAGTTTCACCTCATAAGCTCGACGCATCTCCTTTTCAGTCTCATACTCCACAAACGCATACCCTCGTGAAGCACCTGTCACTACAAGAAGAATACAAACAGAATCTATTGTAATCAGAGAAATCTCCACAATGCGGAAATCAAAGCGAAATATAGCATCAACAGTCACAAATTCTGCTAACATAATAGATTGGTAGAAGCAACAAATCATGATCATAAATTGCATAAAGAAAAATTGCAAAATTTTACCAATGTGCCTCACCAAGCGCAAGCTCTTGATCCTGCCATACTTACTCATCGCCTGGAAAGAAGAAACACTTAGTTACGATAACATCATACTTAGTGAAATTCCAAAGCTTTGTTTTTTTTTTTGCCATACGAACGAATCGAATACCTCTCGAAGAGTATCCTCCGTAGTGAGATGAGAGAGACGACCGACGAAGAGAGTACAGTAAGGATCTCCGACTGCTTTCGAATCGCCAGAAGGATCATCTTCCAAAAACACATCCGAATCAATTAATTTAGCAATTCAGAAGCAAAGCAATGAAATTGGAAAGAGCAATAGAGAGAAAGGGAGTTTTTACTTACATAGACCGGCGTTATAACAGAGGAGAGCTCGACGGACGCCGTTATCATGCGCCGCAACGTCGGTTCCGTCGATACTTCCGGATTGAATCGGATGATACGACGTCGCGTAGAACACTTTGCTCACGACGTTGTTTCCCCCGCCGCTCATTTCTCCCACCACCCCTCTTCTCTCTCACGGCGGCTCCGGCTACTCTGTTAAAGCAATAGGAGATAAATGAAACGCCGTCGTTTGAAATAATTACTATTTCCGGCCCAACAGTGTTTTCACGAGGCCCATTTAGTGATCTTTCGTAGGGACCACCCACCGGCGGAAATTCCAACGGTGGCTTCTTTTTTTGTTAGGTGACTGACTCATTGGATGTGACTGAAGTGGAAGATTACCGCAAAAACACCAAATCTCATTTCGAGGAAGACAATGATGCTTGCTCGATTTGTATTTCGATCTCAGTCGAGACCTTTTGTCTCTGCTCGGCAATCTGCTTCGTGCTGCTCTTACAGCTCTTCTTCTTCGTCGGCAGCTTCAGCTGAAGCTGAAAGGACGATTCGAGATGGTCCCAGAAATGATTGGAGTAAAGATGAAATCAAGGCCGTTTATGATTCTCCTGTTCTTGATCTCCTCTTCCATGGAGTAATTTCTCACTCACTTACTCATTCCTCTCTTTGTTGTTCTAGCTCATATAGTTCACACATTGGAGTAGAAAGCTTTTCTCTTTCTGTAAAATTACACTGAAATCGGAAGAAAGAATTGATGTTTAGTCTTAGTTTAACCTAATTAAGTAGAGAACTTTTAGTGTATTCCAAAAAATATTGTCTTTTTGATGTTTGCTATTAGCTCGGTATTGTTCATTTGGTTGCTCGTGTGATGATCTCATTATACGTTTGGTTGTTACTTGAATGACGATGGCGTGTGGGCTTTTTTGGGATTCAGGCTCAGGTTCATAGAAATGTTCATAACTTCAGGGAGGTACAGCAATGTACTCTCCTCTCCATAAAGACTGGTGGCTGCAGTGAAGACTGCTCATATTGTCCTCAGTCCTCAAGATACAGCACTGGAGTCAAGGCACAAAGACTCATGTCCAAGGACGCTGTCATTGATGCAGCTCAAAAGGTTAGCACTTTCCTTGTCAATTCCTTAGCTAAATGCATGTTCTGTATCACAATGTGTCAATAAGAAACATGAGGAATGCTAAAGTTGGCAGGGAGTTTCATATTTTGATCCCAATATTTCCTTTACTTAGTTTATCAATTTGAGCTCTATTGGAAAGAGTCTAAGATGCATTGTGTATTTGTACTTTTTTCTAGAAATATTCAAGTTTGAGTGTGACTGTGATGATGACAACTGTTAATGTAGGATCCTGGGACTGTCTTAATGAAGCGTTTTGAGAATGTTATGAGATCTTAACAAATTTTCATTGTGTTGTTAGGCAAAAGAAGCTGGTAGTACACGTTTTTGCATGGGTGCTGCGTGGCGAGATACAATAGGACGGAAGACCAACTTCAACCAAATACTTGAATACATCAAAGAAATAAGGTATCCAATTACCATATTGTTTAATACTGTGAGCAATATCTGAGAACAGCAAAATGCAGAGTTTTTACATAATGTTGAATGTGGTCTCTTGGCTTTTATGCTTATTTTTCCCTGTTACTTTCACTTTTACAACAGAGGCATGGGGATGGAGGTTTGCTGCACACTGGGCATGATTGAGAAGCAACAAGCTTTAGACCTAAAGAAGGCTGGTCTCACTGCTTATAACCACAATCTTGATACTTCAAGAGAGTACTACCCAAACGTCATCACCACTAGAAGTTATGACGACCGCCTTGAAACTCTTGAGCATGTTCGTGATGCTGGAATCAACGTCTGCTCAGGTAACAAAGAAAATTTGAATTCATGGATTTGATAGATCCATAGATAAGAATAGCAGACTCAAGTGTTTTTTTCTGTTTACAGGAGGTATAATAGGGCTTGGAGAGGCAGAGGAGGACAGAGTAGGTCTATTACACACACTGGCGACACTTCCTTCTCACCCTGAGAGTGTTCCCATTAATGCTCTCCTTGCAGTGAAAGGCACTCCTCTTGAAGACCAGAAGGTATCTATCTCCACATTCTAAAAACACTAAATGCAAGTCATAGCTACTTTAGTGGTAAAAGGGCTTTGGAAACTCAATTGTTTTTTGTTCTTGTGCAGCCGGTTGAGATATGGGAGATGATCAGGATGATTGGAACAGCAAGAATCGTAATGCCAAAAGCAATGGTGAGGTTATCCGCTGGTAGAGTCAGGTTCTCGATGCCGGAGCAAGCTCTGTGTTTCCTTGCTGGTGCAAACTCAATCTTCACCGGAGAGAAGCTGTTAACGACACCAAACAATGATTATGACGCTGACCAGCTCATGTTCAAGACGTTAGGACTCATTCCTAAACCCCCAAGTTTCTCTGAGGATGATTCCGAATCAGAAAACTGCGAGGAAGTTGCTTCTGCTTCTCACTAAAGTCTTAAACACTATGAAGTTGCCATCTTTTTACTATGTAGTACGATTTTGGTGAAACCACTGTTCGTTTATCGTTTATTCATAGATGTCTAGATTTTTAATCAACCCTGAAAATTCTCAATCAATCAATAAATCTGTTGTTGAAGCGATGAACGTAGCCCATTTAAGCCCATTAAAGATGTGTTATCCATTTTCCAAGTCAACGAGCTTGTTGAGTTGTGTTCTGTTGGAACTTGGAACTGTTTGTTCTAGGCCTGGGCATAAAAACCGACTCGAAGGACCCGATCCGGAACCGACCCGAAAAAAATGGATCCGAACCGAACTGGAATAGACATAAATATCCGAACGGATCCTAATTCCTTATACCCCAAAGAACCGGATCCGACCCGAGAACCGAGTGGGTACCCGAAATATCCAAAATGTAATTATATTCTAAAAATGTTTAGTTATGTTTAGTCTTAAAATAACTAAAATATTTAAAATTACAATTATTAACCAAATATATTGGTTATATTTAGCACAAAATAACCAAAATATAATATATCAGAATATATTTGATTATATTTTGTAATATTTAATATGTTTTATAAAATTTAACTCAATTTTATTTAAATTAAATTATTATTTTTTATTTTTATTTTATCTTTTATTGCTAAAGTTTGGGTACCCAGAACCGACCCGGACCCGAGAGGAACCGATCCGGATCCGAACCGACTATGACACGGTTCTATATGGATAAAAAAAAATTATATCCGTAAGACCCGGAACCGAAAGAACCGACCTGAAACCGAACCTAGTACCCATTATGCCCAGGCCTAGTTTGTTCGCCCTCTTCCCTCATTCACCATAGAGAAGATTAACAAGAATTTGTGTCGATGCCTAGATCAAGCACTTGGGTCTCTATTCTTTTCTTGCCTGTAGCCATCCTCTTCTGCTTTTACAAGTACCCTTACTCTCCAGCCATTGTGGAACAATCGTCCAGCTCCATCTACCACATCTCCGTCAAGGTATGTATAATCAACTTAAACGACACAATTAAATTAGCTAATTGTTCGCTTTCTTTGTTTATTCCGCCGTTTGATTCTGAAAACTCTATCTTCTTGATTAAATTTCTTTGTGGGTTTTGTTTCTAATCTGTTGTTCTTTAAGAGTAAATCAAAGGGAATGTTGCTAATTTCTTATAATCCAGAGGAATGTATTAATCTTGACAACTAGTAACTATTGCAAATGTTTACTGTTAGATGAGGAAATGGCCGTTTTTCTGTGTGTTTATGTTCATCTTTATAGTTAGCAAGTTTATTCATAAAATTCTGTGACTGAAAATGCAGGACATCGAAGGGAATGATGTGAGTTTGAGCCAGTTCACTGGAAAGGTGCTTCTTATTGTGAATGTAGCCTCTAAGTGGTACGTTATCAAGAAGTATTTAGTTCTCTCTTCACAGTTCACACCAACTTTTCTTATTCAGAAATGCTTTTTCCAACTCCTAAATCCTCACAAATAGCATTCTTCTGCTTCATTTATAGTTTGATGCTAGGATTAGAAGAATCCATCAGTGATGCTAAGTTGCTAACTCTACAATGTTAAGTGGTTTCGATACAATGACAAATACAAGCTTTGCGTATAATGTGTCTTTAATATTTATTGGGCAGTGGTCTGACACATGGAAACTACAAAGAGCTGAACATTTTGTATGCCAAGTACAAAACCAAAGGTACGTCTCTTAATCTCTCAGTGGCTTTAATAACTAATGGAACATATGTAAGTACTGAAGGAAGCAACGTTTCACAACAGGGTTTGAGATCTTAGCGTTTCCCTGCAACCAATTTGGAAGTCAAGAGCCAGGTACCAACACGGAGATCAAAGAAACCGTTTGCTCAACGTTCAAAGCAGAATTCCCAATCTTTGACAAGGTCTGATAAACTTGTCTCAACATCTATCACACAGTGCCATATATCCTCGTAGTTGCTACTTATTCTTCTATCTCTGATTCAAGATTGAAGTAAATGGGGAGAATACTGCTCCTCTTTACAAGTTCTTGAAAGAACAACAAGGCGGATTGTTCGGTGATTCGATCAAGTGGAACTTCGCAAAGTTTCTGGTAGACAAACAAGGAAACGTGGTTGATCGATATGCTCCAACAACATCACCTCTTGGAATTGAGGTTAGAACAAGTTTCCCCTCCCAACACATTGATATTCATTTCTCTAACCACCAAAGTATCTTACTGTGTAATTTTCTCTTACTTCTTTTTGCAGAAAGACATAGAGAAGCTATTGGCATCTGCTTGATCACAAAAGCTGAAGGTGAGCCCCCAAAAGGTACCTATCTATGTCAGATAATCTCATTTTCCTTGTCTGGAGTAAGACAAAAAACTAATGTATAGGTTGAAAGTAATAGAGATCTGTAGTTAGAACTTTGAATGCAGCTTTTGCCAAACTCTTAGGAGCAGTTAGGTTGTAAATTTGTAATAACTCCTTCAAGCTCATTGGTGAAAACATAGAAGCAACAGAATCTTGTGAAATTGGTTTTCCACTTTTAAGGCCAAGAAACAAATAGTTTCTCTGAGAAATGCTCATGGAGATTGCAAGGAATATAAATGTGGACCTATTTGGTGCAGGACAGAAGAGCAGAAGCATCGAACATGTCCGAGACTGAGAAAAAGAGAGCTACTTTCTGTACTGATTCTTTACATGTATGTTTATCTTAAAACATCATTCGTGTCTGAATTCTGTGTATTTGATTGTATCATTATCTTGTAAACAATGTCTTCTTGATCCAATGTTGATCAAAAATTCAAAAGATAAATTTTTATTTATTTGCTCTTTCTTGATCATCAGTTACAGTAAACTTCCTAGCAAAATCTTCGTTGGTCATTAACCTTTTTTTACAAATCTGAGCAAAGCTCTACAACAATGTGTGTTTCAAGCAGGTCAGTCTCAAAAGCTGAACATAACAGCAAAAGAGACATCACTCCTGCTTTTTACTTGTTCATCGTCTTCTTCTCCACCATTGATTCCTCAAATCCAAATCTTCCGCTTCTCAACTACATAATCTCACAGTGCATGCCACAGCTTGTGCCCAGAATTTCAACCTTGCTTTCACATCATCAGGATTGTCCCCTGTTTTCACACATTCCAACCAAAACATAATCAGAAAAATCTGAAAACTAAAAGCTAAAATGCAAGAAACGAAATCAAAAGATCGAAACTTGAGCTTACCAGGACTAGAGATCTTCCAGCTAGCTATCGGACTAACGGGAGACTCAAGCACCAGAGATTTCTTCTCCGGCGAAGTATGATGATGATCTTGATCCATAAACTTCTGACTCATCGAGTAACAAAGCTCGAGAGCTGGTAAAGTGTTACAAAGCTCAGGAATCTCCTCGTAGTTGAAACCGAAGCCTAGATCTACACAACCTTTAAGCTCCTCGAGATCATCGTCCGTCAAACTCTTGGCCCTCTTCAAATCACTCCGATCTCCGTCATTCGCCGCCGCCGCCGCATCTACCACGTAACCTTCCAGCAACACATTGCTCTTCTTCTTCTCCAGTTTCTTCGTCGGCCTCGTCACACCACCACGAAAGCCATTGTCGATCTCTTCCTCCTCAGATTCAGTGTACGTGGAGCAAGAGGTTGAGCTCGAGACGTCGGAGTCGGAATCTAAGTCTGCCTCGTATGAGGAACAACGAGAGAGAAAATCTGAGTCGCACATTTTTGCAGAGAGAAAACTGAAAAAGGTTAAAAGGGAGAGAAAGTGAAGAAAGAAAGAAGGTGAAGAGGTGTTTATAAAGCAGGCGGCAATTATTTTTTCGTCTCTTTCTAATCATGTGATCATTAGTCCATGTGGTTATTATTTACCATGTATGTATGTGGTTATGATGCTCAAATATTTTATCATGAATGTGTATATAAGAATCAATGCCGGAGAAATGGGGCCCGCCATGTGCGCCGAGAATCTAGATCATCGAATCGTTCGTCAGAGATCACCTTTTCGCCTATTATTCCCACCGCTTTTTAGGCCGTTAATAACCAGTAAACTAACATTTTTACAAATATGTAATGCTTGTGTGTATAAATTATAGTATACATATGTTGTTGGTCATAGTAATAATATACACATACGATTTGATATCTAACTTACTTAACGCGGCCGCAACAAGAAGTCGTTGCTCCAAACTCGTTAGGTTGCTGCAATTATTTTACTCTATTGTACTAAGCTTAAACAAAACATAATAATGGAGATTTGTGTAGGTGTGAAAGACTAAATTGATGATTATAAATCTAATTATAAACAATTCACCATCGGCCTGCCAATAAGTCGTTGGCCTCGAGATGCGCCACGTCAGTTTTACATTTCCCTACGACTTATAGAAACAATATTTTAGTACGCCAAGTAACTTTAGATTCCACGCCAACATTTTGATTCCATTATTTGTTTTTTAAGATATTGGTGAAGAAAGTGTGATTCTTTGATTAGTTTGATCGACAACTGTTAGTGAGATGAAGCGAATCCAATGGAGTAACTATTAGGGTCGGTTACCAAAGGGAGACAAAACCATTTGTTGTTGTGGTAAAATAGTTAATGGATTAGCTGATGTGTTTGATGAGCAAAAATAGCAAATATTCAAAGCTAAATTTGGGATAATTAAGTTTTAATTATATGAAAACCAACATCCATAACATCAAAGTGTTTTTTTTCTTTTCGAAAACTCCTTGCTGTGAACAGCTAAATTTAAAAATATAAAATCATGAGGAAGAAGAAAATTATAGAAGCCAGAACAAGATTGCTTCTCGAAATTTCTAATGGAAAAGCTAAATACGAACAAAATGATCGTGGTCCAGCTTTTGATGAGCTAATTGGCTTCATTGACAAACTAACATGACTTTGATATATAGTGCGCCGGCGTCAAATGGAGACAAAACGTGTCATGATCATATACATGATATTCATGTCATGATGGTATTGGTGATGGTAACATGACATGGTATCTTATATATACCATTAAGCTATGTTCTTGAATGGATGTGAATTATATAGTCAATATAAAAGCACGAGAATACGACATGGTTTAGTTTCCCATATTATTGTCCATATAGAACGAAAGGCTCCAAATGATTGTGGTAGTTATGGGCTGCGTACAGTGTAGCATAAATGCGATTATCGATCATTGAATAAACGATGTTGATATAATTTGGTAGAAAATACTAGTGAAACGAGTAGATGTTGTTGAAATTAATCATAATTCTACACAATTTGTTTCCATTACGCAATCATCAAATTGTTAAAACACAAATGTTCTGGACGGCAGGACCGTCTTAGACGTTTGTTAACAAATACTTGACTCGTTTAATATATTTAGACCGTCCGAACAAAATGAACGTCAAGTCGTCAACCATTGAAAACTAAAATTATCAATCAATTTGAATGTTTTATATATTCGTCTGGCTAAATTAAAAGCTTTGTTGAATTTCAGGACCATGCTCTCGTTTATTTAAATATAACGAACCGTTTGTGTTTTAGCTATTATAAACTTGTGAAAGTAATTTTCGTAAAAACGCAGACATGCATGTACTGATGTACACACATTTATATTAGTATATCACATGTATATTAGTATAATACATCTTCTTACATACACACACACACGTTTATGTCCACTAATTCAAAGTGCATGTAACTCAGTATCCAAAAGGAAAAGGGATCACGAGAATACGAGATACGAACCAAATAAGTTACTTTTCTGATAGATTAGCCATCGAATAAAGTTTGTTAAGATCAACAACCATCAGATAAGTCTTGCTTGTAAATGATTAAATAGACTTTTCTCATAGTTGTATTGTTACTTACAAAATAGTTTATTCAATTATTGTGTGATGGGAACAATTAACAAACGCATGTGGGAGGGTAGGGATTATAAATGCTGAAATGGAAGAGAATCACATGTGAACGAGAGAGAAGAAGACAAAAGGCAGGGGAGGTGCCACGTATCTCTTTTCGATAAGAAATTAGAGGGCCCACTAAAAAAATGAAAGACAAGAAGAGGCCCAACAACTCACGTGTCCACATTTTCCTTTCTTTCTTCTTCTTCAGCTCAACTAATCAGCACCACATTTCAGTATTTCACGCCCTCTCTCTCTCTCTCTCTGGTCTTCACGACATTCATGTTCACTCTGGTCCCATTTCCAATTTTCCATCATTTTCATTTGTCCATTTACCACATATACTACTATTCTTTTACCTTTTTTTACAAAAGATTTTACTTTTATTTATGATTCACGAGGGTGATATTGTAGCTATAAAAAGAACTGATAGCTGTGAATTTGTGATTTATTTGGTACGTAATGTATATATAAATATCATAGGTTTGATCCAAACTTTTGGACCAAACAGTAACACATGATATTTCTGTAAATTTAAAAGTGTCTATAAAGTTGTTTTCTGATATATTCGACGGGAAAAGATGATTGACATTCAACTTTTTATCTGTAAAAAAATCTATTTATATCATAGAAACTTTTTGACAACAAAAGAAATATAATGTAACCCGTTAAAAAGACGATAGTGTATTTTCACTTTTCAGATAACTACAAAAAAATTGAAGACAGATAGTTAAAGTATTGAATGAACCAAAACACAAACCTACATTGTATAGTGATATAAGACAACACAAAGGATACGTTACACAATATCCAATCATACATTTTGGTGGCCCTTTTCATGTCCCTAATTTAATTGCCGTGTCCAATTCAGTTAATGTTTCTTTTTCATCTGATTCTGATCCCTTTGTTTTCATTTCCTCAAATCAATTAATGTTGTGACAAAAGGACAAAATATACCTGTTAAATTTAACAGAAAAATAAGTTAACTGGAACACAGTTCAAAAGACAAGTCTTATGTTTGCGAATCAACACATTCATATTCAATGCTCTTGTCTGACTTTTCTCTGCCCATCTTTAATGAGAAAACGCACCGTTTTCAATCTTTTGATCATTACACATGCACCATAGAGAGAAATGCAAGACAAGAAATCTCTACAACAGTTACACAAGACATAAAAGTTTGGAATCCAAAGTGGACCCTAAATGTATTATTTATTTACAAACACAGCTCCTACATCAACATACGTAGCTTAACCGGAACCAATCCCGGTTTGACTCAGTGATCATACAATACAACAATGTATGTATAGTGTGTGACACAGCCAAGATCCTTAAGACCGAGGAGACCCCTGCTCGATCAACCCCTCAGCCTCAAGGTTGTTGTTGCTATCGCTGCTACTTCCCCAACCACTGTTACTCCCCCAAGCCCTCTCTTTCCAAATCTGTTCAACTTCCGAAAACGTGAGCCCCTGCGTCTCAGGGACAAACACAACCACAAAGATAGCCGCAAGAACCGCAATCCCCGCGAAAATCAAGAACGTCATTCCTGTACCAGCAGATTCCACAACCGACAAGAACGTCTGCGCCACAATCAAATTACTAATCCAGTTAACCGTCGCAGACATACCACCGCATATCCCTCGGTACTGTTGCGGATATATCTCCGAGTTAACCGTCCACGGAACCGGTCCCATTCCCGGCGCAAAGAAAGCAATGTACAAAGCTAAACCAAGCACTGCAAGCCAACCGTATAGCCCCCCACCATCATCAGATGATTGTTTAAAGAACGAAACCGAGAGGATAATAAGAGACACAATGACACCGCATAGACTCGAGAGAGCAAGCTTCTTCCTCCCACAGTGATCAATGAAGTAAATCCCGACAACCGTTCCAGCAGCGTTCATGGCAGCAACGATGAGAGACAGGAACAGAGCGAGCTGGTTCGAATGAAACCCCGCCATTTGCACTATCGTAGGGCTATAGTACATAACCGTATTGATCCCAGTGAACTGCTGAAACGCCTGAAGCCCAGCTCCGGCGAAAAACGCGAGCCTCATCTCTTTCGATCTAAAAACATCCAAGTATCCAACAGTTCGTTTCCGTAGCCGCTCTTCCTCTTCAGCCGCAGAAAGATCATCAATCTCGTCCTCTAACCTAGACACGTCGTACATCTTCGTGAGCACTTGGATTGCTTCCGACTTACGGTTCTTCATGAACAGCCACCGAGGAGATTCCGGCATGAAAAGCATCAGCACGAACTGAACAACAGCGGGAACACCTGAGACGCCGAGCATCCATCTCCACGTTCCCGGAACCTGAGTGAAAGCAGAGTTGACGAGGTACGAAAGAAACTGTCCACCGGTGATCATCAACACGTTGGTGCTCACGAGTCCGCCTCTCACTTCCGACGGAGACGCTTCCGCTATGTAAACCGGCGCGGTCACGGAAGCAACACCGACTCCTAAACCAACCAAGAGACGACCTGATATCAAGACGTACGGATCAGGAGCAGCCGCCATGACGATTGCTCCAGCTGCGAAGACCACATCGGCGAAGAGAGTCGCTTTTTTACGACCGTAGTAGTCATTTATCCAACCTCCTGATGCTGCACCGATTATTGCACCAACTAAAGCCATACTTACAATAGTCTCCTACAAGATTCACATTCTTCAACGGATCAGTTACTAAAACTGAAAGTTACTTACCAGCTTGGTAAAAAGGTAAAGCAGTACCTGTAAGAAACTGCTCTGTTTAACGACCTCGAAATCATCCTTAATGTACAAAAGTGCACCGGAAATTACACCTGTAAAGTAATAATTTCTCAGAATTTGATAACACTATACAGATCCAATGAGACAATCAATGCAGATTTAGAAGAGTTCAGTTTCAATTTCAATTTACAACATTTCTACGGATGTGTCAGTGAAGAATCAAATCTAACGATTTAAAGCATCTTAATTTATTGACTGTTTCATTGTCGGGAGTGAAGAGAGACCTGTGTCATAACCGAAGAGAAGACCACCGATTCCGGCAGTGACAGTCAAACCGAGAATGTAAGAATTGCCAAAATACGACATCCTTCGCTCCGGGAACATATCCAAGTACCCGGAGCTCCCAGGTGCGGATGGGATCGTCAATGCCATCTTCTCGCTACCGGTTTGACCTCAATTTTCGAATGCACCGCACTTTGACGGAAAAAATTACTGATTCGCCGGAAGTTGAACAAGAATTAGGTGAAGGAAGGAGAATTTAAATCCCCGGCCAAACAAATTGCGATTGGTTGAATTGCCGATAATCGAGGAGGAAAAAATTAAAAATGGGAAGGAATTTGTTTCCAAATTTTGCAAAATTAACGAGATATGGATTTCTCTTCAGAATCCGGGTAATATTTCCAAACTGGGATAATAAGATAAGCGCAGGTGATTTGGATTCAGAATCGCGGAGGTAAATGTGGCGGCACAAACGCAGCCGTGAAAAATAGAAACTTTTCAAAGACGAGAAAACGTAAAAGAGGAAGGAGATAGGGAGAATTGTCTAGAGTTACAGGACGGTGATTAACAGACAAATAATGCAACTATTTACCCATGTTTTTTTCTTTCTTAATTGACGTGGCGAGACACTCTGGATAGTGTTGTCTTTATTACCAACGAACATATCAAACATCCCACTCGCGCGGATAAAAACTGTTATACTACGCGCTTTTTGCACCTCGATTCATTCTTGTCGGACTGTGGTGGAAGTTACGCGCGTAGGTACACGTGTAAGATGACTCGGATGATAAGTACAACAACCCACCCATTCTAGATCTAACGGTTTATTACGTGTAAATCTTTATTACAACAGTTATAGTAAGTCAGTGTCCGTACCTATATCACTCTATCAGCATAGAAATAATATAAGCATGCAAAATTAGATACTCCTCAATAGAGCAAGTCAATTAATACTTTTTTTCCAACGTTGCGCTCTAATCTGAGTTTTTGAAATCTTCAAATAATAATAGGAAAATTATCCCAAATATTGGAAATTTAACCATCCAAACATATCACTGATAGTAACTTTGGTTAGCCCATGTGATTGAGGCCTTTTAAGGCCCATATATTTGGTGTTGATAAATTGTACGTAAGGAGACAAATGTCAAAAATCAAACAATGAGGTCAATTGGTCAACGGGGACTACGACCATAAGAACAAAAGAAAGTGGTCAGCTCCTAAATTGTCAAAGAATAAAAGGGACTAGAAATATAAATAATTTGGACAGATATACAAAAGCAGACCAGCGGGTCTGAACAGAAGCTTCGATTAGTTGGCCAAACTGCCTCTTTCCTTTTTAGATTTTTCAAAAATTAAAAAAATGTTTTTTTTTACATTAAACGTGTGAGAGAGAGAGAGAAAAATCTCTTTGCTCTGAAATTTCAACCTTACTGCTGGTTGATCCCTAGATTTTCGCCGTGTTAGAGAAGAATCTCATTTCTTTGCTTCTTAAATCGAATTTCGTGTCGAAAACTCCTCCGCGAATCGCTTTCATCTCTCTAATTTTTTTTCCCTCTGTTACCAACTAATCTGTAAGTAATCTTCAGTGCCTTTGTTGTCTTGTCTCTTGGAAGTTGGAACTCCATTGATCCCGTAATCGGTCGTTTAGATTTCATACTTCTTGCTATAAGAACTCATGTCCATTAATTTCTGGTTTTGATTTTGATCTTTCCTTGTTGGTTTAGTTTGTAGGAATGTGGAACTGAATATCCGTGTGGATCTCGTAATTGGGCTTAGTTTTGAATCGTAAAGTTCTTATTTTGACTTTTGGTTGTCCCTTCCGCTTCGCTCTGCTAGTTTCTGTTTGGTTCGCCTAAGTTAAATCCGTGCATTTGGGGTTTTGGATTTAGAGTTGAAAATGTTTACAGTGGCAATTCCCATTACTAAAGATCTGATCTTTCTGATATTTTTAGACTATTATAATTGAAGTGTTATTGAGAGAGTCTGAAGATAAAGAATGCGTGCACCATCTCTGCTTGCGCAATGCTTGCCTGGTTTGCTGCCTCAGGACCGTGGCGGTGTGGCTGCAATATCAGAGAAGGATTTGCAGATTCCAACACCAGCTGTTGAGATCATACCTTCTAAGGTTGTTTGCTCTTTCTCGATTATACCACCAGTTACTCATAACTTCTTCATTTCCAGGGCTTTTTCGGATTCACCATGTAATTTTACCACTACATCTTATGTTGAAAAACTTTTGAATCTCGGACAAATCAAGATTAATACAGCAGACTTGCGATTCTAAGTTTTGTTTTTCTTTCTTCGTTTCTTTCTTGTGTAGTCAGCAGCTAATCAGAGGTATTCAGGAGAGAATCTAGATGTGCTCGGTTTACAAGTTTTCAAGGTACTATAAATGGAATTTTGAAGATAGTTTAACCACTTCTAAGGTTTAAGGCAACAAGAAACTTTGCTTAGAACTAGTATGTCACCAAGTGCACCGTTTGCTTTTATATATGTTCATTGAAAACTAAAGAAGATTAAGAAGATTAATCATTGTTGTTGCTTTTGCGATATTTTAAAACCTTGTTTCACTGCAACCATTAATTTCTTGCAGGGAAAAGTAAGTGTTGCTGATATCATTGGGCTCTCTGGTTCAGAAACTGCTCCTTTAAAATATGAAGGTATGTGCTTCACATGTACTTTCATCTGATATTTTCAGCTCTTTATGTAAACTTTTTCTAAGTTAAAAGAAAAAAACATTGTGCAGGTTCTCTGAAAAGTTGGGAAAGTGCTATTGTTCTTGTTGCTGTCCTTAAAAACGAGATCCGCGATGGACAGCTTAGCTTCAGGGGCAAAAGGGTCCTCGAGGTACTCTTCCTCCCAATTTATATCATCTCTTTGTCAAAGCAATGCTAAACAAACTCACCAGTTCACTTGTGTTCTGACTTGAGCAGCTAGGTTGCAATTATGGAGTTCCTGGGATATTTGCCTGCTTGAAAGTAAGTAAACCAACATGACTGCAAAGAAAGCTACTACTGTCACATTTTCTCATCATGTAAGCTTCTTTGTTTCTTTTTAAAGGGTGCTTCATCAGTCCACTTTCAAGACCTAAGCGCAGAGACAATAAGATGCACAACCATCCCAAACGTTCTTGCAAACCTCGATCAAGCTCGAGACAGGCAAATGCGTCAGCCAGAAAGCCCGCTCACACCATCAAGACAAGCCGTAGCTCCATCTGTGCGTTTCTATGCAGGAGAATGGGAAGAGCTACCGACCGTTCTGTCCATCATAAGAACCGACGTTTTCGTCGAGCCAGCTAACCAGGGAATGAGCTTGAGTTTCTCAGAGGAAGATTTCATGGACGGATGTAGCAGCCAAGACGGGAGCATCACAGGGCAACCAGATTTCTCCTCGAGACGATCAAGGAAGCTCTCGGGAAGCAGAGCTTGGGAGAGAGCGAACGAGACTGATCAAGGAGGAGAATGTGGGTATGATGTCATACTAATGACTGAGATCCCTTACTCTGTTACATCTCTGAAGAAACTATACTCTCTCATTAAGAAGGTTGGTTTCTGAATTCTGATCCTTCTCTCTCTCTAGTTCTTGACTCGGTGGTTGTCTTGTCTGTTTCCGGTTATAGTGATGGTTGTTGTGTTGGTTACAGTGCCTGAGACCGCCTTATGGCGTGGTGTATTTGGCGGCGAAGAAGCAGTATGTGGGATTCAACAGTGGAGCGAGGCATTTGAGGAATTTGGTTGATGAGGAAACTATCTTAGGAGCTCATCTTGTTAAGGAAACTACGGACAGAGATATTTGGAAGTTCTTCCTCAAGTAAGGTGTACAAGAACTCACTCTTGCAGCAAAACATAAGTTGGAAAGAAGTCAAGTACAAAACATTTTTCTTGTTGTATAATGTATTGCAACATCATTGAAGTTTTCATCATCATTTCGCTCTTCTTTATAGTCTTTTGATGGTTCCTTCATTTTTTGTTTTACTACGGAGTCAAAAGTTGGCCAGTGATCTACTTGACTCTTCTGTTTTGTCCATTAATCAACAGGAATTCATTTGTATAATGTAGTGAAGATTGATACTAGCATATTATAATGGAAATACAAAAATCTTAAGTTTTCTTCTTTTCTGTTTTCTTTGAGCAAAATCCCAATTTCCTGAGTTTTTGATCAATTGAACATTGGTTTGCATATGACGTATGCATACACAAAGTGACAAAACAACTTTGATTTGACAATTTCCAATTTTCATTACAGAAGCAAACTGATGGAGTATTAGTTATGCATAAAAACCAGACCAAATGTTATGTCAAAATAATCGAAACTCTGTTCCTGCAAAATCTCTCACTGATAAAAGAAACTGTACGGAAAAGCAAAAACAAATCCGAATTTCGCAAACCTAATCTCTGGGGACGGATGAGCCGATATCGGTCAACGGCTCAGTTCCGTCGACTCTGATTCCGGTGCGACGGACGGAGTCAAACAACGGAAGAACCCTTTTGCGGTGGTGCATGGGTCGAGAGATCTCCTCGTCCGCATCAATTGAGACTGTTTCGACACCGAGCTCCCTCAGACGAAGCCCAAGCTTCTCGCCGACGCGCGACGCCGTCTTCGAGTCCCAGAAATTGTTAGAACGAGGGTATCGGTAGAGATTGGCGCGGCTCTGCGCTAGAAACTCCTGCTCGGAGGATGAGGCCATGGCTACGATCGTGGAGGTTCCTGGTTGAGTCACTTGCGCCGTGATCTTACGGCACGATAACACCAGCTGAAGGAGATGGTGACGGTGGGTCCCATTCATTGCTCACCGTATTGCTTTTTTCTCGATGATTCTAAAGAGTAAAGATCTCTCCTTGTTGCTCACGGAGGAGGAGATTGAGATTTTGCTTCTTTAAATTGGAATAAAATGTGTTTTTTTTTTTACTTCCTTTCCAAGCTCGTCTTTCCCATTTATTTCCCTTTTATTTTATCATAACTTAAATACTAATTTTTTTATGTTCAATTGGAATTGGAGCCTAGAGAGTAGAGACTTTGGTCGGAAATATTTTGTTTGTGTGTTATGCAATCAGGTTTTCTCATCAATCTTTGCAGTGGATGCAAATGCAATTCAACCTCATGCCTTGTTTTTTACCTTCCAGTGATAACGTCATTGCATCAAACACGAATCCTGAAACATTTTTTAGTCTAAAAAGTATTTGAAAGTATTATTAGCATTGTTTTAAGTGTCACACTCACATTTACAGTTATGAAAACTCGTATTATTAGCACTTCTTATCTCACAATTTTATCAAAATTCCCAACTCAGAAAAATGCCATACCCAACATTAGTCCTTTGAAGTGAGAACATTTATTAATAAATAGAGTAATTTGATATTTAAAAACAAATCGCCCGTATAGCTCAGTGGTAGAGCGTCAGTCTTGTAAACTGAAGGTCCGTAGTTCGATCCTGCGTGTGGGCACTTTTTGGTATTTTGTTTATTAACTATTTTATCTTTTTTTTGTGGAAATGAAAAACCCTGAAAATGATTAACGTGAAACGTTTTATCGAAGAGAAGCGCGAAATTTCGAAAATCGAATGTGGGACTCCACTCAATTCAAAAGTCAGCGACGAAGAACCTTCTTCTTTTCTATGCAGTGGCATTGATTGATTCTTCATTTCTTCTGCTTATCTTCTTCTTCGATCGAATCTCTGGAATCTGGAGAGGAAACCAATGGATCTACCTGAAGCATGCTGGGAATCGATCTGTAAACTCATCGACAAAGACGATTATCGATTCCTGGAATCTGTCTCACTCGTATCAACCTCATTCCTCTCAATCACCAATCACGTTCGCTCCACTTTCACCATCACCGACCGGACCGTTCCCTTACTCCACCGCCACCTCCGCCGTTTCCGTAATCTGAAGCGTGTCAGATTCTATGATTTCACTAAGAATCCCGTTTCGACTCTCTTGCAAGTTTCGCGTTCCGGTCTGCATCTAGAATCCCTTGATGTCTGGGCAATGCCGTATTTCCCAGATTCGGAGAAATCGGGGATGAAGATGATGAGTCATCTCAAGGAATTTAACGTCGGTGGAATTGACGAACTGCGAGAAATCGATCTGGTTTCGATCGGATTGTGTTTCCCATTTCTCCAGAAGCTGCACATAGGCTACATCGACTCTCTTCCAGGTCCCGTCTTAGACTCTGCGATTATCAGTCTTTCCTCAAATCTCCCAGGATTGTTGAAGATTGACGTTACTGGTAATTCCCTAATGACAGATAAGTCTCTGATTTCTCTCTCGGAGAATTGTGTCCTCATGAGAGAAGTGATCATTTGTGACTGCCAGGGAATTTCATCTGATGGCATCGAGTTCCTCCTCCGAAACTCTAAGAACTTAGAGTCTCTTGCGGTCAACTTCATCGGATTTGCGCTGGAGGAATCTTTCTCCAGCGATGCTTTCGTATACGCTCGTCGTTTGTCTGAGCTTGATCTCTCCGGTTCGATTATATCCGTTGAGTTTCTGCGTTCCATCGCCGATGCAGAGCTTCCTCTGAAGAAGTTAAATCTCTCCTGTTGTAAAGGTCTCGATTTTGATGGGATCTTGTATTTGGTTTCCAAGTGCCAAACACTTGTTGAGTTGAATCTTAGAGGATCAAATTTCCTCACTGATGAGATGGTGGCGAAGCTGGTGGTGTTCCTCCGGTGTTTGACCTCTGTAAACCTCAGCTGGTGCTCCAAGTTAACTGGTGTATCGTTCTTCAACATCGTTGAAACGTGTGTTGCCATCAAGTATGTGAAAATGAAAATGACGAGTTTTGGAGTGGAAGAAACTTCAAAGGAAGTGGATATCATCAAGTCAGGGCTCAAGTCTTTGCACATATCTGGAAACCAGAGTTTGAGAGATGAGTGCATCGAGAAGATATCACGGCATTGCCCTTTTTTAGAAACTCTTGAGTTGGAAGGTTGTACTGCCATCACTGGAGATGGGATGCTTCAAGTTTTGAGGAATTGTGGGAAGCTAACATATTTGAATATAGAAGAATGCAAGGGGATAAAGTGTATTGGGGTGATAGACTTTGAGCTTCCAAAGTTGGAGACTTTGCGGACGTGTGGGAGTTGGATCAACGACCAAGAACGAGATACGATCAGGAAAATGTGTGGAGGATTGTTGATTCTTGATCTGAGAGGAAGCTTCAACGTGAGATCAAGAGGGGTGAAGGAAATTGTGCGGCGATGCACACGTTTAAGAGCGATATACCTTGATAAGTGTGAAGCTGATGATGAGATTTTCACTTGGTTGGTTTGTGAAATTCCATCTCTTAAGAAAATCGTGTCGCCGTCTGGTTTTTCTCTAAGTTTAGAACTCAAGAACTTGTTGCTGCGTCATGGATGTGTTATCTACTAACAACATTGACGGTCGGTTTGAGCCGAGTAACTTAAGGATTGGTTTGTGAAACATACCAAAAAAGAATGAATGTTTCTCACTTTTCGTGTTCATGTCATATTTCTCACTTTCCACTTTTCTACTTTGTATTTTTATTTTGTTGTTGTTCAAAGTACCTTGCACCTTTCTTCTGTTTAAAAAATAAAAACCAATGAAAAAAAAGAGAAAAAAAAGAGGTAGCCTTTCTTTAACTACCCAAAATACTGTAAAGTCTTCTCTTGTTATGTTTTCTCTAGCTTTAACCGGGTTTAAAGCTTATATTATTGACTGTGAACTCGGCTTAATCGGGTTTAAGTTGTGAAATTACGTGGGGTGATTACAAAAATAGTACAAGAGTGGAGTGTCGATAAGTGTTTGTCGAGTAAAAGAGGAAGCACTTTAAAATTCATTTTTCTTGAACATGAAATTAAGTGAAATAATATAATAAGAAAATACAGTTAGTAATAAGTAATAACAGATGATGACAATTGTAAGTATGAATTATGAGTGGAGCTGGCTTGGGTGAGCTGGATCAGGAAGACAACCATGAAGTCCATAGCATTTCTCACAAGTCAAATGTCCTTGGATCCCGTTACACACTTACACTACACCCCGTGATAATCTTTAATATTTATTTATATTATAAACCATAACAACACTGAATTCAAAAGTTTATAGTCTACAGTACTAATTTTCATGTTTTTTTGTTGTTGTTCAAATTAGGCCTGGGCATTCGGGTTTCGGTTCGGGTTCGGGTCGGTTCTATTCGGGTTCGGGTCTTTTCGGGTTGCTAAATTTTAGACCCGTTCGAGTTTAGGAAAATTTCGGTTCGGTTTCGATTCGGTTCCTGTCGGGTTCGGGTCGGTTCGGGGCTAAATTTTTATGGACCCGTTCGGATTTATACAAATTTTGGTTCTTATTGGGATCTCATTCGGTTCTGATTCGGGTCGGTTTTTATCGGTTTTTTTAACCAAATATCCAAAATCCTACAAAATAACCGATAAAATCTTGTTATAATCCATCTTCTACTAAATATTTTTGGACTTTTCGAATATTTTGATTATTTTGTTCTAAATATAACTATTATATTAGATTTATAATTGTAACTTTAGTTATTTTTTAGTATTATAAGCTATTATAAGTCTAAAATATAACTAATATTTTGGATATATAATTATATTTTGAATATTTTTTTTTTTTTGATAACTTTGGTATTCGGGCAGGCACATTCCCGACTATCCCCATAAGTGGGGTCCAGCGCCCCAATGGAAGGGATGTTAAATCCGTTGTGGCCGGGACTCGCGCCCCAACGGAAGGGATGTTAAATCCGTTGTGGCCGGGACTCGAACCCAGATAGCGGATACCTCAACTGAAGATCCTTTACCACTGGACCACAAGTCCCGGTTTCTCTGATTCACTTTCCAACCTACTTCTACTAATTCATTTCTTACTAAACTCTAGGGACTCTATTTGGTAAAAATGTTATAAGAATCAATAATAACTCTAGTGACTCCCTTTACTATTTCAATATATGATTCTTTTTGTTGATCCAAAACATTTCAATCTGAATAAATAGGTGATAGTCGTTGTTGGTTGCTGAGCAAGTGGGTCCACGCGGAATAAGCAAAAACCAATGGAAGGGAGACAACGCTCGAAAGATGAGGAGATCCAACGGTCATAATCTAACGGGCGTCATTCTTGGCGCGTTTTTTGGTCCCAAGTGTCTTCCTTTGATTCTTAGACCCGCCGTTACGTTTTTTACCATTAAAATGTTTCTTAAGAAATAGTTGGGTTTTTTTTTTACAGTTGGATTACTGATTCTACAAATACTACGTCGAGATTGCAAAATTACTCACTTACTTACAATATGAGATTGTGAATCATTTTTTGTTACCACAACATATTAGTTTATTGGGCCTATATTGAGCCATAACAAGCCCAACGGATCTTAAAGAGAAGCGTTTCGAAGTTTAAATGTTGTGGTGGGGATCCCACGTTCGATCGAAAAAGTCAACAAAGAAGAAATTTGTATTTTTTTATGCATTGCCGCCATTAATTGCTTCTTCTGCTTATCTTCTTCTTCTTCGATCGAATCTGGACTCTAGAGAGTAAACCAATGGATCTACCTGAAGCATGCTGGGAATTGATCTGCAAACTCATCGAGAAGGACGATTATCGATTCCTGGAATCTGTCTCACTCGTATCGACCTCATTCCTCTCCATCACCAATCGCGTTCGCTCTACTTTCACCATCACCGACCGGACTGTTCCCTTACTCCACCGTCATCTCCGCCGTTTCCGTAACCTGAAGCGCGTCAGCTTCCATCATTTCACTAAGAATCCCGTTTCGACTCTCTTGCAGGTTTCCCGTTCCGGTCTAGATCTGGAATCGCTCGATGTCTGGGGAATGCCGTATTTTCCAGATTCCGAGAAATCGGGGATGAAGATGATGAGCAATCTCAAGGAATTTAACGTCGGTGCAATCAAGGAACTGCGAGAAATCGATCTGGTTTCGATCGGATTGTGTTTCCCATCTCTCGAGAAGCTGCACATTGGCTATATCGACTTTCTTCCAGGTCCCGTCTTGGATTCTGCGATTATCAGTCTTTCCCAAAATCTCCCAGGATTGTTGAAGATTGACGTCACTGGTAATACCTTAATGACAGATAAATCTCTGATTTCTCTATCGAGGAATTGTGTCCTTCTGAGAGAAGTGATCTTACGTGACTGCGATCTCATTTCATCTGATGGCATCGAATTTCTTCTGCGAAACTCTAAGAAGTTAGAGTCTCTTGCGGTCAGCGGAATCGGATGGCCGCCGAAGGAATCTTTCTCCACTGATGCTTTCGTATACGCTCGTTGTTTGTCTGAGCTTGATCTCTCCGGCTCGTCGATATCCGTTGAGTTTCTCCGTTCGATCGCCGATGCAAAGCTTCCTCTGAAGAAGCTTCTTCTCTCGTATTGTGAAGGTATCGATTTTGATGGGTTATTGTATTTGGTTTCCAAGTACCAAACACTTGTTGAATTGAGTCTTAAAGGATCAAGTTTCCTCACTGATGAGATGGTGACGAAGCTGGTGGTGTTCCTCCGGTGTTTAACCTCTGTAAACCTCAGCTGGTGCTCCAAGTTAACTGGTGTAACGTTTTTCAACATCGTTGAAACGTGTGTTTCCATCAAGCGTGTGAAAATGAGAGTGACGAGTTTTGGAGTGGAAGAAACTTCAAAGGAAGTGGATATCAACATCAAGTCAGGGCTCAAGTCTTTGTACATATCTGGACACCAGAGTTTGGGAGATGAGTGTATCGAGAAGATATCACGGCATTGCCCTTTTTTAGAAACTCTTGACTTTGGAGGTTGTAATGCCATCACGAGAGATGGGATGCTTCAAGTCTTGAGGAATTGTGGGAACCTAACATCTTTGAATATAGAAGAATGCATTGACATAAAGTGTATTGGCGTGGTAGATTTTGAGCTACCAAAGTTGGAGACTTTGCGGACGTGTGGAAATTGGATCAACGAGCAAGAACCATATACGATCAGGAAAATGTGTGGAGGATTGTTGACTCTTGATCTGAGAGGAAGCTTCAACGTGAGATCAAGAGGGGTGAAGGAAATTGTGCGGCGATGCACGCGTTTAAGAGCGATATTCCTTGATAAGTGTGAAGCTGATGATGAAGTTTTCACTTGGTTGGTTTGTGAAATCCCATCTCTTAAGAAAATCGTGGGGCCGTCTGGTTTTTCTCCAAGTTTAGAACTCAAGAACTTGGCTCTGCGTCATGGGTGTGTTATTTACTAACAACATTGGCGAGACTGGTCGGTTTGAGACGAGTAACTTAAGGATGAATGAATGAGAAAAAGGCTTCATGTTTCTCACTTTCTGTGTTTATGTCATATTTCTCTCAATTTCCACTTTCCTTTGTATTTGTATTTTTATTTTTATTTTGTTTTGTTTTTGTTCAAAGTACTTTGTACCTTTCTTCTATTTAAAAACCATTGAAAAAAAGAAAAAGGAGGTAGTCTTTCTTTAACTACCCAAAATAAAGTCTTCTCTTGTTCTGTTTTCTCTAGCTTTAACCGGGTTTAAGTTGAGACCACTATCATATGACAGCATTGACGAGAGTGATCGTTTGAGCCATGTTTTGACATAGAAAGTTTACCTTTTCCTTATGTAGAAGAGAGGATAGATGCTTGATCTTACTACAAGGAAAGACCATAGAGATCACTAACCAATAATGTAACAAAATGAAATTATCTGTGATTAACCGATTCGAATAGCCTTGTATAATGTAAAAGTCATGGTTAACATTGATCAGGACAGATGTTCCTTTCGCAGGATTCAGTTTACCTTTCACACGTGCAGAACCACAATCCGATTTCGATATGTTAGTCATGTCAACTTTTAATCTTGACCCACGCTATGCAAAAGGCCCGTATAGCTCAGTGGTAGAGCGTCAGTCTTGTAAACTGAAGGTCTGTAGTTCGATCCTGCGTGTGGGCACTTTTTTTACCACCTATTTTAATATATTATTTATTACCTGTAGTCTGTAGAAAATTTCATATCTGATATGATAATGATAAGTGCACTAGTATATTAGCAATTCACTGGATATATCGTATGCACCCTATGCAGGGCATCAAATGGTACAGCTGCACATCGATACAAACCGTTTCGGACATTTGACGCATTCTCCATCTTCCGGAATGTACCGTATGTTCATCATTGTGTAACCACAATGTGTGTGATAGATAGATGATAGGTCAGTAACTAATTAATTATTGCTACTAATTGTTTGCTTACCCTTGTAGAAAAAGGTTCTTACTTCTTTATGACATACTATAGGCCACTAGGCGTTATATATTGTTATTTGAAAAAGTAAAACGCGTAGTCTTGTTTGGATATGTCTTTGTGTTTAGCTTTAGTGGATTAGTAAGGAATTTTAATTTTCCTACCAGTAGATTACGTGCTGATTAGACAATAAATGTACGCTATAGGTTAAAAGACCTTCCGTGATAGATGGTTTTTATATGTGTTTTCGTACCAATAAAAGTTACCCCAATTTCCACCTGCTATATATTGGAAACTCTTTAGGGCATGCACAATGCTAACATTAGGTGCTTAAGATGATGCTTAGAGAATCTTGGAATTAAATTAAATCAAAAACACCCATAAAATGAAGGTCTGATGCTTAAGTAGGATCAATTAAGAACCAATGTGTAATGCGGAGTGGAGTGGCCACTACCAAGAATCGTTGACAAAGATCTTAAAATAAGTGTTTGTCGAGTAAAAGAGGAAGCACTCTAAAATTCATTTTTCTTGAACATGAAATTAAGTGAAATACTGTAATAAAAAATACAGCAAGTACTACTAATAAAGTAATAAATAATAACAGATTATGACAATTGTAACTTTGTAAGTATGACTGTATGAATCATGAGTGGAGCTGGCTTGGGTGAGCTGGAACAGGAAGTCAAGTAGACAACCATGATTCATGAAGTCCATAACAGTTCTCATAAGTCAAATGTCCTTGGATCCCGTTACACTGCACCCCGTGAGAATCTTTAATATTTCTTGATTAAACTATATAAATTAATAACAATACTGAATTCAAAAGTTTATTGTTTATAGTCTATGGTCTGTAGTCTATAGTACTGTTTTTTTTGTTGTTGTTGAAATGCTAAAGTATAATTTTTATCTTCTTGTTTTACTGTTAAGAAACAAACGTATGGTCAACATAATCTACGAACATGATAATCATGAAACAGTGATGAAAAATGTGAAGTTGTTAGTGATATACATGAAAACCTATTGGAAATTAGAACACTTCTAAAAGAAGATCTATGGACTATGGCAAAGCAAAAAAGAGAGAGAGTTATCCGAACGTATAAATTCATACACTGTCTTTGAACGCGAGGCTCGGCCATGTTTTCCTCATTAGGATTTAGGATGTATAGTGTTTATACTTTGGCTTGAAACCGATAATTGTATGAGTTACATATAGTGTTTATTAGTTCACCTAATTAGCATTGGCCATGCTAGTTGCTAGGGTTCTAGTTTGATACCATATTTGCTTCCATTTTGATGGAAAATTTCATTAAAAAAAATTATGAAACATATTTGTAGACTATCTTATCCCAACAACTACCTACTCTACTGATTCATTTCCTACTAAGCTCTAGTAACTCTTAAAATGTTATAAGAACATATCAATAATTTAATATTTCAATCTGATTCTTTTTGTTGATCCAAAATATCTCCATCTTGAATAAAAAGTGATAATCGTTGGTTGCTGAGCAAGTGGGTCCACGCGGAAGAAGCAAAAACCAATGGAAGGGAGACAACATTCGAAAGTTGAGGAGATCCAACGGTCATAATGTAACGGGCGTCATTCTTGGCGCGTTTTTTGGTCCCAACTGTTTTCCTTTGATTCTTAGACCCGTTACGTTTTTTTTATCATTAAACTGTTTTTTAAATATTCGATTCTAGAAATATTACAGGTCGAGATTGCAGAATTCTTTACTTTCTCAGGGGCATTACTTATTGTCAAGCCTTGGTAAAAAAATAAAATAATAATCTACTGTTAACTATAGATGATTTTTAAAAAATCCCATTCGAATATACCATATGAGTTTGTGAATCATTTTTTGAGAAAATTTAAAATTCAGCGTTATTCAATTCTTGCCTTGTCTTAAGTCTTAACAGTTTGCCTGTTTTTTGTTCCCCTTTAAGTCTCATGTTTAACTTGTACGATACTAACAAAAAGATAATCTCTACAATACAATGAAGACCGGCACACTTAGGTGAGATAATTAAAGAAATGCCAAATGGGGACAAGAACCAAACATCAACAATTATAACAACGCGTTTTTGACATTACTTCCTTTTCAATTTAACAATAAAGCGATGTCTATGTTTATGTTTAACTACACCCCTACCTTCTTCACGCGTTTTCTGCATTTTCTTTTATTTTTTTTTTATTTTTTTTTTAATACAAAAAGGTTGAGTGATCTTTTTTTCACTAAATCAGTCTCTTTTTCTTTTTATAATGAAATATTTATCATACACTTGTTAAGATTCTGTAAATCACGGCTTTATCTAGTTGTAGACTTTAACTTATATCAGGTAAGTAGTTCTTCTTCGGATCTTCGTTATGCCAATGTATAATGTAATTATCAGAATTCAGAAATTTTAACAAAATAGACTAAAACATTAGTATATAGTATATACCCATCAAAAGATTAAACAAATTCCATATCATTAGTGAAAATGATCTATCAAATCTTTTTGCTTCTTGTAACAATTTTAAAGTTGTTGATCTATATATCATAAAAAAAATCCATGACTAATGTTTTAAACCGTGACTAACGTTTGAATTGAATAGATAAAGAATTAAAGACTACATGAGTCTCTAGAGTTTCAAACATTTTCTTACAAAACATATGTTTGAGAAGTCATGTTCAGACTAATTTCTCATTCACTTTGTTTGATTAATCCGTCTTTTCCACTTTGAATCGTCCCTAATTCTATTGACTTCCTCAAAACAAGAAAAGAAGTAAAAATAAAGGAGTAGTAACGTCCATGTTTGATTCATTATAAAAAACAAAAAAAAACGTTATGTTAATTCAACGGTAATATAAAGAGGAAAAACAAATTCCCTGAAATTATACTATTTAATGGTCTAAAAAAGTATTTAATGAAACTCTCTCTTTCTCTCCTCTATAAAGAACAACAATTTCCAAGTTTTCCTCTATCACCACAAAACTCTGTTTTCAAGCTCTCTGTTTCTCAGATCTTCTCTCTGTTTTTTCGGAAAAAGAAGAGTTTGATTTCAACAGTTATGGTGAGAATATTCCTTCTCTACAATCTCTTAAACTCTTTTCTTCTCTCTTTAGTACCAAAGAAGCTCCGAAGTCTCTTACCTCTCTCTTGGTTCGACACAACTCTCCCCAAGAACCCATCACCGTCGCCGTCGATGTTACCTTCACCGTCACCGTCATCTGCCCCGGCACCGACAAAAAGAACAGATCCTGCGGAGCTCAAACGGGTTTTCCAGATGTTCGACAAGAACGGAGACGGTCGAATCACAAAGGAAGAGCTCAACGACTCACTCGAGAATCTCGGAATCTACATACCAGACAAAGATCTTACCCAGATGATCCACAAAATCGACGCAAACGGCGACGGATGCGTCGACATAGACGAGTTCGAGTCTCTGTACAGCTCGATCGTCGAGGAGCATAACAACGATGGAGAAACAGAGGAAGAAGACATGAAAGACGCGTTTAACGTGTTTGACCAAGACGGAGATGGTTTCATCACTGTGGAGGAGCTTAAATCGGTCATGGCTTCCTTGGGACTCAATCAGGGGCAAACCCTAGAAGGTTGCAAGAAGATGATCTCGCAAGTTGATGCAGATGGTGATGGTAGAGTCAATTACACAGAGTTTCTTCAGATGATGAAAGGCAGTGGCTTTACCAGCAGTAATTGATCTTTTAATTAGAGAGGAGAGTTTGTGTTCATTCGATTGATTTGTTTGTTTTTCCTTTTTCTGTGTAAATAATTTTCTGATGATTAATCAAACACATCATAATCTGGACTTATGTTTGTTTAGTGTTCTTTAATTATGTGTAATGTGTGTGGGAGTGTATATATATTAGCTTAATGTTCTCTTATAATCTATGGTTAATACAGTTTCTCACATTACATCCCCATAAACTAAGATTCAACAACATTCCCATAGCAGTTTCACAAAATTATTAACATGTGACTTAAACTAACTCCCTGACCATTTCTAAGACTAATTGCGAGGTCTGCCACTTCTACCGAACGTGCCAGAATATTGTATGTATGCATTATTTCTGCAGGCAATGTTTTGGAGGTACATCGTCTCCCTTTAGTTTTGTTTCGATTTAGCATATAATATGATTTTTATATCTTTTACTTTGTGTTATGTTTTGCAGGATTAATTGAGTCTAATCATATGCTGTCCGTTCTACGCCTGTGATAAAATTGTATCACACGACCTCATTTACAAAAAGATACATGAAGAAGCAAAAATGAGCTACACATTATCTTTGAAGAATAGTTACTAACAAGTAAAGTACATACATTATTTATTAATTGTCTATCATTAATTGACATTTTGCTTCACTACTAAAATGGACATTTACTAACTTGTACAAGTATAGTGCCTTTCAAGAAATCGCCTCTATTACAAACACAGTTGTCGAAATAGGTAGAGGTTAGTTTATCTATTCAAATGTTTTTTTTTCTCTATTTTTAAGGTTTTTTATTTATTTTATAATCAATTTTATTATAAATAAATCTAATCAGGGTTAGGAGCTCCAGTTTGGGATGCAATTTGGGAAAGAAAGACATTTTTCTAATGGCTCTTATCATCATCACATGTGATGTGTTCCGTAAATTGACGGGAACAAGATAAGAATGAGAAATTTGGAGAATGAAATATAGTTTCCGAAGTATTCCCTTATTATAATAGGACGAGAAATGACGGGAATGATAATGAGAAGGAAACATGAAATTTGGGAATAAAAAATTAATACTGAAGTTTTAATAAACCGGGAAAATTGAAAATACTTCGAGAAATTACAGGAATATACAGGAAATTTTGGGAAAATATTGAAAAATACAAAGAATCTCAGAAAAATATGAAACATTCGGGATATTTAAATAAAAAATATCTAAGTTTCAATTCTTTTTTAAACGGGAAAATTGGGAAGTACCATACGACCATACCCTTCCCGAACCCTTTACTTACCCATTTGAATAAAATACATGTTCCCAAACAGAAAAATGCAATTTGCCATTCCCAAAAAATTCGTGAAATTTTAAATGGGTAAAGGTGAGAAGCGCATGGCTAAACCATGAAATTCTTTTCCTTTTTTGTGATTTTTTTTGTATATAAAGCAACAAGCATTCATTATTCATAGTTGATTTATTAGAGAGCATCTTGTTTACTTTGCAATAACTCACAATCTATAGTCTCAAACTCCTTTTCCATATCTTGTTAGTAGATTCTCGGAGTTTGAAAAAAGGAAAGTCAACCTTTGAGTTTCCATCGTATATAATTTGGGAATTTGTCAGAATTACACACAAAGAAAGGGAAACTAAGCAGCAAGGCAAACAAAAAATGGGGGAAGAAGAGCAAAACCCTAACTCGATCTACATTCCTCATGAGCTGCTGGAACAAATGGTAATTCGACTGCCCTTGAAATCGATCCAAAAATGGAGAACAGTCTCAAAAGAATGGAGATCAATCCTGGAGTCGAGGAGGTTCGGTGATAAGCACATGAGTCTTCGAAAGAGCCGGAAACTCTTGGCTGCTTACAACTGCGACTGCGGCGGGCGGCTTCGTCGCCTCCCCGACTCCGAGTCACGGTTCAAAGGAGACGAAGAGATCGTCTATATCCACTGCGACGCCCCAAGACTCTCGTTGACATGCGACGGCTTGGTCTGCTTCCTTGAACACGATTGGGTCATCGTTTTAAACCCGTCGACAAGACAACTCCGACGATTCCCTTCCGGCTTAACGCCCCACCATACGTTCAGATATGTCTTCGGTAATAATTTATCAATGATTTTTTTTCTTTTTCTTTTTAGAGTCGAATTTTGGCACTAGAAAAAGTTAAAAACTCAAAAACTTTCTTTCAGGACGTTGGCCCCTTTTCCCTCGAGGATATTGGGCAATGGGATTCGGTAGAGACAGAGTTACAGGAAGGTATAAAGTGGTGAGGATGTGTTTTACTTTCCGAAAGATTAACCAAAAATATCCTGACGTGGAATGTGGTGTTGCTGATGTTGTAACTGGTGAATGGAAGAAACTGCTGAGCTCACCTTCTAATGTGGTCAAAGTGGAAAAGAAATCGGCCACTGTGAATGGATTAGTGTATTGGTTAGGCCTTAAGAAAGGACAGATGGAGATGGATTACAAAATAATAGCCTTGGATCTTCACAAAGAAGAGTTCATAGACGTATCTGTTCCGGCTCAATGGGTCTCGCGGGAAACGCAGATAGTGAACCTTGAGGACCACCTAGCCATAGCCAACACGATAGCTAAGCCTTATTGGGTTCTAGAGATCTGCATCATGGGTAGAGAAGATAAAAGGTGGAGAAAGGTTTACACCATTACTTTACATAGGTTTACACCATCAGTTTATTTCACGCCTGTGGCGGTTTCTAAGCGAGGGAATCTTGTCTTCTATGACAATGAGAAGAGACTGTTCAAATATTATCCACGGCCAGATGAGTTTCGTTGTCTATCGTTAGACACTTGTGTCATATCTCGTTACGTGGAGAATTTGGTTCCGTTTCCTTTAAAGCCAAGCCATACGTATCCTAATCAGGTAAATTCGGATTCTAAGAAGAGGACTTCCATCTGCCGCTTGTTTTCGAGAAGTTGTTGGATAACCAAAGTTTTGCAATGGAATGGATATAGGATCCTGGATATTCTGTTTACCTCTCTAGTAATAGTTGGTTATGTTTGGTGTCCTCTCTAAGAGTTATTTATCTGTCAAACTATTATATAGTTCCGCTTTACTTATTTAAGTATTTAAATATTATAATATACTTATTATTTTGGTACCTACCTCTTTCGATTAACATTCAAATCGATATAAGTGTACATAATCCCATTGACTACATATAAACGCTTGCCCTTTCTCTTTGCTCTTCTATGCACGCACATCCGATGTGGTATTATCCAAAATTATGGTTTAGCATAAGGGAATATTTACTTTGTTCCCTCCCAAGATGTCTTCTGCGTAGATGTTTCATTTACTTTGTTTTCCAAAGGTTGCTGGTACAATGTTCTTAATTTCTTTATCTCAACCATGGCATGCGAAAGTATGATGTAAAAACCACGTGCACTGCCTTCACCAAATTGCGTATTTAAACTTTATACACATGACACATATGTATGTCATGTACTCGACAACAAGGTCGAACAGACTCGAGCTAAAATAAAGCCAAATGAAAGAAGTACAATAATTTCCCTAATTTTAGAAATAATTTACACATTCTTAAGAATGATTTACACATACTTGATGAGATTGATTTACATATTTTTAGGATATTGGACATCTCATATATCATCCGTGTATGAAGTATGATAAGGATCCTAAAAATGTTTAATATATTTCAAAATAAAAGAATCCGGAAAGTTCTTTATCGAACAAAGTTTGATATTTGAAACTTAGTTTGTTTTTTATATTTTTTTAAATATTGGTTTACTTGTTTTTGTTCATAAAAAAATAAATCAGCGTATTTTAATAATTTATTTAGTGCTACTATTGAAAATGAAAAAATACTATACGTTTTCCAATAACTAGCGTGCTTATTACATTTTATATATGCTTCAAAACCAAATTGACAAGAAACCCCAGCCCATTTCAAGCAATAATACATAAGCTGGTAATGGGCTATTGATTCTCCAATTTAGGGTCCATCAAGAATTCGAATTCAAAAAACATAAACAGATCATACGTCTTACGGTTGTGGCGCCATTAGCAGAAACGAAGAGAAGTTGCTTCTTCTCTTCTTCTTCTTCTTCTTCAAGGTGATATGTCGAAATTTTTCAATTCGGATTCCATATCTATGCTTATCTGTTTCTGATGATGGAGTGTACCTTCCCTGTTTTGTAGCATTTGAAACTGACTTCATTGACAAGTTCCTCGTCGTTTCTCCTTTTGGATCTCTGTGATTTCGTCTACTGAAAAACATGATGGAAAATATCGACATTGATGAGGAAGAACCGAATGTAAGAACCGATTCTCTCGCTCGTCCTTTTCATCTGCTTCTAGTTTGAATTTCCGATCAAATTTTCTCTGCCTACGATCATTTCCGTGGAGGATGATATTAGCGCTTTTTCTGACGAATTCAAATTTCGGGAAAATTTTGACTGACAATACAATATCAGGAGCCTATTAATGGAGTTCCTGAAGTAATTCAGGAAGAAGCGAATGTAAGAACCGATTCTCTCTAGAGGTGTCAATCGGGCCAGCTCGCGTCCGCCTGGACCTGTCCATCGGGCTTTATGTTTTTGAGATGTCTGTGCGGGTCGGCCCGCCGCGGGTTGCGGACAAAATTTCTAGGCCCAAGCCCGCCCCGCATGTTTTGGCGGGCTTTGCGGGTTGGCCCGCAAGCATCATGACTGGTGTAGAATCTGTTACTGTTACAATCAAAATGCAAGAACAAATCAACAAATACTTCACATTATTCGTCAAAAAAGAAACTATTAGGTTTATTCACTGTTACACAAAATTAAAAGATGAAATATCACTTGAGAAGAATGATACAATCAAACCAACCTCCAAATGTTCATAAATCTGGCCTAATAATCATGTGTTCAAGAAGCACAATATAGCAAATTTCAGGTTTTAATCTACTCATTGTCATAGAGTTTCATTGCGAGTACTGTGTTAAGTTACCGTTAGATGTTGCCACAATGTAACCATCAGCTACATGTCAAAAAAACTTTTTATTAGCATCTGCCATTGTCCATTTTTTACTATGACATTCACATTCATGTTTTGTACTCTGTTCCTTCTCTTTGCAGGAACGCCAAAACATAGTCAGTTCCAACGAAACAACGATCTTCCTTACTTCCCCTTAAGCCATAAAGGAAAAAGAAACTGTTCCAATCATTTTTCAAGAAACAGACATATACTTACTTTAATTACTTGGCCAGGACCAGCACCGTATTCACCATCAGAGCCCTGAGAAGCAATGTGTGAAAGCAAACTAAGTACCAAATGAAAAACTTCATGTAACAATAATAAGAACAAAAAAAAAAACATAAACTTTGAGGCAGCAAATCAAAATCAAAAAGAATGGATGAGAAAATCAGTAGAGTTTCCACAATTGGTTTAGATAGCTAACAAACCAAATGAATTTGAAACTCCTAACCTGGCAGCGTAGATGGCGTTGTTTTCTAATTCATCATCCACAGACTCTCCAAGCCAAGCAATTGAATGAAGAATCCAGTAGCACAGCCAAGGTCGGCTGTCCAAAATCCAATTTCCAAGTTAATCTATTTGGCATCATAAAATCCAAACAAACTCTTGAACATGTGAATTTCTAACCAAATTTGTGCGAATTTTAAAGGAAAATCTGAATTCTCTCAAGTGATTGTCTAAACAAAGAGACTCCATTAAGAAAGAAACAAGTTTCGAACTTCTGATTGTCGCCACAGACCAATCACGCATGTCCTCCTTATTAAACATCACAAAGAAATTGTAAGCTTCCATGGAGCTTCAGGAAACACTACAAAATTGAAGAACTTCGGAAACAAGAAATTCTATTTGGAAAGAGAGATGATTTCTATTTCAAAGAAGAAATTCGAAAACAAGAAGATCCCATTCATTCACGTTAAATCTCTGAATTTTTTCTTTTGTTAGAAACTCCAGTTCTCCATCGTTGCCTCGTTGATATCAAAGTGAAAAAGTGTCGGAAAGTAGATCTATGGTCGGGTTGCCCGCCTGCCCGCAAACCCGATGCGGGTTGACCCGCCCAGAACCGACGCCCATATGGGTCACGCCCGCTAGACCCGCTATTTTGCGAACATATTTTATTGGGCCCGAGCCCGCCCCGCAATTGTTCATATGGGCTTGGCCTGCGGGCTTCGGGATGGACTGACACCTCTAATTCTCTCACTCGTCGTCCTTTTGATCTGCTTCTAGTTTGCATTTCCGATCAATTTTTCTCTGCCTACGATCATTTATGTGGAGGATGATATTAGCGCCTTTTCTGACGAATTCGAATTTCGGGAAAATTTGACCGATGATACAGTATCAGGAGCCTATTAATAGAGTTCCTGACGAATTTGATGAGGAAGAAGCGAATGTAAGAACCGATTCTCTGCTTCTAGTTTGAATTTCCGATCAATTTTTCTCTGCCTATGATCATTTCTGACGAATTCGAATTTCGGGAAACTTTGACTGACAATACAATATCATGAGCCTATTAATGGAGTTCCTGAAATTGAGGAGGAGGAGGTATGGATATGAAGATTTTTTGCTCTAATTCGTCCTTATAATCTGATTATTGTTTGTATTTCATTCCAGTTCCGATCAATGCTTAGCTTCTTACAAATCGATTGCTATGGAGGTTGATTTTAGCACTCAAATTTTGGGAAACTTTGACAAATCAGGGAGTTATGATTGAAGGCGGTATTGAGGAAAATGATGAGGATGAGGATCCACTCCGAAAACTATTTCGCAACATTCGCATTGGTGAGTCTTACAACACTTATTGGTTTATTCTTTTTGGCTTCGTTTTGATGGAACAGAGTCTGATATTTGTTTGTAAATACAGGTGCTACAAACCTTGTTTTCGTGAATCTGGTCTGTTAAATTAGGAAAGTCAATGATACTCGATAAATCAGGAATGTGTATAATCCTCAATTATGTAGATTGATCTCTTGTACTCTTTATAAGTCAATACAATATCACAGGGAAAGGGCATCGATTGTGCTTCGGACCATTCAACATGGTATCAGAGCTTTCTTCCTAAAAACCTAAAATTCTTTTTCTTTTCTCCGCCACCAAAGCTCTTTCTCTGTCCTCTTTCTCACTCTGTTTTTCTTTCTTTTCTTCTCTGTTTTCTTTGCTCTCTTCTAGTCTTTCTCTTCACCTCACTAATGGCTACTGCTACGCCTACTGCTGCTAGTCTCACCCAGATCCGTGTGCATATTCCTGTCATCCTTAACATGAGTAAGATGAACTACGACGGCTGGCGTATCCTCTTTGAAACCCACTGTCGTAGCTTCTCCGTAACCGGTCATCTGGACGGAACTTCTCTACCCACCGATGATGCTGACACCAATTGGCAACAACTCGATAACACTGTCAAGATGTGGATCTACGGCACTATCTCTGAATCTCTCCTCAACTCTGTTTTGAAGGCTCAATGCTCTGCTCGTGAACTTTGGCAAACCCTCGAAAATCTTTTCCGAGACAACAAAGAGGCACGTGCGATTCAGCTCGAAAATGAGCTCCGTAATCTCACGATTGGTGATCTTCCGGTGCACGATTACTGTCAAAAGCTGAAGAAGATCTCGGATACGCTCGCCAATGTTGACTCTCCGGTGACGGAGCGTGTGCTGGTTATACATCTTCTAAACGGTCTAAGTTCAAAGTTTGATAACATAATCAACGTTATCAAACATCGCACTCCACCGTGTACGTTCAGCGATGCTCGATCGTTTCTTATCGATGAAGAAACTCGCCTCAAAACAAAACGTCACCACGATTCACCTCACGTTGACAATGCCTCAGCACCCCAGCTCCTTGTTGCAACCACTCTCAACGAGAGCAACAATCAGACTTCGACAATCAACGCAACTACAATAACAACTACAGAGGCAATCGTAACCATCGAGGCAATCGTGGTCGTCAAGGCAGAGGACGTAACAACTACAATCAGAACTGGAACCCTCGGCAATCATGGTCTTGGCCACAACAACAGCAGAATTGGCCACAACAGCAGCCACACTACAATCGGAATTGGCCGATGCAGCCTCAATTCCCACCTCCATACAATCGACCACCATATCCACATCAACAATACACTCCACCTCCAGCGGCGGGACTTCTCGGGCCGTCTCCTCAACGCCAAAATACGGCGTACGTTGCTCAGACTGTGCAACCTTCACAATCTGAAGCCATCCCCACTGCTCTTGCCTCTGCATTCAATAGCATGACTTACCAAGATCCTGCTGATCATGGATGGTACATGGATACCGGTGCCACGGCTCACCTTACCTCTCAACCAGGTGCACTCTCTCTTACCCAAAACTCTTCTTCTTCTTCTCTTCCTATTGTCACAGTTGGTAATGGCTCATCTCTTCCTGAAAAGGTTTCACCTCGTTCCCCACTTCCTCTCGTCCTTTATATCTCCAAAATGTTTTACTATGCCCTGGAATTTTAAAGAATCTAGTCTCTGTTCGTCAATTTACTAAAGATAACTCTTGCTCTGTTGAATTTGACCCTCTTGGTTTTCTTATTAAGGACCTTCGCACCCGAGTGCCTATAATCCGATGTGACAGCAAAGGTCCGCTGTACTCCATCAAATCTCCTTCCTCTCATCAAGCGCTCATCACCAACACTATCGGAGCCAAAGTGTGGCATTGTCGTTTAGGCCACCCTGGCAACTCCACTCTTCGTTCTTTATCATCTTCTGGTTTTTTAAATTGTAGCAAACCGGATGCTTTTCCATTGTGCCATGCTTGCCAATTGGGAAAACATACTCGGCTTCCTTTTTCAAGCTCTTCTTCTCATGCGATTTCTCCTTTTGACATTATTCATTCCGACATATGGACCTCTCCGGTTCCCAGTGTTAGCGGAATAAAATATTATGTTATTTTTTTGGATCAATTTAGTCATTTTCTTTGGGTTTATCCGTTACGTCAAAAGAGCGAAGTGTTTTCCAAATTCATCGATTTTCATACTTTTGTCAAAACGCAATTTCAAAAATCTATTAAAGCTTTACAATGTGACAACGGGGGTGAATACACCAGCCGTGATTTTCAATCTTTTCTTTCTTCTCAAGGCATTCAATCTAGGTTTTCTTGTCCTCACACTTCCCAACAAAACGGAAGACCTGAGCGTACTCTCCGAACATTAAACAATCTCATTCGGTCTCTTCTTTTTCACGCTCACATGCCTTCCACGTATTGGGTCGAAGCTCTCCACATGGCTTGCCATTTGTTTAACATTCTTCCCTCCTCCACAATCGACAATGACACTCCTTTTTCAAAACTTTTTCAAAAACCTGTCTCTTATGATCACCTCCGTGTTTTTGGCTGCCTCTGCTACCCAAATCTTTTACCCACTTCAGCTCACAAACTAGCTCCTCGTTCTGCTAAATGTGTCTTTTTAGGCTATCCTTCTAACCACCGTGGTTACCGCTGTCTTGACTTGAGCACAAACAAAAACATTTTATCACGCCATGTCGTCTTTGATGAATCCTCTTTTCCATTTAACGAAGATCCTCCCAGTCCATCCTCATCTCCACCAACATCTTATTCTTTTCCATTTCCCATTCTTCAAAATCTTCAACCTGATCCAATCATGGAGACTCCGGCTTCTGACCATTCAACATGGTCGTCATTGCTCTATTTGGGACAGTTTGCGGCGAGGTTGACATGTCGTGGCTTGCTCGTAGGTTCAAAATATTTCGCAGGTAAAATCCATAACGCAGCTGTGAAACTCTAGAGATCACTCTCTCGCTTTGATAACACTCGTACTTGGATAGAGAAGTATAGAAGAAGAAAGAAGCATAGGTTTGTAAATAAGCTCTTTCTTGTGGGAAAAACAAAACAATCTTGTGTGTTGGATTCCTTTTCCCGGTATCTCTAGCCAGTTTCTTGATACTCTGAGAAACTTCACCTTTACTCCAAGTTTTCTCACTGGTAACGCTTTGGTAAAGAGTGTTGGCTAAGCTCCACCATAGCTGAAATCTTGGTCATCATCTGAAAACCGCTTGCAAAAATGTCTCAAATATATGTGTTTTCGATCGTCTGTGATGCACAACATAGCTCTTTGACAGTGTGTGTTGCAAAACAATTCTACTGTCTCTTGATCAAGCTCCAATTCATTCACCAAATCCTTTTAGCCAACCTGTTTCTTTTATGGCCTCTGTTTCTACACCAAAAAGAACATTATGTTCTGCTTTGTCCCAAGCTTTCTTTATGTCCAAAACTTTCCCCCAGTACACGACTCTGCATATCTCCTTGGTTGACTGGTTTCTCTGTCTCTCTCAACACCTTGTTCATCTGTAAGCGCATTTTAGGCTCTTGATCCTGAATCTGGGCTGTCTTTGGAAATGTTTCCCCTGTGAATTACAGATGAATCATTTCTCTCAGCTGTTGTCTTCACTTCTTTCCACAGGCTGTTTCTTGAAATGTCCTTTTATCACCACCAATCCAGTAAGTGCCTCTTCTTTCTTTTGACTTTGATCTGCCCTTTTCTTTCCCCTCTTGTCTGATCTTCCTCTTTCCTCGTCTTTTGTTTGATTACCAATCTGACCAAACTCAAACTCTTTGATGTGTACTGCACTCACACAGCTTTCCCTACGGTTAAGGGTTCCTCGCAATAATTCAGTGTGTTTTTGAGTTTTTCAAACCCTTTGGGAAGGGACATACGCAACAAAACTTTATTGTCTTCATCTGACACAAATACACAATAACCAACCTTTAATTACCTTTTCTGGGTCAAGAACTCGTTTAAATTCTCCTATACAGACATGCTTTGTTTCATCTTAAACTCGTATAGACTATTACTGAGATCTATACGGCTTGATAGAGCATAAATTTTGTACAGAACATGTATCATACCTGCACCTGTCTTCTCTCCCATGGTTTCCCTTAAACATGGTCTGCAACACTGAGTATGATAACAGATCTGGGCTTCCTCTCCTTCTATTCCAGAGATGGGTACTTATTGTGTTCTTCTCTTCTTCCTTCTGAGCTTGAAGATACGACCTCCACAGCTTCTGTTCCAGTTTCTTCCTCCTCTCTGTCTCTTCCTTCTCCTTCAAAAAAGCACCGATGAAATCCATGACGTTTGAGATCAGCAAGAAGATTTTCTTTCCACTGTGTTTAGTTTCCTCTACCTTCAAAATTTTCCAGAAATTTCACAGAAGAAGACATGGATCTGGGTTCTTGAGTGAGAGGTTTGCTCCTGAAACTTGTCCCCTGTTTTTCCTGAATTGTTCCAACACTCGAACACAGGACAAAACATTACAGTACCCTTTTGGGCAAAAAGACATGTGACGTCTGCGTGCTTTACTTAAGGCTTGGGATTGGGCTTTAGAGATCAATTCTTCTCTTCATTCGAACCCTCTGGTCTCCCTGGAGACTTTCTTAGGATTAGTATTTTTCTTCTTTGATTGTCCACAACTTGAACAACTCCACATCAATCTTTATAGGCAACGATGTGAGGCAACTCCAAAACTTGTTTGATTTCAAATTTTGATTAAAGAGTAGGCACAAATTAGAGCTTTGGTCATACAAATTAATAACCATGCTGAAGAAGATATAAGAACAACAACAGTATTAGATTACTAAAGCAAAGAGAATTATAACAATAATGTTTCCTAATCATTTGACAAATACACACCAGACTGGTCATACTTAACATGAATCAAGGCCTTGCAACCTTCTCTTGTGCTTGGTCTTCAATTCCTGACTAATCCCAACTTACTACCACCACGGAGACTAACACAATGGGCCTTCTTTGTTACATCCGAATCTCCGGGCGAGGATTCTTCCGTCTTTTTCGGATCTCCGGCAAGACATTCAAATTGATTGATAAATGTAGTTTTCAAGGGAAACCCCTTAGCCTAGTGGTTAAAGGGATTTAATGCTTCTACATCAGGAGGTATGGGTTTCGAATCTTGGCGGATGCGATTTGCTAATGATTTATGCAGATTATTGGAGACAAGCTTACAGGAGGTCTACAGAATGGTGCACGTGGAGCCGTAGGCCGGGGAGCCTTTGAAGATGGTAGAATCGTCCGTTGTAGAATTATCTTGTAACAATTCTCATATTTGTCTAATAGATTAGTCAATCCAGTGTTAAAAAAAAAAATGTAGTTTTCAACGGTTGACGTTCATTTTGTTCGAATGGTCTAAATATATTGACTCTTGTTAACAAACGTGTAAGACGGTTTCTGCCGTCAAGAACATTTGTGTGTTTTAACAATTTGATGAATCCGTACTGGAAACAAAATGTGTAGATGTAATTATGATTAATCTCAACAACCTCTACTCGTTTCACTAGTATTTTCTACCAAATTATATCAACATCGTTTATTTAATGATCGATATAATCAAATTTATGCTACACTGTACCCACTACGCAGCCCATAACTACCACAATCATTTGGAGCCTTTCGTTCTATATGGACAATAATATGGGAAACTAAACCATGTTGTATTCTCGTGCTTTAATTTTATAGTGACTATATAACCCACATGCATTAAAGAACATAGCTTAATGGTATACATATGTGACCATGTCATGTTACCGATCTTCGATAAATTTTGTTTACTAGAGATCTGCATCATGAGTAGAGAAGATAGAAGGTGGAGGAAAGTTTACACCATTACTTTACATAGGTTTACTCCATCAGTTTATTTCACGCCTGTGGCGGTTTCTAAGCGAGGGAATCTTGTCTTCTATGACAATGAGAAGAGACTGTTCAAATATTATCCACGGCCAGATGAGTTTCGTTGTCTCTCGTTAGACACTTGTGTCATATCTCGTTACGTGGAGAATTTGGTTCCGTTTCCTTTAAAGCCAAGCCATGCGTATCCTAATCAGGTAAAATCGGATTCTAAGAAGAGGATTTCCATCTGCCGCGTGTTTTCGAGAAGTTGTTGGATAACCAAAGTTTTGCAATGGAATGGATTTAGGATCTTGGATATTCTGTTTACCTCTCTAGTAATAGTTGGTTATGTTTGGTGTCCTCTCTGAGAGTTATTTATCTAGTGTCAAACTATTATTTAGTTCCGCTAACTGCTTACTCTTAAATCTTATGATACTTATATTGGTAACTCGTTTCTCTTCTTTTTCGATTAACATTCAAATCGATATAAGTGTACCTATATAATTTGCTCTAAGGAGAGAATCCAAAGATACTTTAAATCTCACAACTCACAAGAATTAATGTAGATTTGTTCAAAAATTATTTTCTACTAGACGGTGAAAGCTAGAAGGAAGTCGGCGTTTGTGAATGGGTCCATCGACTCGTTAGAAATTGTGGACGAGTCTCGTTGCTTTTCCTCGTACACTTTTCTTATATCAACTAATCTTTACAAATAGTTTTGAATGATCACCACTAATGTTGTAAATTTTGATTTTGAAAATTCAATGAAATATGGGAAAAAAAAAATTTCATATACGACTAGACATAAAACAATAACTGGCCATGAATGTTTGGTTGTTTTTTAGATTTTGGATTCTGGTTTTTGGATTTTAGCTTTTGATTTTAGATTTTGGTTTTTGATTTTGATTTTGAATGTAAATTTAATTTTTGTTTTTTAAATGAAAAATGCATGAAAAAAATCTGTCGTTGGTAGTATTTAGGAAAAACCCAAAAAATAAGGAATCAATTACACCAAAATCTTGATTGGATAAAAAATGGTTTTTTTCAAAAACAAAAACCAAAATCTAAAGTAAAATCTGCAAACAATCAAGGCCATTAATTTTGTTTTTAGCTTATTATATAGTATGTCAATAAATGTTTGTCTTTTGACTATAAATTTATATGGAAGTAAAGGAAATTTATGTCCTTTTTAATCTTTGACCAAGATAATACTTACTTTGGGGGTACATTTGTGGGTATATAATAAAATAAAATAAAATAAGAACATAGCTAGTTATCACTATGAAGACTTTAATCGCATTCTTTTTCACTATCTTCTTCATCACATCTTTTGTTGATTGTCGTATTGCAACTGCTGGTCCTTTAAGTAATAATTTATTTTCTATACCTTCACTTTTTGATTACGAGCATGATTTTGTCTTTTTAACATACATATAATTGATTTAACGATTTTTCTTTATACAGGTTATCGAATATTAGATGGCGGCGTTTATTGTATCGAAAAACCAGGGCCAGGCCCAGGACCATGCGGTAAAGATGTCGGCGAGTGCCAAAGACTTTGTACTAGCAGAGGATATTTCATAGGTAATTGTTATTTCGGTCTCGGATGCTGTTGTGAAAAATAAGTATGTGTCCAACATAAAAGCATCTAACAAAATGTAACAATATATACTTAAAAAAGAATATCATTAGCTTCCATGCTTTTAAATAGTTTATTACAAAAGATTTTGAGTGGAATAAATAAAAAAATTCTAAATCAAAGTTAATTTAACTGAATTCACAAAATATTTCCTTTCGCAATTTAAAGAAGATTTGAAACTAAATTGAAATACCATTTAATGAATCTATACTAAAATATAAAAAATAAGAAGTTTGTTCAAAAGAAATTAAAATGAGACGTTTGTTCAAAACGTTTTTCACTTGCGATGCGCGGTTGCATTTGGTTCATCTTATTTTAAATTTGTCACTCGAAGCTGGTCATAACAAAACATCCTCACCCTCTTATGCGTTCCAGTCTCTTTCCAAATAACGGACCTCGAATCCAGATTAATATTTCTCTTTCTAATTGCAGTAATTAAGTTGTCTCTGACTATGGATTTAAGTTGAGATAATTTTTCTCATGTTCCATATTCATAAGACTTTAGATGACTAGGACGATATCTCGAGTATGTCAATATATGTTTATCTTTTGACTATAAGTTTAAAAGATATATAATTAAAAGAAACTAATAAGTTTAGTTATGGCTTTCTCAACAAAGCTTAAAATTAAAAGAAATAAGTCTTTAAAAATCAACAGTCTTAAGCCTAATGAAACATTCAAATGGAAATAGTACACCGTCTGCTTCCACGTTTGGTTGGCGTGTGTGAATGGGTCCATCTACTAGTTAGAAATTGTGGACGAGTCTCGTTGTTTTTCCTCGTACACTTGTCTTATATCAACTCATCTTTACAAATAATATATATAAAAAGAGATCAATTCTCTCCATAATTTGGACATATGGACATACTATCAATTGACATGTGTTATGACTTTTCATTTTTCTCTCAATTAATTAATTTAAATCTACATAACTAATAAGGCTTGGACACTCTCAAGTCTTTGACACGTGGCACTCTCTTTTTTTTTTTTTTTCGCCTAACACCAAAACGACGTCGTTTTGCGCTTTTTTTTTTTTTCGTCTTACACCAAAACGACGTCGTTTTCGTAAAAAAAAAAAAAATCTAAATCAAAATTATGTGTAATGTTGTTCGTTTTGATAGGCTTGATTATTTATCGGACCTCTTCGTTTCCATGGTAGCTTTAAATGGGCTTACTGGCTAATTAGCTCATTTCATTTCCTTTTAAAAAGGATTGCAATTATTATTATCTATGAGTCTGTAGGATAATAATCAATCTATAATGATTGTTAGTATAAGGAAAATTAGAAGAACTCAACTCCAGTCGATAAATTATTGTATAAAAGAACAAAAAACATATGAAACTATTCACTATGAGTCTATATAAGATTTCACGTAAATAACAACTAAATTTTAAAACTATATGAAAAAAAACAAAATGCAAAACTTACAGAATCTAATATATTCGAGTAAAAAACAAATGATATATTCGAATCTAATGTTCTGAATAATTAAATTAAAAATATTTGGTTTAATAAACCCGCGCATTGCGCGGGTTCTCTCCTAGTATAGATTAATAACTTTTCATTTTCCTATCAATTAACAATTTTAAATATTTCAATCATTCTATTTAAAACCATTATATTACTTTAAAACTATTATCTTTTCACTTCCATTTTTAATCACTAATAAATATCTAAAATTTTCTAATATATGGAGAAACGGATCTAGCGAAGAACAATTGCGGGGAAACATAGTTGGTTCCATGTAACAGTAAGAAAAAAAAGAAAATTGATGGCATAAAACCGTGTGATATAATGCAAAATACCTATTTAAAAGTACTCATTCATTATATAAGTTAGAATTAGAATGCCGGTATTATTTGGGTAAGATTTTATAATATTAATCACAAATTATAGTTGTTTTCCAATATTTTCAAAAGATTATAATAAGAATGCCGGTATTATTAAGATTTTATAATATTAATCACAAATTATAGTTGTTTTCCAATATTTTCAAAAGACTATAATAATAGAAAAAACTGCGCGTACGCGCGGGCATTAGTCTAGTAGTTTTGAATGATCACCACTAATGTTGTAAAATTTGATTTTGAAAATTCAATGAAATATGGGGAAAAACAGTTACATATACGACTAGACATAAAAACAGTAAATATCATTTGACCTATATTCAAACGTTACAAATCGGATAAAAATATATTAACCAAGACAATATTTTGTTTTTACGTATATATATGTTTTTAGCTTACTATATTCGTTAATATGTGTTTGTCTTTTGACTATAAATTTATGTGGAACTAAAGGAAATATTATGTTCCTTTTTTTTTATCTTTGACCAAGATAATACTTATTTTGGGGGTATATTTGTGTTATATATGACGAGTCTAGACAAAGAAATACTTACAATAAAATAAAATAAGTACATAGCTAGCTATCATTATGAAGACTTTAATCGCATTCTTTTTCACTATCTTCTTCATCACATCTTTTGTTGATTGTCGTATTGCAACTGCTGGTCCTTTAAGTAATAATTTATTTCTATACCTTCACTTTTTTATTATGAGCATGATTTTGTCTTTTTTACATACATATAACTGATTTAGCAGTTTTTCTTTATATAGGTTATCGAATATTAGATGGCGGCGTTTATTGTATCGGAAAACCAGGACCAGGCCCAGGGCCATGCGGTAAAGATATCGGCGAGTGCCAAAGACTTTGTACTAGCAGAGGATATTTCATAGGTAATTGTTATCAAGGTCTCGGATGCTGTTGTGAAAAATAAGTATGTGTCCAACATAAAAGCATCTAACAAAATGTAACAATATCTGCTTAAAAAATAATATCATTAGCTTCCATGCTTTTAAATAGTTTATACAAAAGATTTTGAGTGGAATAAATAAAAAATTTATAAATCAAAGTTAATTTAACTGAATTCACGTAATATTTCCTTTCGTAATTTATACACCTGGACTACAAGATCAAACTATGGATCCCAAATATTTTTGTTTATGACTGCTCTAGACTCTAGTGTCGTCTCCATTGATTTTGTATATGTCATCTGAAGACTCGCCAACGAAACATCCTCGCCTCTAGTGCGTTTCGGTCTCTTTCCATATATATATATATATATATATATATATATATATATATCGAAACTGGAATCAATATCAATGTTTCTCTTTTTAACTACACACAGTAGTCAGTTGTTTCTGATCATGGATTTGAGTTGAGATAGATTTTCTCATAGGACTCTGGGTTTGGGTGAGTAGTTTATTGACTGTAATACAGTATACGCCTATACGGACAATATGAAAGAGACTAATAAGTTTAGTTATGGCTTTCTCAACAAAACTTAAAATTAAAAAGAAATAAGTCTTTAAAAATCAACAGTCTTCTAAAGCCTCTAATGAAACATTCAAATGGAAATAGTACACCGTCTGCTTTCCTCGTTTGGTTGGCGTGTGTGAATGGGTCCATCTACTAGTTCGAAATTGTGGACTAGTCTCGTTGTTTTTCCTCGTACACTTGTCTTATATCAACTAATCTTCACAAATAGTTTTGAATGATCACCACTAATTTTGTAAATTTGATTTTGAAAATTCAATGAAATATGGGGAAACAGATATTACATATACGACTAGACATAAAAAACAGTAAATATCATTTCACCTATATTCAAACGTACAAATTGGATAAAAATATATTGACCAAGACAATATTTTGTTTTTACGTATATATGTGTTTTTAGCTTACTATATTTGTCGTCAAAATGTATTTGTCTTTTGACTATAAATTTATATATATGGAACTAAACGAAATATTATGTTCTTTTTTTATCTGTGACCAAAATAATACTAAAATTGGGGGTATATTTGTGTTATATATAACGAATCTAGAGAAAGAAATACTTACAAACAAAAAAAGAAGCATAGCTAGCTATCACTATGAAGACTTTAATTGCATTCTTTTTCACTATCTTTTTTATCACATCTTCTGTTCATTGTCGTATTGCAACTGCTGGTCCTTTAAGTAATAATTTATTTTTATACATTCACGTTTTGATCATGAACATGCATGGCTTTATCTTTTTAATATATATATAATTAATTTAGCGATTTTTCTTTATACAGGTTATCGAATATTAGACGGCAGTGACGTTGTATGTTTCAAATTGCCAGGGATATGCGGTAAAGATATCGGCGAGTGCCAAAGACTTTGTACTAGCAAAGGATTTTTCATCGGTAATTGTTATAAAGATGTCGGATGCTGTTGTGAAAAATAAGTATGTGTCCAACATAAACACATCTAATAACAAATAAAATGAATTTATTTGTTATAATTTACAAATAAAATGAATTTATTTGGTATAAATTTACAAAAAAAATTACGAGCATAATTTATCTTCAGAATCTAACCGAAATTCTAAAACGAATAAATTAATTGTAATTCGATATTTGACTACTCGCAGACTCGCAGTCAGAATCTAGATTCCAGATCAGTTTTCCTTTTTTACAAGGAATATTCGAATCGAAGATCTTCCCAAAGATATTCTTATATAATCTAAAGAGCACTTGCAATAAAATTTGTCATTACATGGATTTTTCTCATAGGTGTATGTTATAATAAGGGTAACAACAGACGTTGTTGTGAAAAATAAGTATGTGTCCAACATGAAAAAAAATAATAAAATGTAACAGCATATCTGCTTAAAAAATAATATCAACAGCTTTCATGCTTTTAAATATTTTATACAAAAGATCTTGAGTGGAATCAATAAAACTTTACTAAAATCAAAGTTAATATGATAAAATTCGCATAATATTTTCTTCCTCCATTTTTCTTTTTCAGTCATCATCATGTTCTAACTTCTAGTCAAACAAGAACTGAGAACAAGAAACATGTACACAACACAGAATATCTACACTTCCTATAAGAAATAAATAGATATTATCTCCTCTTCATTGAAGCGTGAATTTCTTCAGCCTTTGTCTAAGGGTGTGCTGAGACATCTGCGAGAGGTGTGCTGTAAAGATATCTGCGAGTGCCAAAGACTTTGTACTAGCAAAGGATTTTTCATAGGTAATTGTTATCAAGGTGCCGGATGCTGTTGTGAAAAATAAGTATGTGTCCAACATAAAAGCATCTAACAGAATGTAACAATATATGCTTAAACAAGAATATCATTAGCTTCCATGCTTTTAAATAGTTTATACAAAAGATCTTGAGTGGAATAAATAAAAAAATTCTAAATCAAAGTTAATAAATTTGTCTTTTGACTATAAATTTATATGGAACGTAACTAAAGGAAATATTATGTCCCTTTTTTAATCTTTGACCGAGATAATACTAATTTTGGGGGTATATTTGTGTTATATATAACGAGTCTAGACAAATACTTACAACAAAATAAAATAAGAACATAGCTAGCTATCAGTATGAAGACTTTAATCGCATTTTTTTTCACTATCTTCTTCATCATATCTTCTGTTCACTGTCGTATTGCAACTGCTGGTCCTTCCAGTAATAATTTATTTTTATACATTCACTTTTTGATTATGAGCATGATTTTGTCTTTTTAATATATATATAACTGATTTACCGATTTTTCTTTATACAGGTTATGGAATATTAAGTAGTGGCGACGACATTGTATGTTTCAAATTGCTAGGGTTGTGCGGTGTGGATATCAGCGCTTGCAATGAAATTTGTCATAACAGTGGATTTCTTAAAGGTGCATGTGATTATGACAACAGATGTTGTTGTGAAAAATAACATCAAGAAAATGTAACAGTATTCTGCTTAAAATTTTTTATCAACAGCTTTCATGCTTTGGAATATTTTATACAAATGATCTTGAGTGGAATCAATAAAACGTAAGTAAATCAAAGTTAGTATGATAAAATTCTCATAATATTTTTCTTCCTCCATTTTTTTTTTCAGTCATCATCATGTTCTAACTTCTAATCAAACAAGAACTGAGAACAAGAAACATGTACACAACACAGAATAATATCTACAGTTCCTATAAGAAATAAATAGATACTTATCCTCTTCATCGAAGCGTGAATTTCTTCAGCCTTTGTCTAAGAGTCTCTATTGCGTTATGTATCCTGTTGCTCTCTGTTCTTCTCACTTCCAGAGACGCCTCATGCAAGTTTTGAATCCCTCGACCCAATTTTGCAATCGAAGGAGCTGAAGGAAGAGACACAGCAGCACATTCGATCCCGTCTTCATAAACGAGCAGTCCCGCACAAGTCGCAAGACTGGCTCCAAACGCTGCCAATGGTAAGGTACCAATAGGTTTCGCTCGTCTCTTCCGCATTATCTCATAGAACGCAGCTCTCATGGCAGATAAGCTCGTCTTTTCAGCAGAAGCTATAATACTCTGTGTCACTGCTCTGATTTTCTCGGCGGATAAAGATGCTTTCATCAAAGATGTCGATTTCGCTCCAGAGCTAGCCAAACCAGGGGCCATCACTTTCGATGGATACGCCACTTTGGTAAATGCAAACGTCATCACCTTGTGGGTATGCGTCAAGAAAAGGTTCAATGAAGCTGGAGCTTTGAAAGTTAAGAGCTTGAAGAACGGAGAAGCAGAAATGGCCTTGGATAGTGATGAAGCACCCCATATAGCAGTTGCTCCTGCACCAACTGCTACCACCGGTTTGTCAGATAACAGCCGTTTAAGCTTCGAATCATTACCACTCTCGTCGCTGTCAAAATCCTGTACCATATGCTCCGACATGTCTCTCACTTCTTGAGGAACGTAAGTGTTCCAGTGCTTCCTAAGACCTGCGAGGTTACTTGCATCCACTACTGCTACTATGTTCTTAAACTTCTGAGCCTGGCTACGGAGAAGATCTGCCATAAGTGCATAAGATTTCTCCTCAGAAGAGAGCTGCGAAAACTGAACTTCTCTTCTTCTTGAACTCGCTTTCCGACCAGCATTGTTCAACGCAATTCTTAGACCTTCAACTGCAATCTGGAAAAGGTAAACTTCAGAGATAACTCCAGTATCCATGGATTCACCTTTATTTACATCAGACAACATCTTTCTAGCATTGTTCAGAGACTTCCTAATAGATGGGAGATCAATAAAAATGTCGTGGAGATCAACAAGCAAGGAGTAAATGGATTGAGCAAACGGTGGAACCTCATGACTATCAAACTGTATCTCATTACTGTCAACAACACAACTTGATGGTCTAAGCTGATGGTCTAAGCTCTTTACCGAGCTGAGTGATATGACAAAAGGAGATTCCAGTAACATAAACGACGAACCAACCTCCTTAGCCACACGTTTGGCAGCCAATAAATGACCGTTAAAACTCGTCCCGAAAATCTCCTTCAAAACCAAGATCCCTGCAACACTCTCGTACTTTTCTTTGTTAACCTTGTCTACAAAACACTGCTTAAGAACTCTAAAAGCTGATGTGGGAATCGAATCACTCGAGCCACCTTCTAAAACACTCTCCTCGACTTGAGCTTCTCCAAAAGCTGACTTGTCCACTTGAGCCACTACAGCGCCAGGCCGTATCTCCCGTATAAGACACTCGGCGTCACTAGCGGATCTCTGAGATAGATTCTGAGCAGAGAGTATGTAAATAGTCGAATCATGCTCAGGGACTCTGACTGCAAACACAAAATTCTTTGTACTCTCAGGCACTGAGAGTCTCTGAACAAGCTTGTTCGATTCCCTCAGGTCACTGCCTTCGAGTATTGAGAAAGGCCATATATTTCGCAGACCATTCGCAAAATCAGATACCACCATTATCGAATTCGTCTCCAAAGCAAAATGATTTCAAACCCAGTAAAAAGGAGAGAACCCGAACAAACACCGAGTCTTCTATCGAATTGAATTGAGCAGCGCATAGATAAGAGATTGGAGTCTACTGAGTCAAACAGGCGATTTCGTAAAACCTACTCAAATCGAATTGGGGGGGAAGAAACATCTCATCCGTACAAATCCAGAATTTTGACGATCGAAACAAAGCTCAGATGAATTGACGAAGAGAACAAAAAGACAGATTGAGAATCACAGCAGATGGTGAAGCGGTGATGGCGGAGAAGAACCTGGTTGGTTAAAAGGGGGAAAGCTGTGGCGAAGGATCGAGCATCGATTTTCCAGATTTAGGGGTTCGATAGTGTCAAGCTCGATGGTTCGAATCCACTGCACCGGTTTATGGATTCTGTAACTCTGCCTCTCTCGCTCGACTCGTCTTCTCTTCTATGGATTGACGGATTCTGCAGAACTTAATCGCAGAGAGACACAGTCCTTCGTGTTTCTTATTTCCTTTTTCTTTTGAAATTCTAAAAATGCGGACTGGTTCAATTATTCGGTCTGGTTCAGTTTGGTTATGCTCGAATCTGAATTTTAGTTTGCTTGGTTCCATTTTGATTTTTTGGGTCAAAGGTTCCATCTTGATTATATTAAACTAAAAAATTTCCTATCTCCGACCAAAAGAGAAAACAAGAACAAGTTTATATTGAGAATCAGTTTAATTAAAAAATGTATTAATGGAAATATTGATCTACTTTGAACCCAATTTGGTTTTGAAATTTGAATGAAGTTAAAATATACTCTTTTCTTCATTGAAATAGCATGAAGTTCTTCAACCTTACTCTAAGGGCCTCGATTGCGTTTTGTATCTTGTTGTTTTCAGAAACGCATCATGCGAGTATTGAATCCTAAATCATATATAGAGAGTTGAAATTGAATGAAGTTAAAATATACTCTTTTCTTCATTGAAATAGCATGAAGTTCTTCAACCTTACTCTAAGGGCCTCGATTGCGTTTTGTATCTTGTTGTTTTCAGAAACGCATCATGCGAGTATTGAATCCTAAATCATATATAGAGAGTTGAAAATATTATCCATTTAAATTTGGTTTTACTTTAGATACGTTTGCTTTGGTTTATAAATCCATAGCTAATTTGTCACTAAAGATGTTTGTGATCGAACAGAAAATTGTGAGACCAACATTGTAACATTGTAACGCTCTCGCGAATCTTCTTCATTTACAATTTTAACAAACGAAAAAACTTCATTTACAATTTTATCCGCATCATATATAAAGTGTGAAGAGTGAAAACCTTCGTGGTGTATTTGCTTTGAATTGTGTCTACACAAGCTACAAAGAAATGCATGCAAATTGTGTGGAACTTGTTTATAGGGAAACGAATATACATGTAGCCATAGATGTCACACATTTGTAGGCTATTCTCATGCATCGCAGAGGAATAAACTTCAACAATCAGGTAAATTAGTTAAGGCTTAATGGTGATCAAGGCATGTTTCTCGAACTAAGCTTTATTTATTTATCTTGCTCCAAGTTAAGCATGATCGAACCTTAATTTTGTTATTTTTTTGTTAGTTTAGTTTTTCTCAATCTCACAGGCACCAGCCCATGTTATTTTTCAAATGCAGCATAATTGCGAAGCTATAACATGAATGCGTTAACCTTCAAGTGCTTAATTAATTAAGAACTCCCATAATTAGGTAGTTCATACAACAACAACAAAATCAATTAATGTTCGGGTTTACGTTAATGTAAGCTTAACAAAATACTAAAACGATGTTACGGTTACGAACCACCATTAAATAAAGATATACAAACAAAAACAAGTTTTTCATTTTTTTTTTTAAATACTACTCCAAAAAAAAAATAATAAGTCCAAGCGACAGAAACATTTGACCAAAAAGCCAAAACTTGGATACAATAGTTACGGGAACTCTCACCACCCCCACCGATTCAAAGCCTCCATCACCCGTATGACACGTCACCATCACCAAAGCTTCATTGCCACTCATACTAAAATCTTATTGGTCTGTCACAGTCACCAAGTGTCAGCCTAAGAAAGAGACGGAAATAAATTTATCTTTCTGTTATTTAATTTTTCGTCTGTTTTATAATTCGAAAGAAACGCAATAAAACGGTGTTGTGAAATCAAAGCAAAAAAAAAGGGTCGTGCGGGAGAATAAGAGCGCACTTCAATCGACCGACGGATTCGTCTTCTTCCTCTTCCCCTTCCTCATCACTCTCTCCCTCTCTCTCTCTCTGCATATTCGTCGCATCTCTTCTGGAGCTGAAGGAAGAGTTATAGTCTTACAGATCCTGTTGAATATCTGTAATTTAGATCTCACAGAGACAACAAGGAAGAAGAGAGTATCGAATTCCTCCTGGATCTTACGCGGTTTTGGCGGGAGGAGGTTTTGGCTGGGGAATGCGCTTTTGAGCTTATCTTATTGGTCGATTGAGGTTAGTCTGATCGATCTGATTCCTATTCATCGTTTCCCGGAGTTTGATTTCTGTGCATAAAAAATGTCATTTTACAATTTCGCTTGATTCTGCTCCCAGCTTACATTCTTCTTTGTTTTCATCATTTCTGGGTTTTGAGATCTAAATTCTCTCTTTGTCTTTCTAAATTGTGATTTTACGGCTACTGAGATCTGATCGTGAGATTTCACTTGGTTATACAGAAATGAGTGTTTAAATATGGAGTTTCTTAACTTTACCTTGAATGCTTCTGTTGCTTTCCAGGTTGAGCTCAGTGTGGAATTGTGAGGTTGGGAAAGGCCATGAAGAACGGGATGGCTGAGTGCAGCGTGTGTCGTTCAAGGTTGGTTTCTCCAAGTAGCAAAGCGATAGCGAGGGCTTATGAGTATGACAACCACAAGATTAGAGTATCCTCAAAACAACGAGCCCTCAATGTCTTTTTGGTAGTTGGTGACTGCATGCTTGTTGGTTTACAGGTAAAATTTACTATTACCATGCATTTGTGATCACCGTTATATATTTCCCATCATATCACTGTTGAATCATGTTACAATCTTAAAAGTTGTTTTTTTCTGCTACCAATTCTTAATTTTGCTGTTGAAATTTTCTTTTAAAGTTACGTTTTTTATGTTCTTACAGCCTGTGTTAGTGTACATGTCTAAAGTGGATGGAAAGTTCAACTTTAGTCCTATTAGCGTCAACTTTTTGACCGAGATCGCAAAAGTTCTTTTTGCGGTTGTCATGCTTCTGATCCAGGTACGTTTCTGATTGACTTCAGTTCTTGTGAAAAATCAGTCTTGTTTGTGGGTCATTTAAATATCTCTCTCTCTCCCTAGAATATAAAGCAATTGCTAGGGATGTTGTAGAGATATAAAGTCCTATTCCTTTGCTCTCATGTATTTATATGGTAGGTGTGCTGTGGTTGATTAACTGGTTACGGAATGAGATGGTTCATATTCATTTTTTGTGTGGATACAAAGAGTTTCTTGGTTTTGGCTTATTGCTTCCTTCACGTGTGTCTTTCTTTTCCGGAGGAAAAGTGACTGACCTTTTAATACCCAAGTTTTTGTGGTAATATTGTAGGCCAGGCAACAAAAAGTTGGAGAGAAGCCTCTACTATCCTTTTCCACATTTGTCCAGGTACTTTTTCGTGGCAATTAAGAGATTGGGAAGTAATGTAAAGATTCTGTACTAGGATTGTGGTATGGCATTGTCTCAAAGTTAGTTTCTTGGGCTCTCAATGTCTAATAAGCTTGGTGTATGTTATACATCTGGTTGTCAAAACATAGACTTTATGTGAATTTGACCACTAGCTCTATCTAATACTATACTTATTTTTTCTCGTAGATTGTTTCCTGCTGATAAACTCAAAACTTGAGAGTTCCATTTTTTTGTACTAATTATAGTGCAAGTTGCAGTAACACGAGCCTTTATTTTGCAGGCAGCTCGGAACAATGTGCTTCTCGCTGTTCCAGCAGGGTTGTATGCCATCAATAACTATCTTAAGTTCACAATGCAGGTACATGTGCTTCTTATTTTAAAATATGTGCATCCTTTGATTTAATTAAGCTGCAGAAATGGAATTTTGTTGAATAATTGTCTGAGTTGTTTTAGTCTCACCCAGCAATTTTACTTTTCTTCTGTGCCAGTTATATTTCAATCCTGCTACTGTGAAGATGCTCAGCAATCTAAAGGTCCTGGTGATTGCTGTTCTACTAAAGATGATAATGAAGCGACGGTTTTCCATCATACAGGTCAGGTTCAGTTATTCTTGGTTACTATATGTGTGGTTGGTATCAGACATTATGATGGACGTTTCGGTTTGACCTTCTTTACGGGATTAAAGATGTTTGATTTTTGCTGTTATAGTGGGAAGCACTTGCTCTGTTGCTGATAGGGATTAGTGTAAATCAGCTGCGTTCTCTTCCTGAAGGTTCTACTACTATAGCTGTCCCAATTGCTACTGGTGCATACATCTGTACCTTTATCTTTGTAAGTTACATTTTCTTGGAAATTTACTAAGGAAGTGATTCCATTCACATAATCTGTTGTAGTTCATACAATTGCTCACCCGTTGCTCCATCAAATAAAAGTTGTGATTTCGAATTAGAGGCTTATTCAGCACTTCATCTTGCAGGTTACTGTCCCATCTTTGGCATCTGTTTACAACGAGTATGCTCTAAAGAGCCAGTATGACACAAGCATTTATCTGCAGGTTAGCTAATCCTGATACATAGTTTTTTTCAGTACATCATCAGAGGAATGAGAGACCTGTACTACTAACATTGGAGGGTTTGTGGTGACCCCGTTGCTTGTAACTGTTGTTGATTTGTTTGTGTTATTATTTGTGTGCAGAACTTATTTCTCTATGGTTATGGTGCAATATTCAACTTCCTCGGAATCCTAGGAACTGTTATATATAAAGGTTTGTGTTTTTTTTTAACATGTCAGAGAAGAATATGATAAATGCCGAAGCAAATGAAATGCCATAAAAGCTTCTTAAAATCTTGTTAGGCGCATTGCTAATAGTTTTGCCACTGTGTCGACAGGTCCTGGCAGTTTTGACATCCTACAAGGACACTCTAGGGCTACCGTGTTCCTGATATTGAACAACGCAGCTCAAGGGATTCTCTCCTCCTTTTTCTTCAAATATGCAGGTTAAATATAACATTGTTTTGTTGAAATTTTTGATTTTGCATGAGCAAAAACCTTTGCAGTAAGATTAAGTTGTCTACATTTTTGTGTGTTTTCAGATACAATTCTGAAGAAATATTCATCCACGGTTGCCACAATTTTTACTGGCATAGCATCTGCAGCACTGTTTGGGCATGTATTAACCATGAATTTTCTTCTGGGGATTTCAATAGTTTTCATTTCAATGCACCAGGTAAATGCTTACAAACCACTTCCTGGTGTTTCAGTCAAATCATTGGAAGGGTTTCAATCTCTAATGTAATTCTGACTCCTATTTTTACGCAGTTCTTCTCACCCCTTTCAAAAGCCAAAGATGAGGCACAGAATGGGAACGTAGAATTAGTTAACACTAAGGACGACCATAGGTGTGTCTTCATGGATCATTATTCTTTCTCTGATTTCATTGTCGTCGTTCTATAAACTCTTACCCGTGTATGAATCATCTTCCTCTGTGATTTCCTTCAGGGCTAAAGACGCATTCATTAACATGGCAGCTGGAGCAAATGCAGAGGTGAAGAACACACACACACACACACAGAGACTTCCATTTTCTGTGAAATTCAGTTCTTGTAAATTCCGAACTGAAACTAATGTTATGTTTTTGTCTTTCTTCCCTGTCTCTGCAGGCTACTCACCGTGTTGAATCAAACGAGAGAGAGCTGCTTCTTCCCAGATAAAACTTTCTCAGCGTAACTCCTCCGACTTCATCAAATCTATATAGTCATTTTCTATGATTCAAGTCACAGAAAATGCGGAATTCTCAGTGATTATAGTTCTCATCTGCGTCACTGTGTCTCTGTTACAGGATTTTGTTTTTGAAGAATTCTTTTGGCCAAAAAATATTATTTTAGACATCATGGGGGGGAATTCAGACCCGGATTCAGATGCAATAAGATTGACTCCTTCCCGGCAAATCTCTCAAATAGAGTCGGTTAAGTTCGTTGAGAACATCTTTAAAGTCTACTAAACATGTAATTCTTTTTCATACACAACAAACCAACACAACTCTTCTTCACACACAGTTATATGTATTTTTTAAATAAAAATCTTCCTTCCTTTGTATTCTCTATCGCTCTCTTCTCTCTATGACTATTATTTACGTTTAGAGAGTTTTAGTCCGAGCCGACATAACCGGTTGGTTCGACCAAACCGGAGTTCCTCAACTAACTCCTTCCTCTGTCCACAAGGGAAACAGAGAAACAACATCACAGTAATGAACATGAACACCTCGTGTTCTTCTTCTTCTTCTTCCCCGCGACTCTTCGCGACCAAGTGTCAAACCTACAAGTCTCCTCTCTTATCCTTCTCGACTCCAAACCGCCGTCGCTCTCGAGCTCGCCGTAACCGGAAATCCAATGGCTCAACCTACGACCACACCGACGGCAATCTTCTCACCATCTCTACTTCGTCTCCCGCCGGAGCCGAAGACCAGAGTCTCAGCTTAACCCTAGACATTCACCGGATTTCATATCTAGCTAATTCTCGCTTCCAATTGTTCATCGATTCCGGGAAAGACGCTTTCTCCGACTTGCAGACACTAATCGCACTCGACGATAACCGGCGAGTCGTCGTCTCTTGCAGGAAATCGACCATGCAGTTCGTCGGAGGTGTGGTTTTGCTTGGGTTCGTATTCGGTATTGCAATTAGAGTTGTGGTGAAGTTAGGATCGGCTTTCAAGGGTAATTTCCAGGCGAGACCCAAATTAGTAGTTAGGAGAGACAGAAGTCTTGGAGGGAAGGAAGTGGTTGTAGCTGTTGACAGCATTCGTTCATCTCCAAGCTCCATAGCTTCTGGTCAGGTTTCTCCAAGTAACTCTGTACCTAGAAATGTCAAGCTCAGAGCTCATAATAATTTGCCGAAATGGTGGCCTACTTCATTGCCTAGCCAGAGCTTGGAAGTAGACAAAGAAGACTATCAGAGAGAAGCCAACAGCATCGTTCGAGGTCTCTTCTAAACTCCTGCAAATTCTGTATTTTTTTGTTCTTTAGCTTAGAAAGGCCTTAAAAAAACTGAAAGGTTTCATTTTTCAATGGTGTTAGTATTTGCTTTTATGTGTTCATGGTTTCATTCTACAAATGTAACTCAATCAGTTTAGTTTCCAGCGATCGTTGATAACAGAACCAGTGGAAAGGACATCACGGATAATGATATCATTCAAGTTAGTATTTGTTTCCTTTCTTTTTCCACACTTGATTGTGTAGCTATCTTGGACGAACTTGAATTAACTAGATTACTCTCTTCTTATGTTGCTATGGAATTACATACAGCTGCGTAGAGTATGTAGGATATCTGGAGTGCAAGTCTCTATTGAGCCAACAAATACTCGAGATTCCTTTTACAGAACATCTATTGATTTTGTTCTAAATGCTTGCAGCAGGTAAGGTGTCTCTCTCTCTGTTGACACCTTTTCCTATTTAAATTACTCGTTTTGTGTTTTGGTATGGTTCTGGACTTTGTTTGATTACTCTCTCTCTCTCTCTGTAGAGCTCCTTGGGAGTCTTCTTCTGTTGAGATTTGTGGTGAAGATGCCAGAGAATTCATTGCCGGTCTTGCAGAGAACATTCGGCTTGCAAAGATAGATGCTGCGAGAATGGTTTCTGCAGCGGTTGCTGCACGGACACGTTCATGGTTTCTACAAGCTTGGGTAGCTTACTATCCTTACTTCTCTACTGTCTTTTTATTACTATTGATACTTTGTCTGAGCAAAATCTATGTGACTGCAGGCTCTGGAAATACAAGGTAAACAGTCGGAATCGGTGGCCGAACTATCAAAGATATGCCTCATTCATCGCATATTTCCTCCTGCAGAGTACTCTGTATGTGCTTCTTCTTTTTCAAGCTTACACTATTAAGTCTCTGCTTCACTTTATTCCATGTTTTCACAGAAACTTGTTTTTACTGATCACTCAGGCTGAGATGGAAATGGTTGCAAGAGGGTTGGAGAAACTCATGAAGCTCGAAGAGCGTCAGTCTCTATTGAAAACGTTCGTTGGAATGTGTTGCAGTGAAGATAGCCAGAGAAGCGCTGCTGAGGCTCTCGGTTTGGTTAACTAAGTAACTAAATTGCTTCTTCACCGATTTTTACAACTTCTACTGAGAATATAAACAATTTTAAACACTGTGTCATAATCAACTTAACACAATGATTTTTAGTCAAATGACAAACGTTATTGAAAATATTTTCAGTATAGTGTTAAAGACATAATGTTATACAGTGAATCATTTTGTTATAAGTTTGTGTACATTTGATTTATCATCCATGAATCAGCTTATATGGTAAAAGAACAAACAAATTGTAGAAGATTACCCATCAAAAACGTTTTAACACCAACAAATCCAGTTATCTATTCGCCATCCTCTTCCTTAATAAACCCATTTTACATTCCATTTTGTAAGTAGAAACAGGAAAACAAACAAATATAAACTTTGAAGCCATGAATGAATTAGTTTGCAAGAACCACAAAGAAGAATATATCAAACTTGAGGGTTTGGATGAGCAGCAGCTGTTCCTGAAGACCTCAAGAGCGGTTGAAGAGCTTTTACTACGATGCTCATGTTTGGCCTAAACTCTGCTTCGTATTGCACACACAATGCTGCAACCGCCGCAAGCTGCGTTTACCATCAAAACGCAAGTTTTAGCTTCATGTAGCGTTCATTTGTTTATATAAACGATTGGGAAGTTTCTAGTTTTCAGTACCTTTGCAACAGCTTTAGGAGGATACTCTCCTTGGAGTTTTGGATCAACACATTGCTTCACTTTGTCTTCACTCAACCTTGGAGTAGCCTGAATATTTGATTTACATATACAGAGAAAGTTGTATATTACCAAGAAATGATTTGGTTATTTCATAAAGCAAAAGATCAGATTAAGTGTGTTTATTATTACCCAAGTGACAAGACTTTGTTGACCACGAGGCATTGTATGATCAACCGGTTTTCTCCCGGTTAGAAGCTCCAAAAGCACAACTCCAAAACTGTAAACATCACTCTTCTGTGTCAGCTGTCCTGTCATTGCGTATCTGCAAACACCAAGAAAATGTACAAAGTTTACAATCTTCCAGTCACAAAGAATCAAGAAAAAACTTTTTGAGGCATATTTATTTACTCTGGTGCATGATAACCGAATGTCCCCAACACTCTGGTGGAATGAAGACGAGCAGCCATATCAGGAGCTTGATTGGAGAGATTAAAATCAGCGATCTTGGCTTTGAAGTCTTCGAAAAGAAGCACATTGCTAGATCGAATGTCTCTGTGTATAACCGGAGGTTGAACTTTCTCGTGTAAGTATTCTAATCCTTTAGCAGCATCAACCGCAATTCGGACTCGTTGCATCCACTTAAGTGTTGGACCAGGTTGTGCTCCTTGCACTCCTTTTCTCCCTGTTTATAACATCAAACTTTTTTTATACTTTCTCTAATTTAAGTTAGATTGATGTTGAGGAAGAAAGTGTTCGTACCCTGTAAAATGTCGTGCAAAGATCCCATTGTGGCAAACTCATAGGCGAGGACACGAATGTTTCCATCGACACAGTAACCAAGAAGCTCAACAAAATTGTCATTCTTGAGCCTTGAGACCTTGGAGACCTGAGTCAAGAACTCGACATTTGTCTCTGGTTCAGATGAGTTGTCGAGCTTTTTCACAGCCATGGCCTTGCCATCAATCAAGTTTGCATAGTACACTCTTCCGTAGGATCCTTCCCCAATTAAGGCCTTTGATCCGAAATTCTCAGTCTTTTCTCTGAGCTCCTCTAATGACATTGCAGACACTTCAATAGGAGGAGGCTCCTTTAATACGGTAGCCTTCACAGGAGTAGCTGGTGCTTTCTTGTTGTTACGTCCTACACAAGCCAAGAATATTAATAGAAGCTATAACATGTTGTAAAAGATGGTCAAGAATCTATTTTTATAGGTTTCCGTGGATTACAAGGTAGGTTAAGAAAGAGAGAGATACCATAGTCGTGGTGGCGAGTAGGAGGGCTTTTCATACGATTATGTTCAGCTGAAGGGTAAGATTCTTGGACATGACAAGAACAGCACAACCACCTACGCATCTTCCCTCTCTTGCCTATATCAAGATCGTCTGAAGCTCTCGGTTTATCCAATCGAACAAAGTACGGTGAACGTTCATTCGCCTGCAAAGTTACATCAACATCATTCAATCAATGTGGTGCTGTGGCCTAAAATGTTAAAAGGAAAACAAAACAAAGGACTCTGCACATCAAATCAATAAGGCTAATAACAACATTGTCCGTCTTTATATATTATCATCCGCAAAACAACAAAGCATTGAGATTCCATCGTCTATAAAGTTTACATATTTCAAGAATGTAAGAGATTTCTTGATGGATTACGAAATGGCCACCAAGATATTAAGCATTCTCTCAATTTTGTATGCTTACCACTTGACCACGACGATGAAAATCACGATCCATCACAAAAATGCAAGCGCAACGACGAGCAATAAACGAGAGAGACGAATCAAAAAGAGACAAATGAGAGGCAGAGACGAAAGGTGACGAGCTACTCGAGAAATTTAGGAAGAAAAAAAATATGGAATCCAAAATAACTAAGAAAGAAACAGAAAAAGGAGAGAAACACAAAAGATAAATGGAAGATCGAGAGAGAAGGGAAAAGAAAACAGCTAAGAAAAGAAAGAAAACGTCAAAAGGAAGCGACAGAGAGGCATATGATCAAGAATAGAGAACAAACATCCCAATTTTGGCCAATTATATATTTTGTATGAGGGAATAAAGGGTGTCAAGAATTACCTTCAAATTTACGTCTCTCTCTTTTTGTTATATATATATTCTTCTGATTTGGGCAGAGACAGACGTGTAGAAATTAAATGATTTTTATCGAGTGAAAAAGCTCTGCCAAACAATAGATACTAAGGAATATAAAAGTGGCAAAAACAATCAAATACAACATTTTTTTTTTTTTTTGAAAAAGCTGTTCAAATTGATTCTTGAACATGTAATATTTGGGTAAGAGTATCTACAGTAAATGGTTTCTGACTTCTGACTTAATGTGATCTTCAAAAATGTTTAATTACATAGAAGTTTTACTAATTCTGATTTTGAATGTTTTGACGTACGCAAGTATTAGAAAATTACTATTAAGCCGAGAATTTAACGTATGTATGCGATTTTATGTTAACACAACAAATAGGTCACCCTCTCATCGTCAAATAGTTATTGGAAGCGTACACACACCGTAGACCAGCCACAGAACTAAACACAACATTACAAAGTGAACCAAGAACGTATTAAGTGAACAAAAAACATAGAACAACAAGAAATATAACAAAGAAAGCAATGCATGTCGTAACGTTTCGTTTTTCGTTTTGTTTTAGACCCTATTTATATATGTTTCTATGCCCTAAGAAGACGCTCTTCAGTTTCGATTAAGAGACATTCTATTGAGCAATGGAAGACCTCATAGGTGTTGATAGAACCGTTGTAGACCATAGGAAACTTACAACGAGACCCACAACTTGAGCACAATGGTCTGGAATTGGTATCGTTGAGAACCGCTTCTATCTTCAACCCCTGGACCTCGTCCATGTATGTGAAACCTGGCTTTATATTCAACGAGTCTCCTATCACACAATCAACATGGCACACGATCCCACAATCATGGCATGTATAGAACCATTTCTCAGGATTTGTTTCCGCTTCACATACCGTACACCAATATTTATAGGCCGCCTTCTCACCACGGGACAACACTAAAAAATGGTCATCACACCTGTGCTTGACCACTTCTGGTAGTGTAGCGCATTTGAAACACAAAGAGTACTTACAGTCAACGCAATTCAGCACGTAGACTTCAGTATCGTCGCAAGCCACACAAGTGCCATGGTCTATTGTGGTAAGATACAATGCGTGGGGATGAAGTTTAGGGTTCCGAAACGTTGAGAGAAACGCACAATGTACGTCTAACACTATTTCCTCACCATCCTCGTATCTAAACCCACTTACTACTCTTCCACAAGCTCGACAACCATATAACTCATCGTGGTTCTTCTTACCGGAGTGAAGAGAGAGCATACGTGTTGAAAGCCCATGCCGTTTTCTAAGAGGAAGGTTACCACATTTTTGGTGAAGAAAGAAATCACATTCCATACATTTGTAATGCTTCTCAGACGAAATTGGATGGGCACAACCTTCACAATGTATTATCATTCCTTGGCCGCCGGCGCCATCAATAAGTAACAAGTTGTGTTCTTCATGGAAGATATGATTGATCACCCCTTCTTCGATCACTTTGAATGGCGTAGTGTCCACGTCTTCCTCATGTACCCCTTCGAGCTCTACCCCGTCCCACACGTCGCTTCTTGTTGCACATAAGGAGTGAACAGAAAAATCCGGACATTTATTGCATGAGTAAGCTCCGTACCTCCACGTGATATCTTGACGACAAACCTCACATACCCGATCACGAGGAGTGAGCGGGTATGAATGAGATATGCGGTGGTCATGACGGTTGATGTTTATGACGTGTGGTAGATCAATACAATCATAATGAAACATGAGAGAGCATGGAAGGCACACGTAAGGGTTTCGTTCACCATGCGTACCACAAGCGTTGCACGTGAAGGATACGTCCCTCCCCATGAGGGTGAGTGCATGCTCGTGACACTTCGGATGATCCACTATGACCGGCGGTGGGTTCTTTGCGCAGTTCACATCTACGCTAAAATCGCAGAGCTTGCAATGGTAAATGAAGCTGGAGAGTTTTTCTTGACAGAGGCTGCATTTCCCGTCAGCGTAGCTAGGTGTTCCTTGGAGACGAAGCTCGAGGGGATGGTTCGAGTGGCACGGGTGGTTGATATCCTCCGGTGAGCTTGGAACGCAAGAGCGATGCCATTTCATTTTGCATACGGAGCATTCATATATAGGCTTCCAAGCATAAGGGTTTCCAATAGACTTATGGCACTCCTCGCAGCCATTAGAAATGAAACCAACTTTGTAACATAAACGATGTTCATGCCAAAATAAGTCCACATACTCCATTTTTGTGTGTGGAGACGATGATGAAGATAACTAGATAAGGAAGGGAATGGTAATAAATATGAAAAAAGGTTTCGTTTGAAATTTATAATTGATTCTCCAATATTGTATTGGAGCCATATTATCTATATAAACTATTAAAAAAAGAACATATTTGAAGTCAAGTTGATCATTGTTGGGTGCTCACGTTAATGAAAATTTTATATTCCATGGAGACAAGGTGATCCACGTGTGTATTATTATTACTATATGGCAGAGAGGACCAATAAACCTGAATAGTCTTCAGTTCACAATATTATTAAAATAATCGAACCTTGACGAAATAAATATTCCTCTTAAATATCTACCAAACTCACAATGCATTTCTCTGAGTTGTCACTATCAAAGGTTTAATTGTGAGAAAACCTACTAGGCTACAAAAATGCAACTATCTCGAGACTCGAGCAAATTCATACCAAAAACAGCTGTAGACTGTCGTGCACATGTGTGAGTCATTTCCAAGTAATCTCTGGTTGCAATCCACATGTAATTTCTGTGCAGTGCACATGTGAGTCAAACTGACGAAAAAGAAATATAGGAAATGAGTTCAGATAAGACCGTCACAATTAAGATAATGAAACATGAGAAGCATGGACGACCACGATCATGACAATCTTGCATATTTAGTATTTTCTCTGAAGGCTCAATGAAATTTTATATTCCACGGAGAGACACACTTGGTGTTTATTATATGGCAAGGAGGTTTGAGAGTGGGCAAGACTAATCTTTCACCGGATTATTAAAACGAATGGTAACAATGGATTCATCTATATACATTGTTTGGTGATGTCAGAAAACAAAATATTTTTGTCCAAGTTGACCATACTTTTTTTATTTATGATTAGTCTTTTCTTTATTTCGTTGCATGAAGAAATTATGAACAAAATATTTGTGTCCAAGCAAAATGTTCCAAATCGTCAATTTTCTAAAAACTTGTTTTGATCAAAACGTACATCAAAGAAATTATGAGTCAAAAGATATTAGAAACTAACATAAAACATTAGGACATTGTCATTTGATTGATACCAAGACATCTTGACAATATTATTTGTTCGGTTGTAACTTCGGTTTACATATGATTCATATAGAGACTGAAGTATATGAAAAGTATAAACTGGAAGAGTTCAATAAACTCGTGGATGTCTCTACTGCTAGATGATCCAAACAGATTTAAACTCCTCTCATTTCATCGCCTATCATCACCGTCTCCTCCGCTTCCACCACCATACTGTGTGGAGTTTCCGTTCCAAAACGCGTTTCCATCACCAAACGGAGCGTCTTCTTCATCGTGATTTAGAGTATGGATGTTACTTCCGATCCGAGAAGTGGTTGGTCTCCTGTTCCGAACATTGCTCCTACCTTCCGATGGATCTTGAAACGACGACAAGCCAGCTTGCGCCAGATTGTTTCTCACCTCCGGATTCGCTCCTAAACACAGAAAAAGAAAGAATCAGAGCTTAGAAATTTACATGACTTTGTGCATTAGAAAATGGTTTTATAACATATTGCCTTGACGTTCTGGTCCAGAGCTTGATGGATTTGCAGTTCCACCGCCAAAATATGAAAAAGGATTTACATAAGACATCAGTCTTCTAACATACGCAAAGTAACCGCCATTGTTAAGGTTTTCAGCGTCTGTGTTGTTGTTAGACTCAGAGGAAGATGGTTCTCTTTGATAGACACTTGCTCTTTTATGCGGAACCACTACAAGTGCTTGTCTATCAAACAAACCCAACTCGGATAGAGACTTATCCAAATCTGCAGATATAGGGTAACAGAGTCACAAATCTACAACAACCTAACCTTATCATAAGAAACTACTAAATGACAGAAAGTATCATATATTCCATCAAGAAGAAGCTAGCATTAAATCTAGATATTCATCAGTAACGTACCTTGGTCACTATATACCTTACGAGGGTAAGGAACGGCAAGATCATAAGCACCAAGTCCGATTGTTTGGTTACTGTTCACAAAATCCTTGACCATTCTCAATATGCTTGTCACAGAAAACTTCTCCTGAAGGCTACCACCATCAGGTAAACGAATGTTTAAATGTACATCAGATGACTTTTTGGAACTTTCTCCATCTTCTTCCTCTCCTCCTTCTTCCTTAGGCTTTGTGTCCTCTTTTGTGCCAACAGATTTTGCTAAACTAATGTCCCTTCCACTAACACCTGAACCACTATCAGCTTTGTTGACCAATATTCCCTGTTTCCTTTTTCTATCGGTAGAAGATTGAACGCTGGATGCATTATCATCTGGTCTTAAGGCTGCAGGACGAACTGGCTCCTTCTTTGCCTGAACACGCGAGGAAGTCTCTGTTGCTCCATGTTCAACATTGGCCTTTGTTCCATCAGTAGAAGAAGCTGGCTGATTACTGCTAGTATCACACACATTACTCGGCTCAGCAGATTCTTTCCCCTGTTTTGGAACAATGTAAGCACCACATCAAAGTAATGTAAAAAATGCATTCAGCTACAAGGATAGTAGAGTCAGCAACGACCTTAACTGCAACTGTGCCATCATTGGTTTCTTCTGATGTCACCGTTGACTGAGATGAAACAGCTGCATCTAAAGAACCACCTTGAGAAGGCAAGACAGCATTAGTAGCACAAGAGGCAGGTTGCTCTGAGTTCTTTGATGCAAGTGCTGCTGAAAGGATTGTTTCCTGAAAACAAGAAACATCCAAAGGCATTAGTAAGCTAAACCAAAACCCCATAAGTGAATTAGAAGAAGCTACTACTGCCACGTACCTGGATATGAAGTCCCACCCACGCCTTGTCTAAACTGGATGCAAGTTCTTCAGCAGCAATAAATCCTTCTGAAAGATAGAAAAAAAAACAACTTGGAGCATTTTTCGCTTGACTATAATGTGTTAATTTGATACTCTCTATCTAAAACTACTTACCATTTTTCCAAACTTGTGCACCACTGAATCCAATGGCAGCTATACAAGGCACATATGAATATGGGTCTACAAACTCATGTAAGGATCCAAATTATTGCGTTACAAAACAAACGCAAATCTATAGTCCAAGATCAGATTTTGAGCTTCTCTAAGGATACATATTGCGGAGAAGTTTGTGGCGTCAACACTTGCAGCTTCAATATGCAACAATATACAGTACTTGGACAGCGACTCTGCCACCTGCTCTAGGGAAACATATGATACAACAGTATCACGAATGAGCAATGGAATCGACTTGATTTCAGCTTTTTTTCAATGTATCTGAGAATGCAAGAAGAAACCTACCGATGCATCGGGCCATGTCAATTTGTTCAACTTATCTGACTCTTCGTCGTCTCCTAAAAGTTTGGAAGCAAATCCATTTCAAGTATTAAAGATCATGTTTTTTAATATCGAGATCGCAGTATGATTACGAAGTATAAGCGATTACTTACCAGAGATGTAGACAACAAAAAGCTTCTTCTGCCTTTTAGCTTCAAAGATGGCTTCTGGAACAGAGCCCTTGAATGTAAGTGACGATAGAGCTTCTTCCATCTGTCAATCAAAAGAATCCAAATGAACACACTCTCATAAGGATAAGGTTTATCGACGATCAATCAGAAACCCTGAACCCTTAATTCACACAACGAATTCCAAAATCCTTACCTGTATTCGATCAACAATTTCCCCAATTAAATTCGAACTCTCTCCACTTCCAGAAAAAAACTTAAACAGGAAAATTCGCAGCTTTAGCACAGCGACGAATACAAGAGAGCAGAGGACAAAACGAAGCTACGAATCGTTGACGTGAGATCAGACACCGTTAAGACAAACGGCACCGTTACGCGTTTATTATTAAATATTTTCTCATGGTCCGTTAATTCTTCAGAAGATCTAAATTTTCCAATTTAACTTTTAAATTCCCTATTTAAACCCAAACCAACAAATTTCTCCCAAAGTTTTCAAAATTTGATAGGACAGTATAGTACCTGAAATGGTTTTATACTTTTATTTAACTGAATTATCCACACTTGTGGTCTCTTCCTCATTTGTTAAGTTTTCCATGTACTTCACACCAGCTATGTCTCGTGCCTTAAAACCACATTCCCTACTGTTGCGTTCGAATGAGTGATCCTCCATAATAAGAGCTTCCATATGATATAGTCAAAGATCATCTTGTAACAAAAATGTTCATGAAAATATATTAGTAACGAAAATGCAACGACTAGGATAGACATTTTTTTCAAAAAATTTGGAGTAGCAAGAGTATTTACCTGTCCATTTTTGTCTAAGGTTCATGTTTTGTCAACAATGATATTAAAATTCATCTTGGTTACACTCTGAACCATGTCTTCTATACACATCCCTTCCCCAAACAAGGGCGTGAAAGAATTTCTGGACAGCAACTCATAGTGACGAGAGCCATCGCGTGGGAAAACCCTTGAATAGTTGTTGTATTATGTGAAAATTGTGAAGCGCTCCTAGCCTTTGTGCTATTAACGGTCATCATGAATGACTCACAACCCCAAAGTTAACTCAGAAATGAGTCAATATCTTCTACCATTGCAACCTGTAACAAGAGCAAAATCTTCAATACTAAACCGTATTGGTTTTCCACCAAATAACCACCACAATTCGCATTTCTTGTTAGTCACCAACTGCCTCGATAAAAGGTAATGCACAAAATTAAGTTGTCGAAATTGTGATTCTTCCAATAACTTAATTTGCTCTTCTTCTAATGCAGGCTTAATGTTGTCAATCCATTTGAGTTTGAAGTAGCTGTCAATCTTCTTTGGTCCACTTGGTTTGTGACCAATAGGAAACAATTTTCCACATTCTCTATACTTACGACATAGAAAATAATATCATGTCCTCATGAATTCACAATTCTATAATTCACGGTGACAGTCATTAACAATAATAATACATGTCACGATGTTGAGTAAAAATAATTTACTTGTCGTGATCATTTCATGCACAGAGAGGATACAAATGTATCAAGGTAGGGGTAGTTAGATCATGCCTAAACATATTCAAACTTTAATGTCCTTCCCATATCACTTAATCTATAACAAGTTCCTTTGGTTTCAAATTTTATTTCTAAGAGGTTTGTTTTTTGTTAAATTTTGGGTTACAAATTTTCTTGTAATCTAAAATATTTGAGTAAACAAATGAAATATCTTTAAACTGATAACTTATGCCCTTACTATCGAGTTGAGCGTGTCGTTAAACACATACTAAACACATAATAAGGAGACATTAACATCTTTAGCAAATAAATATACTAAATTGCTGAACGTTTTGAAGTTGATAATAGTCATAATACATGTTTTACACTTATTGAACCCAAACGAACTAAGATCACTAAGTAACAGCGATATAGGTCTCGAACTTAGTTCAGAATTTTCAAGATTAATGACGAACCAAAATGCGTTGTAACTAATTTAAAAATAGTGTTACTTGCGACAACTCACATCACATGGAGTGTGTGTGTTGTGTTGTACTGGATCATTCGAATTTTTAGAACTTGACTGCTCGACTTGTTTAGTATCTTTCTTGTAGATTCACCAGCCTCACAAGAATTCGAGAAACTAGGTTGGGTATATGACTACACATATTCGTAGCGTAAAACAAAATAAACAGAGTCATAGAACAGAGGTTGCTTCTTGTGCACGCTTCCTTGGAAACCCTAATAGAATTTGAAAACCAATAGATTGGTAAACAGTCAACAAGATTGAATTGCATAAGAGCTATGTACTTGTAATTCCACTCGGAACCAAGGTCCACTTCAGCATTAGAGCAAAAAAAACAACACCTTCCTCCATTAATTGCCTTCATTGCCTTAAGCTCCAAGCTATCTTCTTCTTTAAGCCGCTTCCTCTGTTCCCGGGACTGAATAATAAATTTGCTCAAAGAACCACTAGTGAAAAAAACAAATCACACGTGAAAATGACGATAAAATGAAAGTTTTGTTTTTAATTTTTTTCTAAAAGATTCTTCTAAAAAACATAATACGTAATTGGATATATTGGACTAAATCCTTTATAAAAAAAAAAGATATATTGGACTGCATAAATCAAAATAATAGTATAAATTGTCGATCTCGACGACAAACATCAAAAGGAAACGCCTGAGGAAAACGTCGAACAGTAGACAAAGGAAGGATGACGAAACTTACTGATCTTTCAGGGGATATGGTCAGTGAGATTTTGTCTAGGGTTTCATTGACATCTCTAACCGCAGTGCGATCTACTTGTAAAACCTGGAACGATTCATCAAAAAATCAGGTTTTAGGTGAAAAAGGAGCAAGGAAGAAGCAGTTTGTGGAGTTCATGATTCAAGGTTCTATTGTTTATTCACTGAGGTTCAATCTCCAAGGAGTTCGCAACGACAAAGATGAAAACGACTTCATTTATCCATCTATGAAGGAAATACGTATACCTAATAATCAAGGAGTCAAGTTTTATGAAATCTATCACTGCGACGGCTTACTGCTATGCGTTCCCAAAGGCTGCCCCTCGAGGATATTGGTATGGAATCCGTATTTAGGTCAAACCAGGTGGATCCGCGTAAAAGTATCCCACTTATCTACGTATGCTCTCGGATATGGACACGACGGCAACAACAACAACCGTAACCACAAAATCTTGAGGATGTTTTATGATTACCGCAACAAGAAAAGTATTGAAGTCTACGATTTTCACTCTGATTCATGGAGGTTTATTGATTTCAATCAAGAACTGTTTCATCGTGTTAATGATGGCGTGTCTTTGAAGGGAAATGCATACCTACTCGGTAATGAGTTTTTAGTCTGCTTTGATTTTACAAGAGAGAGATGCGGACCGCGTCTGCCTCTGCCCGTTCCGAGTGTTGAGCATCATGTGATTCTATCTTGGGTTAGAGATGAGAAGCTCCTAGTTTTATTTACACAGTACGACAAGCCCGAGATGATAGAGGTTTGGATTTCGGTTAAGGTTGAGCCCAATGCAATCTCATGGAGCAGTTTCTTGAGGCTAGATATGAGAGTAGTCAATGGTTTACATGGTACTTTTTTCACTCACTTTTATCCTAAGAGCTTTGTCATTGATGAGGAGAAGAAAGTCGTTGTGCTTTTTGATTTAGAAAGATGTGAGTCACGTGTCCACTCCGAGACCAATGGCTACCAAATGGCTTACATTGTTGGAGAAGATGGATACTTGAGATCTTTCAACATGGGAGTTTCTAATTCCTGGATTTGGGGGCCTTCTGCTAGACTCGTGTGTTCTTCTTATGTTCCAAGTTTAGTTCAACTGCACATCAACCGACCGAAACGAAAGAAATAAACCATCAAGACGAAAGCAAAAACCAAATCAACCAACCGGACGAAAGAAAATAAATAAACCAAAGGGGCAAAATGAAAGAAAGAGATGATGCATTACTTATTTATTCCTTCTTTTTTATTTGTAGTATCTATTCATTTGTTGTTTCTACTATCAAAGAAGTAACATTATGAGTTTTGACATTGTTGACAGATGAAACTTTATCTTGAAGTTATCATTGATTGCCTTTCTACACTGTATGAAATATAGTTTTCAAGGTCTATAGTTTAAATTTGTTTAACACATGTGACTCTTGAATTCCTTTGCTTGATGCAACTCTGACTCATATTGGGAATAATTAATCAAGGATGTGATCTTTTTTGGGTAAAGTTTACTCTTTTCCGGCATGGCTGTTAGTTGAGCCTAATATAGGGATTCTGGTTGTCATTTACCTTCCTTACATCTGTGATTTAATTTTTTTCTTCTAATGCTCCTAAAACTTTGTTCCTCACGTTTCCCTCTTATAGCAATATTTGTATCGTTGACTATTTCTTTTGGTTAGGATTTAGGAATTGTTCTGAAGAACGTTTAGATTCTGTTCTTCACATTGCTGCCGTTTGTTGCTAGCTCCGCCACTGGTCATCTTGTAGTAGTGAAAAAGAGCATAATCTTCAACTGCCAAAAAAGTGTATTACACCAAAATTTTGATTTTTGATATAATCTTCGTTTTAATTTCTCCCTTTGTTGAGATTTGAATTGCTTGTCTCTCTGACTTGCACCTTACTCATAGAGCTAAAAGCGTTTGGGGGGTTTTTTTTTTTTTGGACCATTCTTTGAGTTATCTTATGACTTGCTCGTTATTTTTTAAAGAGTACCTCAAATCAAGATGCTTGCCTTGAATGGGGTTCGGTTTCGGGCATGAGATAACCTTTTTCATCTTAAACACTAGCGAGCCTGGCCGCATGCACGAGCCGTAACGAGCAACACCGGTTTCATATAGAATTGACTTTCTTGCACTCCTAAAAAATGGAGGTGGGTAACGTACGTCTATATACATTGTTTAGGAGACAATAAAGTCGATCGAATAACCGTATTAATCTTCTTCGGATTTTGATAAAACTAATGGAGACTACTTTGTTCAAACTATACTAATGTTGTATGTGTGGGTTCTCTTGTGGTGAAATTTAACGAGGACATGCGTTGAATGTTATCTATTTGGTTCTAGTTTGTGTAACACAAACACCGAGCAAGTGTTGTATATAGTTTGATGCTAAACAACATCAACTTGAAAGAGAAGCATTCCACGGTAGATAAGAAGGCCGACTCATGACAATAGATCAAAGTCGATATAAATATCGGGGTTATTTTGCAGGTAATCAGATTCTTCACATCTTTCACCTTTGCACTCCCATTGTCTATATCAAGTGAAAATTAGAGATATGCTTAGTTGTGAGAAATAACAATAATTATGAAACAATTGAGGCTGGTCTACACTGTTTAGGAGTACTATAATAATTTCGTACTTGAAGAAACCATATATAATAATACTTTTAAAATGTATTGCATTTGCAAATGCCTTGTTTGAGCAGCATATATTATGAAGAGATATAGAACTGACATGGTTTAAACTTGACCATGCGCGCATTTTCGAACTTAAACAACCAAATCTTGCAAATTCTTGCAAATCAAACATTTATCTTTACCATCATCATGACATGTAAGTAAAGATCTTAGTCAATATCTGGTTTTTTAAACCATTACCATCTAAAACAACGAGAAAACTAATTTAATAACAGCAACTTAAAACTCATGCTCAACCAAATTATCAACAAATGAACAGAGTTACAGAGGAGAGTATTTAGAAACAAGGAATTTTTAGAAATTTTACATGGAATCTAAACTCTGTATGGAGTAGAACATCTACATGAAACATGGCTTAAAAGACCCCCAAAAAAAGAAAAGCAAGCATCTCGTGAAAGCTAAAGAGAAAAAACAAACGTAACTCATGGTTTTGACGTCTTGAAAGCAAATGGATTCAAGAAGAAGAAGACATCTCTTGTAGTTTGATCAGGCACAGAAACTTGTCTCCATCATCCTTCTTCATTCGGTACTCGTCCATAGTGAAAATGGCCTCGCTTTCTTCACCTTCAACAAACTCGAAAGTACTCTTGAGACCAATAAATTTACCTGATTGGTCCTTGATCATCTTCGTTGCGCCTTTGATCCTCCATGAGCCACCGGTTCTACGCGTATCCCCTCTCTCGTTAACATAGAAGCAAATCCCGTATTCTATAAACTTTCGATCCTCAGGATCCAGAAGATCGCTTGGATGGACAGCAAACACATCCGTAGTCACGTACTCAGGCCACTTGATCTCGCCAGACTGTGCTATTATCGCAATATAGTATTCGTCATCCTCTTCTTGATTTCCAGAGTAGATTCCATATTCCGGCAGCAATATCTCCGCAGGAATCGCAACCAATGAGTTAGTCTTGACACGCGAGTGATGCTTGGCGAGCAAGGTAGCGATTTCTGAACGGAAAAGAAGACGAATCTTGCACAAGACGTGATCTTGCTTCGAGTTCCATTTACTCTTGAGCCTATACTATTCCATGACCCACGTCCTCTTGTATCCTCTCCGTTTCGTCTGCTCGCAGAACTTTAGAATCCTCTTAAACCCCAGAAAGTTCTTAGACGCCTCCGATTTGATCATTTTAGCACCACCGATGATCCTCCAGCAGCCCGATTCACATCCATCGGTTTTACCACAAGCCTCTGTTCGGGATTTGTTAGCCACGAAGATTGGTCCCTCACGTTCGTATTCCTCCCTTGGATTCTTGTTGAACACCGTGTCGTCTTCGATGACGTTGCCTTCCCAGGATTGATGATGATCAATCATATCCTTGAGATAGAAGAGTGCGATTTCTTCGTCGCTTGCCCTAACAAGGTCCGCTCTGATTTCTTCTTCGGTCGACATTTCTCTGGAGGAGTGAGGTTTCTTGGAGAAGAAGCAAAACAATAAGAATGTTAATGGAGGTGTTTTCGTATATCTCCCGCTAAAACTGTATATAAAAAGCTTTTGGAATTTGTAAATATATCTTTTTGATATTTATTAAACATCACTTATCAACATTTTAATTTTTAACCTAAACTCTCTCACTCTTATTTTTTCCCCCAAAATCTGAATTTCCGATTTTCTCTAATTCTCTGTTCGTTGTGAGAGGAGGAGACGTGATTGTACTGAAGGAGAAGAGAGAGGGTTAATTCGTTTCAGACTTTCTCGATTTTGCGATCAAGTGTTTCGAACGCAGTGGGAAGAACGATTTCGCGAAGCATAAATTTGCAATCGACGGAAATTGCGTCTGAAATCGAGTTGCGTATGAGTGGTTTCGAAGGCGAATTCGTTGTGGGTTTCTCAATTTCAGAATTCCGCGATTTCGGGTAACAATTTCGAACTGGTTTCTTCGATTTAGGTCATCTTCAACAAGAGAAATTGTTAGTCTTAGGCTTTGTGTTCTTATCGGAGGAGATAGAGACGATATAAATGATTTCTAGTTATTGTTTGCTGCATTTCTGGATTCAGCTCTGATGAAATCAATATTCAGATTCGTCTTCAGTGAAGCTATGTGTAGGATTTGATTTCTGCCAATCCGAGAAATCATTTTGAATAAAACTCATTTTTATCCAATTTTCTACACCTATGAAAACGGAAATCTCCAAAAATCCTATCGCCATTTGCTTCGATGCTAACATGTATTTTCAATCTTAGCCACCAACTGAGTTATACCCTGGTGTATGAGCTCTTACTTTATGTTTTTGTATCGCAGATCATGGAGGAGGGTCAATCACCTGGCTCCGCGAGAAACCGTGAAGAAAGTTGAGCAGGCAGCTAAAAGGATGGCTAAGAGTGTTAACTGTGTTAGAGCTGCTACTGTGTAGTATCTCTATAGCATGGACACTGGCGAGTATTACTTCTTAGAGCTTAACCATAAGTTACAGGTTTGGTTTCACGCTATTGAAAGGTTATATTGTTTTGAATTTCTATTGAAAGGTTTGGTTTTGAAAGTTTTAGACTAGGTGTTTGAGGTCAGGTGGAGCACCTTGTAACTGGGGATGGGAATTTCTGCCCTTTTTACTCTATAAGGCCAAAAGATCATTGTGTGGCTGGTGAGGATCCTGATGGCAAAATTCAGGTAATATGATAACTGTGGAATGCAAAGCTAAAAAGTCTCTATGCATTGAGAACTTTGTGGTATAACACTCATTTGAACTTGCAACAGGAGTTGAGTTTCAAGAGCAAGCCATGTGTGGGGGCCTACTTCTCTGTCAAGGTAGACATATTGATAGATACTCTGCTACATTGTGTGCATTTGGCTATGTCGTAAATCTTACCACCTTTTTTTTTTCACAGTCTGGTGGAGGTGAGCTCTCAGATTTCCAGTTTGGTTAGTGAAATGAAATATTTGGGATGCTTGGTCAGTTCTTTTCTTGAGTTTTTATACAAATTGAAACTTCTTTAATCTTCTACTCAGGACATGTTTTTTTGCATTTGGGGAATCAAGAGCCCTGGCAATAGCAAATACGGCTCTTGGGCTGCAAGAAATTCTAATTCGTGGAGAAATTAGGACTCATGTTGAATTGGCCTTCTACATGTAACCTTCCTTCTTCCTACACAAAAACTTGCACTTTGTGTTTGCTATATACTCTGACAAGAGAGTTTCAATTCTTGGTCAGGCTTCTGATTACCAAGTAAACAAAATTCACACTGGTTGGTTAGATAGTAGAATTGCTATGCGGGTTAGGCAGAGGCCTCCATGGTATCTCTTTGTTCTGTTGTTGGTGGGGCTCTCTATGTAAGTGCATTTTTCTCAGAAATCTATCTGTCTTGAAAAGTTTTTCTCTGTGACCAGATGTCTTACTTGTTCAGAGAGCATCAGCGACCAGTGCTGCCGTGGTCTCGGATTATGTTGGCTATCTTGAGAAGTGGAAAATTCCCCATTCCCCCAAAAGGTATTCCAATATCAACTCTCTTTTTTTGTCTTCCTCGTAATGATCTTGTTGCTTACTTTTCTCTCTCTTCAATTGCAGAATATATCTCTTGTGCATTCTAAAGTGTCGCTGAACATTGAAGGAAGTATATACGGGATGCGTCTGGTGTCAGTTCTCCACTTGTCTGCATTTCTTTTTTTTCCTCGGCCAGGTTATTATTTTGTGGTGAATATGTAGTTACCGAGACTAACTAAAGTGAATATAACTGTTTTTAGATTGAATGATTGATGTGATCGAGGTGTGAAGCTACAAGCTAAGAATGAACAACTCAGAAGTTGTTGCAGAAATACACACTCTACGCGATGGAGGTCTGTTGATGCAGGAAAGTGTTCTACCTTTTTGTCCTATTACAAAGCAGATACTTGCACGTGTTACACATAGTAATTGCATTTGAGATTTGAGAATCTCACCTCCTTGGTTGGTAGTATTCACTGTCATTGCAAATGGATGGTAAAAGCATTTAGTTGTCTGTCATTTTTGGCTTATTCAGAGTGATCATGATCCTTCGAAATTGATGGCTGAGACATCGTGAAAGCTGCTGAGGTATCTGGTTTCAGATAATAATAGCAATACGCCTTATGCGGAAGTTGAGGTCATGAAGATGTGCATGCCACATATTCCACTTTGGTCAGGAGTTATACATTTTAAAATGTCTGAAGGACAAGCCATACAGGTGAAAAACCATTCGTAAACCAGAGTTAGTTTCCTACAATTTTGTAGAACTCCATTAACTCATCCATTATAATTGACATTCGTCAACTAATGATCAGTTTGTGTGTAGTTGGCACTCAAGGCGAGTCAATTGCTTGAACAGACCAAACTAAGTGAACTGCGTTCAAACATTGCTAGAAGCCTGTCAGAATTACAAATGTTAATTTACAGAGGATGGGGAAAATATGGATACTCCCAAGATGAAGATGGGCATTAATGAAAGCATGGAAAGTCTTGTGAGTGCATCTTTAGCTGTTGAAGATGCTCTCGTGGGACTATTTGACCACAGGTCACACACTTCAAAGACGGGTTGTTGAAAGTTAGAACCTTGTGATCAGCCCTACATCGTTGAAGAAAGCGCAAGGATGCAGTGGCACCAGTCTGGTCTTATTGCAGAGGATGGTAAAAAACCGTCAAGGGAACGCTTTATTCAAAAGTAGTTTCTGTCCACTAGTTTTGGTTGTGTAATCTGAGAATAAATTTGCAATCTCTTAATGATTTTGGATATTTGATATTATATCATCATCTCTTTTTTTCTTTCTTTTATGAGCTATCTCGTAGATTCGTAAACAAGTAAAGTGAGGAGATAACAACCTAACTTACCCAAAAGTGTTCAGAATTTTCAAGATTAATGACGAAGTCACGAACCAAAATGTTTTGTAAGTTTGTAACTATTTTTAAAATAGTTAAATTACTTGCGATAACTCACATCACATGGAGTGTGTGTGTTGTACATGGATCATTCGAATTTTTAGAACTTGACTGCTCGACTTGTTTAGTATCTTTCTTCTTTCATCTTAAACACTAGCGAGCCTGGCCGCATCCGCATGCACGAGCCCTAACGAGCAACACCGGTTTCATATAGAATTGACTTTCTTGCACTCCTAAAAAATGTAGACCAACCTCGAGTATTCTAGCCCAAACGAGGTGGGTAACGTACGTTTACATTGTTTAGGAGTACAATAAAGTCAATCGAATAGCCGTATTTATCTTTCTTCAGATTTTGATAAAGCTAATAGAGACTACTTTGTTCAAACTAGCTATATTAATGTTGTATGTGTGGGTTCTCTTGTGGTGAGATTTTACGAGGACATGCGTTGAATGTTATCTATTTGGTTCTAGTTTGTGTAACACAAACACCGAGCAAGTGTTATATGGTTTGATGCTAAACAACATCAACTTGAATGAGAAGCATTGCACGGTAGATAAGAAGGCCGACTCATGACAATAGATCAAAGTCGATATAACTATCGGGGTTATTTTTTTTTGAAGTAATCAAATTCTTCACATCTCTCACCTTTGCACTGCCATTGTCTATATCAAGTGAAAATTAGTGATATGCTTAGTTGTGAGAAATAACAATAATTATGAAACAATTGAGGTTGGTCCACATTGTTTAGGAGTATAGTAATGTCGTTAGAAAAGACTGTCGTACTTGAAGAAATTACCATATATAATAATTTTGAAATGCTATTATTTGCAAATGCCTTGTTTGAGAAGCATATATGAAGAGATATAGAAGATAGCGATTTTGTTCAAAAGTAGTCAAAACACACCTCAAGCTTGTCAACATATTTTCAAAGATAATATTCGCAACACATTAATGAGGTTCGATTTCGATTGGATTTGGATCGGTGAACGATTAGTCAGATAATACCAACTGACTCTAACAAACAAAAATTATTTTATTTTCTTGGTTCGGTTTGGCTTTAATTGGTATGATTTTGATTGGATCGGTTAACGAATTTAAGTTTTTTCCACTCGGTTCGGTTCGGTTCTCGAAACCAAATACAAAGCGATCTGTTTGGTTTAAGACTTAAATAAACCCTTTTCTTCTTCATCTTCGTCTTCGTCTTCTCTCTTCACTTCAGCGAACATAGCGATTTTCTTCTCTGGTCTCGACTTCTCTGTTCTCCAGATCTCACATTTTCGCCTAATCCCTGTCTTCATCACCGACGCCGTTTCTTCATCTCCAAAGACAAATGAGGACCAGGTAACAGTTAATATGACTGATAGTATATGTATATATTCACCAGAGAATGTGATTGGAGAAAAAAGCTGATTCCGCATCCAATCTTGCTTAGTTTTGTGTGTGAGAAGACAAAATTGATCAACTTTTAGACTTAATCGCTAGCAAAGCTTGAAAAGTTTCAATTTTTATCTTTATGTTTCCCTTCACACTGTTAATTAACTTTTACCCAGATGGATAAACTCGTTAATTTGTATGATTGGGGATCGAAATGTGATGTTATTGGATCGTCTTCTCTGTGCTTTTTTCCCAATTCCTTTGCGTGGCTGTGTTTTCATTCGTTACTTACAGAGACTTTCGTGTTTAATTTGTTAGGAAGTTAACTAAAATCCAAGCTATGGACAGAATCAGTGAATTGCCTGATGAAGTGCTGATAAAGATATTAAATTTGGTTGAGACAAAAGTTGCTGTGTCCACTAGTGCTTTGTCTAAGCGATGGGAGTTTCTCTGGATGTTGCTGCCTAAACTCACGTACAGTACTAAAGACTATTCAGAGTCAGATTGCGAGAGTTTACGGTCTTTTCTTCACAGAAATCTGCCATTACACAGAGCTCCGGTTCTTGAAAGGTTCTGTCTAAAGTTTCATCATTCACATTTAGAACCTCTCGATGTCAAGCTGTGGGTTCTAGCAGTAGTCTCTCGCTGTCTACGTGAACTGAAGATTAACTATTCTTCTCATCCAGACAAGCAGGACATCTTGCCGAGCAGCTTGTATGCCTGCAAGTTTCTCGTGACGTTGAAACTCAAAGGATCGATCCTCGTTGATGTTCCTCGCATGGTTTCTCTTAGTTGTCTGAAAACCTTGCAGCTTATAGAGGTGACATACTTGAGTGAGGATTCTCTGGAACGGCTTCTCTCTATCTGCCCTGTTCTTGAAGATCTAATGGTGAATGGACATTCAGATGATAATCTGGAAGATGTTGTTGTTCTGGTCCCATCTTTGGAGCGCTTAACATTGGATATATGTAGTGATATAGATGAGTTTGTGATAAAGACACCTTCTCTGAAGTACTTGAAGCTCAAGTATTATAACTCCTGGAGTCACTACTTCTCGATTAAGAAGATGTCTAAGCTGAGGGAGGCACACATAAATGTTAGCTTTCCTTACATGAAGAAGCTTATCAAATCGATCACATGTGTCAAGGAGCTTACATTCTGCGCAGTACTCAACAGTTTAGAGGTATCAGTTTTTTTTTTTCATATTCTTTTTATCAATTGCAAGACTTCACTGTTAGTGATAAATTTAACATTGTGGTGCAGGATGATGTGTATGGTGATGGTTTTGTCTTCAACCAGCTTGAACATCTAAAGCTATGTATATGTGAAGAACATGTGTCGAGATTGCTTGTCCGGTTGCTCAAAGATTCGCCTAAGTTACAAGTACTTGAACTCTTTGGAATGGAAGTAAGTTTCTATCACATAGTTTGTCGAATGCACGCTATAGCTCTCAAACTAATTCTTCTTATTGATCTCAGAATCATAGCCCTGATGGTGTATATTTCTGGAATCAACCAAGTACTGTTCCTGAGTGTATGTTGTCGAGTCTGAAAACTTTCAAGTGGTCAGGAGGATACTTAGGAAGACCAGAAGAGAGAGATCTAGCGACTTTCATCTTACAAAACGCTCATTGCTTACAGACTGCAACAATCTTGTCTGAATCAAGTTTGGTTCCGAAGCTTGACATGTTAAAGGAGTTGGCACTTTCTCCCCGAGCTTCAACCGCATGCCGACTTGTGTTTAAGGATCTTTAGTTCTTGTCTATTTTACTACTCTAGCTTTGTTTTGATACTGTTGTAGTGTTGTAGTTAGTTCATTAGCTTAATCTTGTAAAATTCATCACTGAATAGGTATGTATTTCCCTTTAAAGACACGATGAAACAGTTCTTGATTGACATTGATAAACCTCCATGAATCAGAGCTAATAATCGTAGACTTAAATACTTTTCTTGTTGCGGTAGTCATAAAACATCCTCAAGATGTTGTGGTTACGGTTCTTGTTGTTGCCGTCGTATCCATATCCGAGAGCATAAGTAGATAAGTGGGATACTGTTATGCGGATCCACCTGGTTTGACCCAAGTACGGATTCCATACCAATAGCCTCGAGGAGCAGCCTTTGGGAACGCAGGAGCAGCCTTTAGGATTCCATAAAACTCGACTCCTATTCAGTCCCGGGAACAGAGGAAGCGGCTTAAATAAGAAGATAGCTTGGAAGGTGTTGTTTTTTTGGCTCTAATGCTGAAGTGGACCTCGATTCCGAGTGGAATTACAAGTATAGACTATAGCCTATAGCTATTATGCAGTTCAATCTTGTTGACTGTTTACCATCTACTGGTTTTCGAATTATATTAGGGTTTCTAAGGAAGCGTGCACAAGAAGCAACCTCTGTTTCATAACTCTGTTTATTTTGTTTTACGCCACGAATACCTAGTTTACTCGAACTCTTGTGAGGCTGCTGAATCTACAAGAAAGATACTAAACAAGTCGAGCAGTCAAAGTTCTAAAACTTCGAATGATCCATGTACAACAACACACACACACTCCATGTGATGTGAGGTATCGCAAGTAATTTAACTATTTTTAAAATAGTTACAAAGCATTTTTCGTTCGTCATTAAGATAAGTAATTTTCGTCATCCTTCCTTTGTCTACTGTTCCACGTTTTCCTCTCCGCTTTAATGTTTGTGGTTAATGTCGAAAATCTAATTATATTTCATACTTTGGTTAGGCTTCTCTAGTAACCTTTTGCTTAGGCACAGGTTGTTTAATTAAATGAGCCTATTATTAATTTTGGAAAAAAAAAGAAAGAAAACAGTAAAATTAACGTACCGGTTGAATAACAGTAACATCAACTATATGCTCATACAAATATACAATGGAAGAAAATGATATAAACTAAGTCATGTGTTAATTAGTTTAGTGTGCAAGCATTTGAGCATTATCCTAAGTGGTTTTGTCATTGTGTTGTTGACTGCTCAAAAACTATAGATGAGTCGTTGAGCAATAGAGATGTTGAATGAAAATTAGACATAGATGTTTGAGATTATAAAGAAGTTTCTAGATTGGTCAAATGAACAATGGGGCACAATATTCCATCAACCAACAAAAGTAAAGCAAGTCTAAAACTCACAAAAAATGTACAAACTCTCTTCTCCAACCAATGGTCCTACAAAATCTGCCAAAAAGGGTCAAGTTAGCAATTGGTTATCTAACTCACACTAGAGACAAGCATTCTATGTCGTTGACTTCATTCAGGATCTCATCTTCTTTAAGGACAAGGACGCTATTTCCTTCATCAACTCAGATCTTTGGTTTGCTAACCCAAGGTCGATATGAGTTTTTAAGCTCAAAGAATAATCATCCATGAAACCCAGCCTTGGCCACTCTCTTTGCAAAGTAAAGACCTCACGGTAGCATGTATCGAAAGATGAGTTTAAATTATTCAGTAAAACCAATGTGTATACCATCACATAATCAATTCAAAATCATAGAAAAAGTCAAATGTTTCATTTGCTTCCACTTTCCACAATTCAGTCATGTTACAAGAGCAAATTATTCAATCATACCAAAAATCCACCATAGCTCAAAACTTTTTATCCGTCACTAGTTGCCTGGACAAAAGATAGTGCACAAAGTTCACAGGGAAAGTGTGATTCCCCATGTGCATCAGCCTCCCAAACTGTGATTTCGCTAACATGGCGAGGTACTCATCTTCCAAAGCAGGTTTGATATACTCAACCCACCGTAGGTTGAAGTAGTTATTGACTCGTATTTTGCATGGTTCATGCCCTCTCTAAAACATCATTTGAGTAAACCATTCATCTTGCAAATGAACAAATTGGCACAACCATCAACCAACAAAAGTTAAGCAAGTCTAAAACGCGCAAAGAATGTAGAACCAAAGGTCTTAAAAACCTGGCAACAATGTCACATATACAGCAAAAAAAAACAAAAAGTAAAGACGGTATAAGAGAGAGAGATCAAAAAAGGAATTTATTTTACTGAATTATCTACAATTAGTATAGTTCCACTATCAAAACCACTATTCTCTTCGTCTGGATAAATTGTCCCATTCCATCTCATTTGATTGGCTATATGATTCACTTTGATAAGAACCTCAAAATGGTCACGTATTATAACAGCCCCTTCTGGTCTAAGAATCCTTTGCATCTCTAAGAGTATATCAACAATGTCACATCTATCATAAGAAACAAAACCAAAACACAAACCATTACACATTTATTACAAAAATTAAAATCAAAGTTTTTCAAGTAAGAGACATAGATCTTACTTGTCCAAATACAAACTGAAAACGCCATTAGCATGAATCAGATCATAGGTTCTAGGATATGTAGAGAAAGCTTCACACCTAAATACAAAACCCAAAAGACAGTATATACAAATATAAGACAGACAAATTTAGATGATATCAGAAACGTTTTGAGTGATTTACCAGTTCATGTACGTTCCAATGAGTCCACGATCATACACTACACCGAGTGTGTTGGGTTTGAGATCAAATGGAACCACATTCATAACCCACATCGGATATTTGAATAATGCTGCTGCAAAACCGCCTAAACCAGCGTTCATATCCATTATGTTTCTGTATTTACCATTCCTCAGAAACTTTAACTTAGTGTCATAGTACACAACTATTCTCTGCCACAGGTTAGTGTCAGATTTGAAGCTTGAAATGGTCACTCCATGTATTGATCCTGTTTTGATTCGCTGAGGCGTGTGGTTTAGTCTCTCAGGCCACTTTCTGAGAATGGTCTTGGGTGTGTCATTGACATCTTGAAGAGGAGTGATGCACGGCTCCATCTCTGTGTACCTAATGTTGAAAAAGATGTAACGTAGGCGTCAAGCTTCAGAGGAAATTTAAGATTTGGAGAAAGTAAAGTCACCAGGCAGCGTCAGGGTCACTACAAGAGCAGAAACCAGGAAACTTGAGAGCTTTTTGAAGTCTTTGTCTACATAGAAAATGATTAGAAGGCTTTCTCCAGATGACAACTGGATATCTTTCAGCAATCTTCTCCCAACAAAGTCTTGTGAAAACATCATTTAGTTTCTCCATCTCTTTCTGCAAATCTTTGGAACCTCTCTTCTGGTTCTTGGATTTAACAGTTGATGTCACAGGTGGTCCGGACAACACCCAGTATCCATCAGGACGTAGAACACGATCCAACTCCATCAAGTAAAGACCATCTGGATAAAATGTTATCAGAAGCAAAATGATACAAAACAGAGTGATCTAAATAAGATAAACTTGTACCATATGCAGTCCAATTGACAAGGCATCTTGAACAATGGACCATGTCGAAAGACTTGGACGGGTAAGGCAGTTTATAAGTGCTTAGTACACCGAGCATAGCAGGGAGTCCACGTTCTAATGCAAACTGAACTTGAGCCTCGTGTATGTCCCTTGGTGCTATTGACATTGTCAAGATGTTATAGTTCAGCAAAAAGGCTCCAAAACTTGCTACCTACAATTCAGTTTTCACCAAAAACACAAAAATCAGAGTAGGCAGATATCAAGATTAATCAAGTTCTTGTGTCCATTCTTGTTACTAAACTCACTCCACATCCAACATCAAGAACAGTCCTGATACTCCCAGAAGCCAAAGGCAAAACACTCATGATCACATCAACATAGTCCTTCACGCCACCGGGGAAGGAAGTTCCTCCTCCGGGGAAAACAAAGCGGTCTCCTCCTTCAAGCCTAACCCAATTCTGACTCTTTTTAAACTCAGCCAACTTCTTGAACGGAACGTTTCTGAACCAAGCGTAGCTTCTACTATCAGGCCAAGGGAAAGGCGTTTTGTAACCAGAGGGCTTTGGGACCAAACACCTGATTTTCTCGTGTGCTGAGTTAGGACAGTGCCTCTCTCTCCGGTAGTGTCTCTCAATGCTGTATTGTCGTGCCGTTGATGGATCATGGCAGGGCAAGTAGTTGGTGAAGTTCTTGGGACAGAGTGGAAAGTAAGATGATGATGATTTGTTTTCTGAAGGAGAGGACTGATGGGATATGGATGGTTCTGGAAGAGAGGATCGATGGGATATAGAAGGTTGTGGAAGAGATGAGTGATGGGATATGGAAGGTTCTTGAAGCTGTGGTGGAGATTGGTGAGGAAATTGGGGAGAAGAGATGGTGATGGTTTGTATAGTGGTGAGGATGTAATAGAGAGAAAAGAGTAAGACTGGAGTGAAGAAGAATAGACGCTTAGGACAGGGTTTTGGTAAGTGTTGTTGTGATGGATTCATACTTTTCTTCTGCAATTAGGTTTCAAGATCTTTTCAATGCCATAGAGAAGAGAGAAAATGTTTAGTAAAGAAGTCAAGAAAGACTGCCTCGTTTTGTGAAATGGAATCTTCAACTGTGCTTTTGTCGCCATTAGTGGTCATCCATATCGATTTTTTTATTGTTCTTGCACTCATTTTCTCTTATTATAATAAAGAAGTTTGTATATTCACAGTGGAGTATTCTGTATTCTAACAAAAATCAAAAGATCAAGAAATACATTAAACTGTAGCCAAATTAAGGAAAGCTTTGCTGCAAAATTTTGTGAGACTAATGCTTCAGTGGTCATTGCTTTCTACTACGAGCAGAAAATGAAAAGACATGAGCTCTGTATTAGCATCAACGCAGAAGATTAGTGTCTCTTGAAGTAAACTTGTCTCCATGTAATGTAATTTTCCAGCAGTCGAGTTGGACGATGAAGACAGAGCCCTTCTTGGGTACAACTGCATGTGGTTTATAAGCAATAAACTTAGTTAATACTTTTGAGGACACACGAATCATGACTATTTATAGTTGAAAAGCTAGCCTGTGGTGGGTTGGTACCTCTAAACTTATCGTCTCTTGTGATTATTCCAAATGTCTCGGATGTCTCGCGCACCATTATGCCTTGTACACCAGTGAATGATGCTATTTTGCACTCAGCAACTGTTCAAAAAGGTAAAATAGGTTTGCTCTGATTACTTTATGGACTAGTTTTAAATTGTGATCAAAGTGTAAAGAGAGCCAAAAAGATCGATTCCAATACTACAGATTTGTAAACAGAACATAAGATTACCAAACATGTAAGCTCCGTGAAGATCTGTTGAGAGAAGATTTTGGGGTAATTGCATCTTCCTGCAAATAGTACATTGTCCAAGAATGGTTACCAAGCTTAAAATGATCAAATTTCAATTAGTATTACGATAATCAGATAAGAATCTGTAGCTTACCCGGTCACCTTGATGAGTTGCATCATGTAACTTTCCCACATACCATGCATTGGCTTAACTAGATCAAACCTGCACTCCCAAACACAAGTGAACCGGTAAAAATTCAATCAACCAGTAAAAAATACCAAAACACCACAGCAAGAAAAGAAAAAAAAAAAGCAAGAACTCACTTTTGGAGATGTTGAGGAAAATCCAAAGCACCAGATTTCTTGAGTCGCTTCATAGACATACGGATTTTGGAACGTTTTGAGTTGTTCTGTGACGATGCCTTTTTAGAACCAGAGGCTGAAGAATGTGACTGCACAAAGTTATCAAGGAGGATATACGTGTTCTCTCCCACGTTCTTGCTTTTAGCACCTTGCAAGTACTTCTGAGCAGAGTCACCGTTTCGAAGGAGGCTATGCAAAACCTTGTTTGCAACACTTCCCTTTCCACTAGAAAGCTAAATCACACATACATTTAAGCAATCTTATCTCAAATCAGACAGAAGAAGATAGTGGTTTGGTCTCTTGAATATTACCTTAACAGTGGTTGCCAGTAAATTCTCATCAACAGGATGGGACAATTTTGTATATGCAAGAAAATTATCATCCTCCGGATCTACATTACCAAATTTCCATCACAATCACAGTTCTATCAAAGGGTTTTAAAATGAGAATCAATCCGTTGTTTTTAACACAACCATAAGAAGAAAAAAGAACCTTTTGCAATTGATCTCTTTGAAGGAGTAGGCAGTGACTCAGCTTTTTGTTGTTCTTTCGAAGAGATAACCACATGAGAAGCTTCCTTCTTCTCTTTCACATTCTTTTGTTGTTGTTGTTGTTGTTGTTGAAGACGTTGAGCTTCTGCAGCAAGCCTTTGTTTCATCGCATCCATTGCTCGTCTTTTCGGATCATGAACAACCGTCTCTGTAGCCATTGCTGCCAGATTGAAACTAGCCTAGTCTCTGTAGCTGATTACTGATACGCATTAAACAAGAAATGGAAAAAGATTAGAAATTTTCACTCTTTTGGATTAGCAGCAAAATCAGGGACAGGAAAAGCACAAATCTTGCTGCAAAATCCATCGATTTGTATCTAATTTGAACTTGACCTAAGCAACTAAGTTATGTGTTCTACAGAATCAGGAACTTGGGATACTGAAAAAAGTGCTAATAATTAGGAAAGGTCAGTTTTTTTTATGCCATTACTAATTCAATCAGCCAAAAACTAAGAATCCAGGAAGCTCACTTTTTTGGATCCCAATCATCTATCAGCTAAACGTTATACAGAAACTGATCCAACACAGGTTTAGGTCGTACACTCAACACCGTAAGACCTTTAAATCAAAAATTTACAGCCAGTAAACTGGAATTAACGCTTACTGATTGATTGAAGAGATGGACGGAGAAACTGAGACCGACGATGTTCGGCGAGCTATCCTGCCGTGAGTTGAAATCGGCCGAGAGAGAGAGAACAAAAGTTTCGTAATAGAAGATGATCACGTGAGCCCCAGTAAAACTCACGTGACTGTCTATAAGAATATATCGCAAACCGAATCGAATTGGAAAATATCTGGTTCGGTCTGGTTATTAACTGTAACTAGTTTGGTTTATTCAAATTCTCTCTTCTTTTCGATCATTTTACTGAATAGAAAGTGAAATCCTTCAATGGCGGCACTCAGCTTTTGCATCTCTTCTCCTCCTCAAATTCAACGCAAACAATTCAAACCGAGCCTTTTCCCTCCGGAATTTACCCCTTACACCGGAGAATTCCATGCCAAACCCATCTCTCTCTCCAGACGATTCCGTGGCGCCATTAACGCCACATCAGCAGTTTCCGATTCATCGGAATACGCAAAGCAGCCATCTTCACCGGCGAAGAAGCTAAGGGAGATTATGCAATCCCCTGGTCTTCTTCAGGGTCCCTGTTGTTTCGATGCTCTTAGTGCCAAACTCGTCGAGCGAGCTGGGTTTCCTTACTGCATCACCTCTGGTACTGATATGATAAACCGGAATCGATCTTTCACTGATTGTTGATTGTGTTCTTATTCAATTTCTGATATTTGTTTCTGCTGCAAACAGGATTCTCAATTTCAGCGGCTCGGATTGGTTTACCTGATAAAGGACTCATTTCTTATGGAGAAATGCTCGATCAAGGCCTACAAATCACACAATCCGTATCAATCCCAGTGATTGGAGACGGAGGCAATGGATTCGGCGATGCGATGAATGTTAAGAGAACTGTCAAGGGATACATCAGAGCTGGATTTGCAGGAATCATCATCAACGATCAGGTTTGTAGTGGCGATGATAAGAGAAGAGTGGTTTCTAGAGATGAAGCAGTGACGCGTGTTAAAGCTGCGGTTGATGCACGTAGAGAGTGTGGTTCGGAGATTGTCATCGTAGCTCAAACTGATTCTAGAGAAGGAATATCTCTGGAGGAATCTCTAATTAGAGCGAGAGCTTTTACTGATGCTGGAGCTGATGTTCTCTCTGTTAATTCTCTTGTTTCTAGAGAAGAGATGAGATCATTCTGCAGTGTGTATCCGCTTGTTCCTAAACTGGCTAATATGCTTGAAAGTGGTGGGAAAGTTCCGATACTAAACCCGCTTGAGGTAGAAGAGGTTGGATATAAGTTAGTGGCGTATCCTATCTCCTTGATTGGAGTATCTATTCGAGCAATGCAGGTGATGTAATCTTTTAGGTAACAATTGTGTTACCTCATTGTGCTTGGCTCAAGAGACTGAAACTATGTTGAATAAATGCAGGACGCGTTATCGGCGATTAAAGGTGGTCGGATTCCTCCACCTGGAAGCTTGCCGTCGTTACAAGAAATCGAAGAGATTCTTGGTTCTGAGACATACAATGAGGAAGAGAAGCAGTACCGTTACACTACCTGGTCATCAGATAGAGGTGAGAGATATGAAGGATCGAGCAGTGGTAGCGTCTATGTTGATGAACGAGTGGCTCAAGATGATTCAGAACAGAGAGAGGAACCGATTGTTGAAGTGATGACACCTGAGGTGGTGTATAGTGAATCAAGAAATCCCTTTTCAACAATCTGGTCACGGTCTCTGAGGATCAAAATCATTGGACGTGATGGGTCTGAGAAACTCGATGTCAAAATTCCGGTAAGTCTTTTTACTTTTGCAATCTGTTGTTCTTTCATTTGTCTTGAAGAACTGATGCAAAAACTTGTCTTCATGGATGGAGCAGGCCGGATTCTTGGAAGGTGTCACCAACATTGTTCCAGGTATTTGGAAACTCAGTCCCATTTTGTTCTCTTCTTGTTCCTCTGTTTCAGAGTTATTGACAGGCCCTGAGATTTTTGCAGCTTTAGGAGGTGTGAACCTGAGACAATTGATGGACGATGCAACCGATGAAGTGGGAGGGAAGCTTTTGTTAGATTTTAAAGACACTGGAGGTGATAGAATCCAAGTATTTCTAGAGTGACACATAGTGAAGAAAAAAGTAATTACAGTCAAGAAAACATGTAAAAACAGAGAGAAAACATATTTTATTTGTTCCGTGAGTGGAAAATGTTATACACATTCAATACATGAAACCCAAAAAAGGAAGAAAATGTTTATATATCAAATTTATATGCAATATAACAAAAAGGGCAAAACCCGAGGGAAGTTTGCCACAGCTCACCGGTACAAATTTCACAACAATCTCTCAGTTTGGTCCCATACTAAGAAACAGAAAAAAAAGAATGATGAATGGACATTAAGGCAAGAACAGTGAAGAATAATGTATTACTTCCGTGAGGTGGCTGGCCAATCCGACTACTTTTATCGACTGATATTACATATCCGAGGTAATAAAAGAAAAAGCACAGGGCGGGAACGGAGCGAGAGTGTTCCGTGTGTTGATTTTACAAGTGGAGTCGTCTGGTGTGTAAGAAAATGTTACCGGTATCCACCACCATATGATTGTTGTTGAGGGTTGTAACCGCCTTGACCCATCATCGGATTATAGTTGTTGCCTGGAGGCATGTTTGGACCAGGGTTTTGCGGTTGTTGCATCGGATAGCCTTGGCCTTGGGCGTATCCTCCCATATTCATGTTCATGTTCATGCCCGGTCTCATTCCCATACCCATGGGTTGGTTTTGGCTCATACCTCCATAGCCACCAACATTGATTCCTCCCATGGGCATGCCTGAGGCTTGCATAGGATTTGGTGGAGGTCTCATAGCGTTTGCACCAGCACGCCCTAAGCCAGTGCCTGATCCCATGGCTCTACCCATGTTGATAGTCGATGTTGCCGGTGGTGTGTTTGTCGGTTTCTCAAACCGTTTCTCTCGTCTATTGATCGCCTCGAAGTCAACTCCTATGTCTGCCAATGGATTTGTTTTGGCTGCACGCAAGTAAAAAAGAGACAAATGGTGTTAGAAACTTTCTTGTGAAAACAAGGCTTCTTCGTTTGTTTTCTAAAAATGTTGAGGAAGGAATTTTTCTTACGTCCAGATATGTTGAAGTTAACGAGTCCTCTGCTCAATGTGTCTGCCCAGACTGATGATTTAGGCTCAAACTTTTTCTGAGGCTGAGGAACAATCTCAATCGCTCCTGTTAAAGGTGTGAGATCTGGCTGAGATGAAGATGACGTCAAGGAGTTTGTTGGTCCACCTTGTGAAAACATGTCTCCCATGAAATTGTTGTTCCCTTGCAGAGTAACAGGCCCGGATTGGGTTCGTTGTGGACCGTGGGAAGGTGGCATTCCATGACCCTGCTGTGCCATGAACTGGCTGGAGGTAGAGTGTGTAATTGGTCGTGGAAGGAAGCTTTCGCTTGTTGGGTGTGAACTGACTGAGCCTGGCTGGTGCATGAAGCCTCCACCGTGAAACGGCATGGCTCCAGTCATGTTTTGCGAATGAGGAACCATGTTATATGGTTGAGCAGCTTGCCCAAATGGAGTTTGTCCAGGCATGTTGTTTCCATTGGGATGAAACTGAGATGTTGGTACTGAGGCATCTGATTGTTGAGGGAGTGAGACTGGTGGTCCAGACTGTGGGAGAATGCCAGCAAGAATATCAATATCACTCTGAGATGTAGCAAACTGCTCTTGAGGAAAGCCTAGTGAGTTTGATGGAGGTTGCACATTCTGAAGCGGAGGTTCAGGATTGGCACCAGCGGAGAATGAGTCCCCAAAGCCAAAGTTTTGAGCAGTATCAGGATGTGAGACCTCTGATTTGAAGGCTGGTGGCGTTGGCTGGAAAGGAGCTCCAAAGCTCTGCTGTGGGTTTGAGTCAGTGTCCGTGGAAGTGAAGGCTTTGAAAGGAGAGTCACCAAATGGGTCATCAAATGACTGTACAATGGGGAAAAAAGTTTATCCAAAATGTTAAGAATAAAAATCAAGATCTTCGAGTAGAACTGCTTAGACCCTGTGTCAATACCTGAGCTGGTGACTGAGATGTAGAAAACGATGGAGCATTTGCTTGTCCATTGGTTTCAACAGAGGGAGAATCAGCTGGGACAATGGCCAATGCATTTGACGAAAATACGTCTGCAAGGGAGCCAAGCAAGTCCATCTCAGCACTGTTTGAGGTGGGAGGAGCAGACGTGGAAGCCACTGTTGGTGGAGCTGAAACACCATTCGTAGATGCATATGCTGGAGGGCCAGCTGGAAAAGAAACGAAACACAACGCTAACACTTAATACAAGCAGAGTTTGATGGGATAACAATATAACAAACCGAAGTAACTATGAAAAATTAGTCTCTATGCAGCAGAAAATTCAAAACTAGGAACTAAAGAATCGCAAACTTCGAGAACTCTGTACCTGAAAATGCACCGCGTGGATCAAATTCATCAAAAGTCTCAAATTTCTGAGAAAATGTTTCATTGACAAAACCAGCAGCTTTGTTGTCTGCGTTGGTTGCAGCAGGAGGAGAAGCTGCACCTGGAGCAGCAACTTGTGGGGGAGGAGGAGAAGCAGCTCCTGGAGCAGCAACTTGTGGCGTCTCCCCACCATCCCTGGCGTGAAAATATTCATCAGAACCAATAAAAGCAAAGTAGATCACAATCTGTATAGCAGAATATTATTACCTTTCACTATATACAGGGCTCCGTGAGTCGCTGACGGCCTCTTCATAACTAGGTGGAGCACCAATATTTTGTTCAGAAAACTTCCTCTGGAGCTGCCCTCTATCATATAATCCCGCAAGAACGTGATATGAGTTGACATGAAGTCCACAGAACTTAATACATTAAGAAAAAGCCCACAATTTTAGCAGAAAACATATCAGAAATTACCTCCCATCCTGAGAATTATCATCACCTCGAGCACCACTGCCCCTACATGATTAAGAGGAATGTGTCATTTATAATTCTAAACGATGGGTTCCGATGATAGGAACTTGCCTAAGAAGATGCTCTAGACATAACTTTTGACATCTTAGCTACTATCAAAATCAAATTTCCCATCCAAATGGTGTGATTAATCCTCAAATTTGTTCCCTTCTTTCTTATTTCAAGCATAAAGGCAAGCTAAAACGTAACATCAACATACCGTGATGAAGCATGACCATCATCCTCAAACCCCCGTTCTCTGTCCGAACTCATACCGCGTGACCCATGTTGGTAGTTATCAACACTTCTACTCCTTCCTCTGTAATCATCCTCCCTGTTACCATCTCTTCCATACCGGTCTTCAGAGTCTCTAGAATGACGATCTCCATCACGACTATTTCTATCATCATCCCTGTAACCATACTCTTTTTCTCTTCCATAACTACTTCGCTCTTCATCCCGGGATCCGTAATCATACTTATCCCCATATCCTCCTGATGGCTTATACATCCCACCTGGCGCTGAGCTGCGATACCTGTTGTAAAAATAATGTCAGGCTGATATGCGCAGATCCTGAAGCATATATTGAATGAAATGACAGACCACTAGAAGGCATAATGACAGTCGTATAGCCCCTATCAACCAGAAATCAAACAAGTGTCCAGAAAGACTAACACAGAGGAAACTTTCCAGCAATTTGAAACAGATAAAATGACGAGCAAACTTACTTATCTCTGTTAGCAGCAGCCTTCTGTCTGACTTCAGCAATTCTTTCTTTGTCATTAACCAACGCCACCAGGCTCTGTGATTTCTTCCTAACATTGCTTCCTTGATCTCTACCACCGGAATCAATATACTGAAAATCGGACAATGTCTGCGACATGGAAAATGGACATAATGTGAGACAGTCAACTGCTGAGATATGGCACAAAAGAATTCTCTTGATGCTGAATACTTCCAAAATAATTTACTCCGCGTGGTCATTACCGAAATTTGATATGCACGTTCTTTGATCTCGTCTATAACACGTTCTGACCCATTGCCTACCATGTACTCCAAAACTGTCAAAGCCTGAATTTGGATAGAAGAGGTAAACCAACAGGAAATATTTTCATTCACAGCTACAGCAATATAAACAGGAAAAAGCCACCAAGGCATTTATGTTCTTTACCTTATAGACATGCCGCCAGTTTTTTCCAGTGTCGCTAAGGCGTTTCCATATGACCCCCATGATCAGCTGGTATTCATGGCTGCAAGACAAGTAACATTTCTGTCATTCCTATGCAATGTCATAATTACAGCAAAATAGAGCAGTTGAAAAAGGAGGTTGTACTTACTAATTTCTCGAAGCTTGCGCAAGATCAGCAAGAAGTGATCCATGTGGACCCCATGGCTCATTGCTGGTAGCATCTAGAACCTGAAGAGGAAACAGCAGAGGTCAGAAACAATGTAAAAATGTGTTGGACATCTTGCTTAAAATCCCATAACCATATTAGCAAGCCGAGGAATGCAACCAAGATAAGCCTATTTACTTTTTTAAACTTTAGGAAGAACATTAATGAAACTGATCAGCTCAAACATAAGATACAGAAAGCAGCATTCTAATCTCGGCTTCAGCAGAATTTCAATAAAAGCAAAAACACAGAAGAAGCTAAGAGCATCCTTTACCTTCTGTTCTATTCCAGGCACTTTAAGCACTTTCTTGTTGACCTCTCTCTTGCTAAACAAACATAAAAGCAAGCATCGTTAATGGAAAGTAAACAAACCACACACTGATTGACACTGAAAAAAATCATTTAACTTCAGGCACTGTAATTCTTACAGGTCTCTGACAGTTTGACCGAAGACCTTCTTCATCTTCGAATGTTCGAATGTGCTCCAGGAATAACTGACTCTTAGCCAAATATGTTAATGTGCCCTCTATGAAGTCTGTTGCAAAACCAGTATAAGCACCTTTGCTATCAACTGTTTCAAACAAGACATATATCACCATCAAAGGATAAAACAATAGAAAGAGAAAGCATTCACAATGAATCGTTCTTCAGCATAATCTCACATTTCAACGTATGACAATCAAGGTAAGAGTACAAATCATGACAAATATCATCCAGGAAGTGAAAAGCGAATTTCCAATTGCAAACAATCAAACGAATGGAAGAAGAAGTCGAATCCAATTCCGGGTCCTAAGCAAACTCAATTTCAAACGGTAACAATAAAAATCGATCAATTAGGAAGATTGACATTCAAAATCCAGCTTGTAAAGATACTAAGAGAACTTATCTGCAGAAATTAACAGCTCTAAATCAATGGCGAGCAAAGTAGCTCGTCGGGAGAATCATATCGAACAACCAAAAGCTAGATGAAAAATTCAAACCCGGAAATTCAAAAATGAAACATAGATCTAACGAAATCCAACCAAAACCTGAAATCAATAGACGGAAACAGGAATCTATTCTTAGAACAGCTAGATCGTACCAAAGGAAATGTAAACTTGACCAGAATCTGATCGCGGATCTGTGAGGCACAGAGAAGAGGAAGAAGAAGAAGAATAAACGCCGATATAGAGAAGGATTGAGCAAAGTCGAGGAATCTCTGGAAGATTGTGATCTCTGTCTCTCTCTCTTTAGAAGGTGGAGATGGTCTCCGAGAACCTGCGTTTTTTAGCTTTAGCACTTTCGATCCTCTCTCTCTATAGAATTTTGGGTTTAGAGAGAGAAGAAACAGCAGCCAGAAGGAGAAAATTCAATAGATAAATAAATAAACAAAATCAAAGTAAAAAAAAGTGAATAAACAAAATAATAAGACAGCGCATCTAACGCGCAGAATATTAAGGACTCTCCGAATCATATATATACTGTATGTTCGTCGTTCTCTTTTGTCATTTGAAAATCACAGCTGTTTCTTCTTCATTTTCGTATTACTTAATTGTGAAAACATAATTATTACTTTGGTCTGTCGCTCTGTGCACGTTTGTATAAGTGAATTTTCAAGCAGAAGAAAGTATTTTGCCAAAACACAAAATGTACATTTCCGTAGAAAAAAATATGCTCTTTTGTCTAATACAAAAGCTAAACATATTTCATTACTGTTGAGATTAAGATGAAAGGGGATAGCTTCATTTAAATTAACAGAGATAAACAATTGACGGTGTTGCCATTTGCCAAAACAACACAAAATTGACGGTGGCAAAAAGCAAATATATGTTCAGTTAATGGGCCTTAGCTCGGCTATTTGCTATCCTAAAGCCCAAAGCCTAAACACCAACTTCAAGTATTCGACAATGACCTTCAACACCTGTCTCTCGTTTTCTTAGTGATTTTCTTCTTTCTGTTAACGAAGTATATAACAAAAATTAAGTGAATTTTAATTCGGATATTTTAATATCACATTTCAAAACTTAGCTTATTTTTGTATTGAAATGTATTTTGATTTGAATTATTTTTTGTGAACAAGATTAAAATGTAATCCAGTCTTTTTCACAAATTGTAGTTGATCAATAGATAGGTGGAAATTAGTTGAATGAAAGTGATTTTCTGACTACTACGTAATAAACTTAAGTAATAAGCCAGTAAGATCGAAAAGTTGTTACTTCCACTTTCCAGCGTTTTAAGCAACGACTATAATTGGTAACTTTCTGTCTCGTGTCCAGCTCAAAAGAATGTCTTGTCTTTCGAACTATGGTTTCAAAATAGAAAAATATCATTTTATCGAAGAATCTTGCGAAAGAAGCAACTGAACATTTTTTTTTATTGCTAACAACTCTCTCGTTACATTACAGGAAATAAAAATATAGAAAATGTATGCACAACAAATAAATTACGAAACCCATTTTTTCACTAAACAACAAAAGGGAATAAAGAAGAGTATGATACGATCTAAAGGGTTCTTGGAAACAATTTGACTTGATGAAGACACGGAGATGATGATGCAGAAGTGGAAGATGAGCGACATTGAAGAAGAGGAAGTGATGTGGATCATTGTTAGGGATGTATTGTTCCTGATTTTTACGCGACGATCCTTATTTGGTTCACTTCTTCTCCTCTTTGACTTTGACCCTTCCTTTATTTCATTTTTTAAAAGAAAACCTGTGATGAAGAAATTGAGATTTTAGGAAACAATTATTGAAACGGGTAATGGAGTAAAATGAAAGTGTTCGAGCATTGGTACTTACTTGAATTATGGAGAAATTTTGTTGAATTTGATGAGCCTAGTAGTGAGTGGGAGGTGGAGGAGAAGCGTAGATGTAGACGGGAGGTGGGGGAGATTTTACAGGTGGTGGAGGAGAGTTGTAATAGTATGGTGGTGGTGGGGATTTCACCGGAGGTGGTGGTGAATGGTAGTAGTATGGTGGGGGAGGAGACTTTACTGGAGGGGGTGGTGAATGGTAATAGTATGGAGGAGGAGGAGATTTTACTGGAGGGGGTGGTGAATGGTAGTAGTATGGTGGAGGAGGAGACTTTACTGGAGGGGGTGGTGAATGGTAATAGTATGGAGGAGGTGGAGATTTCACTGGGGGAGGTGGTGAGTGATAGTAGTATGGTGGAGGTGGAGATTTCACTGGTGGGGGTGGTGAGTGATAGTAGTATGGTGGAGGTGGAGATTTCACTGGTGGGGGTGGTGAGTGATAGTAGTATGGTGGAGGTGGAGATTTCACTGGTGGGGGTGGTGAGTGATAGTAGTATGGTGGAGGTGGAGATTTCACCGGTGGAGGTGGTGAGTGATAGTAGTATGGAGGAGGAGGAGATTTCACCGGTGGAGGCGGTGAGTGATAGTAGTATGGTGGTGGTGGAGATTTCACGGGAGGAGGTGGTGAGTGGTAGTAGTATGGTGGTGGTGGAGATTTCACCGGAGGAGGTGGTGAATGGTAGTAGTATGGTGGTGGTGGAGACTTGACGGGAGGTGGTGGTGAATGGTAGTAGTATGGTGGTGGTGGAGATTTCACGGGAGGAGGTGGTGAGTGGTAGTAGTATGGTGGTGGTGGAGATTTCACCGGAGGAGGTGGTGAATGGTAGTAGTATGGTGGAGGAGGAGATTTCACGGGTGGGGGTGGTGAGTGGTAATAGTATGGAGGAGGAGGAGATTTCACCGGAGGAGGTGGAGAGTGGTAATAGTAAGGTGGAGGTGGAGATTTGACCGGTGGTGGTGGTGAGTGATAGTAATATGGAGGTGGTGGAGATTTTACGGGTGGTGGTGGAGAATGGTAATAGTATGGTGTAGGAGTGTGAGTTGGGGGTGGTGGTGACTTGTAAACATAAGTTGGAGTGGGCGGTGGTGGAGACTTGTAGACGTAGGTTGGAGTAGGCGGAGGAGGTGATTTGTAAACATAGGTTGGAGTAGGCGGTGGTGGAGACTTGTAAACATAGGTTGGAGTAGGCGGTGGTGGAGACTTGTAAACATATGTTGGGGTTGGAGGAGGTGGCGACTTGTAGACATAAGTCGGGGTTGGCGGTGGTGGAGATTTGTAGACATAAGTTGGGGTTGGTGGTGGTGGCGACTTGTAGACATAAGTTGGGGTAGGTGGTGGTGGAGATTTGTAGACATAAGTCGGGGTTGGGGGTGGTGGAGACTTGTAGACATATGTTGGAGTAGGAGGAGGTGGCGACTTGTAGACATAAGTCGGGGTAGGAGGAGGCGGTGACTTGTATACATATGTTGGAGTTGGCGGCGGTGGAGACTTGTAGACATAAGTTGGGGTTGGTGGAGGCGGAGACTTGTAGACATATGTTGGAGTCGGCGGTGGTGGTGACTTATAGACGTAAGTCGGAGTTGGTGGAGGAGGAGATTTGTAGACGTATGTTGGGGTAGGAGGAGGAGGGGATTTGTAAACATATGTTGGGGTAGGAGGAGGTGGTGACTTGTAGACGTATGTCGGAGTTGGCGGTGGTGGAGATTTGTAGACGTAAGTCGGAGTCGGTGGTGGTGGTGACTTGTAGTAATAAACCGGAGATGGAGGTGGTGGGGATTTGTAGTAGTAAGGAGGATGGTAAGGAGCCGGTTTGTGACATTCTCCGTAAGGTTTCTTAGGTGCGTAAGCAAAGGACTTAGCATAAAGCACAACCTCGTACTTAGTCTTTGATTTCACATGAAGTTTAGCACCTTTGTTACCCAAATGGTAATTCGTAGGAATGTTACAAGGCGATCCCTTAGGTGGCGCGTGAAGCCTGGCCGTGCAGACTTCGCCACCGTATTTAAGGTAGTTGTATCCCTTAACGGTAATTGCGTACTTACCGTTGATCTTAGTTGTTCCGTATGCTTTCACTGTCTTGTCACCGGCCTTACAAGTCACTTCCACAACAGCACCTACAAGACAAAACGAATGAAATAAATTAAAAATGTTATCTTATGTCGTTTTAGTTGGTATCTACTAAATCGATTTTGCTTGTTCGATCTCTTTGGATTGTTTAAGTCAATAACAGATTCTTGTCTTTTTCTTGACTTCATCGTTTTCTTTTTTCCACTAACTAAATAATTTAGACTACAATCAACCACCACTTTACAATACATGTATGCTAGTTATTTAAATCCTATTAAGCCTATCCTATAATCACCAAGATGACATTTATTTGTAAATAATGAATGAATTCGCTAAAGATATAAAAATAATTAATAAACACGTGGAAGACTTAATTACCTTTGAGATGCTTCTTGTCATGAGACTTTTTGGGGTAAGTCCAGTCATAACATCTGTAACAATAGACTTTACCAACTACTTTGAAGACAAGTGGATGTGGGTGTGGGTGAGGATGAGGGTATGACACCGGAGGTGGTGGTGATGAGTAGTAGTACGGTGGCGAGTATGATTTTGCTGGTGGTGGTGGTGATGAGTAGTAGTATGGTGGTGGGTAAGATTTTGGTGGTGGTGGGGATGAGTAATAATACGGTGGTGGTGGAGACTTCACTGGAGGAGGTGGAGAGTTGTAGTAATATGGTGGTGGTGGGGACTTCACCGGAGGTGGTGGAGAATGGTAGTAGTAAGGAGGAGGAGGAGACTTCACCGGAGGAGGTGGTGAGTGATAATAGTATGGTGGTGGTGGAGATTTAACCGGAGGAGGAGGAGAGTGGTAGTAGTAAGGAGGAGGTGGAGACTTCACCGGAGGAGGAGGAGAGTGGTAGTAATATGGTGGTGGTGGAGACTTGACTGGAGGAGGTGGAGAGTGGTAGTAGTACGGTGGTGGTGGAGACTTGACTGGAGGAGGTGGAGAGTGGTAGTAGTATGGTGGTGGTGGAGACTTCACGGGAGGAGGAGGAGAGTGATAATAGTACGGTGGTGGAGGTGACTTCACCGGAGGAGGTGGAGAATGATAGTAGTAAGGTGGTGGTGGAGATTTAACTGGTGGTGGTGGAGAATGATAATAGTATGGTGGAGGTGGAGATTTCACCGGAGGAGGAGGAGAATGATAATAGTAAGGAGGAGGTGGAGACTTCACTGGAGGAGGAGGAGAATGGTACACATAAGGTGGGGGAGGAGATTTCACCGGAGGAGGTGGAGAATGGTAGTAGTACGGTGGTGGAGGAGACTTCACCGGAGGAGGAGGAGAGTTGTACACATAAGGTGGGGGAGGGGATTTCACCGGAGGAGGTGGAGAATGGTAGTAGTACGGTGGTGGAGGAGACTTAACCGGAGGAGGAGGAGAGTGGTAAACATAAGGAGGGGGAGGGGATTTCACCGGTGGCGGTGGTGAATGATAGTAATACGGTGGTGGAGGAGATTTAACCGGAGGTGGTGGAGAGCTATATTCATAAGGAGGTGGAGGAGATTTGACCGGAGGAGGTGGGGATTTATACTCATATGGTGGTGGTGGAGAGCTATAATAGTAAGGTTCGGTAGCCATAGCCGAGCCAACGAGTAACACCAAAATGGCAACTACCCATTGAGCTTTGGCATGACTCCATGCCGGAGTCGCCATTGTTTCACCGGACAATTTTCAGTCTCGATTAAGACTCCTATTCTCCAAATTATTGATGGAGAAAAATTTGGAGAAAATGTTTATTGTTTGAAGAGGAAGGAGAAGAAGTGATTGATTGTGCTTCTGCATGGAAAAGAGTTGTTTTTATAGCGGAAAAAAAAGTAGTCGTTTGAGGTGGCCTTTGTTCGTAAGGGACCAATTCAATATCTACGTTGTTTTTTTAATTTTTATGTTTCTAATGTTTCGTTATTTTAGTTTAGCTATTAGCTGGCAATTATTGGTTTTGTTAGTTTTATAATTAAAAAAAATAGAAGAAAGAACATGAAATTTTCCACTGTGTTAGAAAACTAATCTCCAACCACCCGGTTTGAAATAAGCCAAAACTAATTCCATTTTATAACTACTAATTTTAATCATACATATTAAAAATAAATGGTACTATTGGATGCTTGTTAAGCTATGTTAATCACTATGACATCTACCACAGTCATTTTCAAGATATTATTTGTTAATATTTACCGACATTCTGTAAATGTTATAAATGTGTATAAAATTGTATACATCAACAGAAACCTTTAAAATAATACAAAATAAATGATTACATGAAATAAAGATTGAACCGGTTGTTGCGTGAATATTATGGGAAGAGGACCACAATTTTTCTGATCATGCATATTACAATGTGGGTGCCAGAACGTTCCTAATTTTTTCATAATAAATTTGAATGCTTCTGAAAACCATATCATATACAGAAATGTAATTAAAACCTTACCAAGGAAAAAATGTATAGAAATGGGTGATTATAAGTAAAGTCAGATGTCTTAAATGGCTGACATAAGAAACCTTCGTGATCAATAGGAAGACAGCTGTATTTGAAGATGAAACCGAGTTATATATGATACCAAATTCAATTAAACTAAACTACGATAGGCCAAATTAACAACAACGACTTTGATTTGTGACATAAAAGAAAAGTGATTTTAATATATGCGAGGTCGCTTGCTGTGAGTCTTGTGACTCGGTGCAAAATACCGCGTCGACTCGCTTCACACACATATATATATATATATATATACAACATAAGTTACATATCCATATAGCTAAATTTTAGTTCCATTTTAAACACTAGTTTTTTTTTTTTTTTGATAAAGATTTTTTTTTTTAAACACTAGTTATGTCACAAAATTGAGTTCACGTTTCAATTTTTTTACTGCATAACGTTTTTCGTATCGATCGTAGCAAATACCAAATGATAAAGCAACGACTTGTTGCTCCAAATAAAAAAACTACCCAATTCCGGATATCTATAACAATACACCTTTGAATTACTTAACCAATTATCTACACCGTATAGATGTCTGTTTTCTTATCCTTCTTAAAACACGGACGACAATTATAGATAGTTTTCCACTGTATACATGTAAGTATAGTGTGCATGTGAAATCTCAATTATCAGATATATAGCATGTGGAATGAAACTTAGTGGCATTGCAGCTTTTTACCTGGTCGTACGTATTGGAGAGCTAATATGATGGCAAAACATAGTAACAAACCAAAGAAAAAAAGTTTTAATTTGTAAGAAAAAAAAAAAGAAGTGTTTATGATACATTAAACTACAACTAAATTAATGGCATTATGTCACCTCACAAGGCACAATTATACTACACGAACGACCGCCAGTAAAACCAAGTTATACAACAAATTAACAAACATACACATTTATGTGTTTATAAGACAAGAAAAGACAGAAGATAAGACGAACCAAAAGGCGGGAGTTATTACAAATTGCAAACAGAATTCTAGGTTTAAACTATAATTGCAAACATTATAATCGTGCAAAGAAATAATAATTTATGTCGGGAAAAAGTATAATAAGTTATGTTTCCCAAAGAAGGTGCAGAAGATTTGTACTTCGGTTTTTCGCTCCCACCTCTTAGAGTATTTCTCAAATTTTCCCATATTGTGAGTCGCCACATCAATTATTGTATATTTTTCCTTTCAAATATCAGGTATATTTTTACAGAGATCTTCAGATACATACATTTGTGAATTGTGATGAAATAACTTATAAATTTTATTTTCGACTTATTATGTTTATATTTAAAATAGATTTTGTAAACAACATCTTTTATCTGTAAAACTATGATATTTTCAGAATTTAAACAATATCAATTATTAAAGTTAAAGGGTGGTTACAACTTAAGAAGAATTAGCAAGAAAGCACATGGGCAGATAAATACTTTCTTGCCAAAAAAAAAAAAAAAGTTGTGATACACCCAATTATTCCCCTAATTTAGTCTAGACTCTAGACCAAAATATTACTATAACATTTTATTGATAATTTTTTTAATTAAATCCCAGGAATTTTATTGGGCACTTGTATCAGTCAATTTATGTCCATGTAAAATACAGCACTCCATTATCAGTGAGAACAAACTTTCACAGTAATGTCCATTATGAATATCTAGTAAAAATAGTTTCTCAAGTAGCAGAGTCGTCGTTTGGTAAGTTGGGTCACATCAGAGAAAAAGAATGTTGGACATTTTAACAATGATAATATCATTAATTAACTTCTATGCTTGTTTAAAAAATTATTTACTAATCAGATTTTAGTTTTTTTTTATATAGTGATAATTAGGCTTTTTTTGCTAATGAGTTACCCTACTATAGGGCCAAACTCCCGAACGTTGTCGGATTTCGCATCGAAAGATGAATATAAATGTGGAGTTCCTTTTACCAAAAGTATATATGAATTCTTTACCTGTACCCATAGTAGTTGGAGTACTAATCAGGACCAAATAACAATCTAAATTATTTAAGATTCCCTAGTCATTAGTCAATGGCGTGCAGCGAAAGAACTCTACAAGGAAGTTTTGAATTTAATATATTTGGGTTTGGGCGTTTGGTAATTATCTAGAATTTTCATGTAACAAGTAACAAGCCTATATTGTATAGTGTCATTTAATTTATTTGTTTTATGTACATGTATATAATAACACAAGTAGGTCTTAATGAAATTAAAATGCAATCCGTACCCAAATAAAATTTCGTGACTACAGTAATGTCAAAATTCTGGAATTCAAGTATATTACCTTTTTTTGTTCATAACATACCAAGTATGTTACCAAAATGGGTAAACTATGAGGAATATTATGTGGTAGTTGCCTTGAATTGTATCGTTTAATATTCAAATATGACACAATTCAAAGTTTATCTTGGATTACACTGTTTGTTTTATACTGTAATTATTGACACGTGCTCCTGGTTTGCAAATCACATATACAACAAGTAAATTAATGTTGATTATTTAACCCGATGTTACCGTTACATAGCATGGTTTACCTGATGAATGAAAAACGGGTAACAGAAAACTATTCCTTTTCTTATATATTCAGAAACTTTAGACAATGTACAAAGAACAGTGATCTGACACAAGTACAGGGATCATGTGCAGGGCAAGCGAAGTACTTTGTGGGAGACAAATTAGATTCATAGGTTTTTTTTTTTTTTTTTTTTTTTGTCGACAGCCTCTATTTCTAAAGCAGCTCGGAAATCCAAGCTGGTGAAACAGAGTTTACATAGGTAGAGCTCGAGCACTCCGTGCTAACTTGTCCGCCTTCGTGTTTTCTTTTCTTGATATTTGCATAATGGAGAAGGAGATAAACTTCCTCTTACACCTGTCAACCTCGTCAAGCAGTGTTGAAAACGCCGGCCACTCCTCTGGTTTAGACACCATCTTCACCACATCGGAATAGTCCGTTTAAAAAACTATTAAAAACTTGTTATGTTGTAATATACACTACATCGTCCAAAGAAGAGCCTCCAATTCTGTCTGAAGTGGTGATATACCTCGCCTCAAATTACATATTCCCATAATTTTATCTCCAGATTCAAGGTTACAGAAATACCATCCTAACCCAGCTCTGTGTTCTGGGTTTAAAACCATTTTTGCTTTGTTCTTTTAGGATTTGACAATATCTATTTATTAATACGTCATTTGAGATGTTATTAGATTTTTTTTTTTTTTAGTTAAAGGGTTTAAGATGTTATTAGATTTAAGAAACCAAACATTTTAACAAAAAAAAGAAAAGGACCAAACTTATGAATTTCGTTTTCACTACCCTTCTCGCTTCTCCCATCACCATGCTATTTCGTTTTCACCATGAGTATTTTTTTTCCCCCTGATTTTAGCGTAGAGTTTTTTTCTTTTTCTTATACCACCAAATATGAAGTTAGCTCACAAAAATTAGTAATTTTGTTAACCGGAGTTTCAACAAAAAGAAATTAAAACTAACTTATTCATATGTCAAATAGTGTCTCGTAATGACTCGTATACTTTTCAAAAGCAATGATTAGCTCTAGGAGTAAACGTATATGAGCTCGAGACGTCTCTATGTTAAATTAAAGTTTCAATTGTTTTTTGTTTTTCTTTTTGTGCACATATCGTAGCTGTCTTTGTTGGAAACTACACAGTATATTTATTTTCGCATAATTTGAAAATTAGTCTCCCTAACGGCATTTTTATATATACGTCTGTACGATTTCTGAAGCTGCCTCGTGTATTCATCAGCGGCGGACACTTGACAATATTCTAGCTATTCTTTCGTAATTAAATAAATTAATTGTCATTCTTAATTGTCAGTATAACAATTCTATTATAGCAGGTTTATTTATCAATCGTCGATTAGGAGTAATTGGATCTCTATATGTTTTCCCCCGTTTTTTGTTCTTTTATAATCGGGAAATTATCCCAAACTATCTGCGTGGCCGTACACGTAATCAATTCCAGAGCATGAATGATTCGACTTCCTATGTATAAGTATGCCACTCGCTAGTTAATTAAACCAAGTGTTACTTAGTTACGTAACATGCTAATTTGACTAGTTGAAAAAAGTTAGACGATTTGATTATCCAAAGAGAGAGCAGCGAAGAGTAGACAACAAATAGATCATACTATAAGCTAGTTAATTCCACCGACACTAAGTTAAAATAAAATAAATCAACATAACAACAAACTTGAAATGTGAGTGACGGATGTTTACAAAATTATATAATATCACACAGATGGATTAACTGGCAGCAATATCATAATGAAAATAATAAGAAGAAGAAGGAGAAGAATGTGATGTTTTACCTTAGCCACACATAATATCGAGATATATGTGTGTATGTGTGTGAAGTTATTCGGATTTGCTAATGATAGTTATTCATCGCATTTTAGTTTGAAGTTTGATAGTATTTGTTTTGCTGTAAATAAAAATGCGATGAAACCACAATAGTTTTGAATATTTTTCTCAAATATAATTTAACGATACGCTACCACACTCAGTTCATCTTAGGGTATGCTAATCTGGAAAACTTGAAAAGATCGTAAGATAATTAAGATATTATGCATCAATGCACTACGAAAAATTATTGTTTTCATTTATATTTCCTTGCTACGAAAAATATAAAACAAAGACCACAAAAATCTGAAAGTCCCCTCTGAAGTTTTTTTCTTAGCTAAGTTCATATATAACTTTGGGTTCCAATTATAGTATATTTACCGAGACCAAATCTTAATCGGTTGTACTAATCCTGATGCCTAATTTAACGAATATAAACGCAAGGCCATAAACCAGCACCAAAAGAGATGAATATTATAAATGCAAGGATGTAGAACTTGTCATTACTTAACTATAACCAGATTCGTTGACAATCAAAGATATCTTAAAAATTGTAATGTATGCCTAAAAAAAAACAATGCCCCACATTATCTTAACCAAAAGAAAAAAACGTTGAGATTATCAAGTCGAGGTTACAATTTTTTCATCAATAAATATATCACTGAACCAAGCCGGGTGGCTTGCAGAGTTGCAGCTAAGATTGGCGAGGTTCCTCCTTCAAAACACTTTGAACGATCTTATATTCTAAGACACCGTTTCTAACTCTATCCTCCATTCCAAAAAAATGAAAGATTCAAAACAGATATAAGCTCCAATGGTAGCTAAAGAAAGGCCATGCTCTCGATCGGTTTGTTAACCGCTCACACCAGCAGCTCTTTCTTGTCTTGTAAAAACGTAACTTCAGTGACTTTGCATACTCCCTGTCCACAAATGACTGTAAAGGTTGACCTTCAATGCACTTTCAATATTGACAGAAAACCCTCCAAGTATAGGTTTTCTGTATGTATCTCTCAGTACCAATGCAGAACCTTCAATTCTATTGACTTCTTCTTTGACCGTATAGAACCTATGTTACATTTAATTTAACCCATGAGTCTCTCCGAAGTTTATTTCACAGCAGTTCTTAAAAAAGTTAACAAATAAAATAGCATTTTAAAACTCAAAGGTGGCAACAAATATGCTCGACAAGCAATAACAAACAAAATGTTGGAATTATTGTGCTCAAACAGTTTTGAAAAGATTTTTGATACTTACTTCCACATTGCTTAACTATAACATCACATGGCCACATTGCATTTACTTCTTCTGGCTGACTTTACTTGTTGCCAAAATTTCCACAATCGACAGCCATTAATTATCAATACATTTTCAAATATATAGTGGTCTTTCTTAATTAACTTTGAGCACAAATATCACCTACTTGATTTCAAGAGTAAGCTGATGAAGTTAGAAAAAAAAAATTGAGTGGAATATTCTAGAAAATCTTCATTTGTATACATTGTTATTGCCAAACAAAAATAACTAACTAGCATAAGTCATAAGTCTTCAAATCAGATTATCACTTGTTGCACTGACGCAGCTTAGCTAACTGAACAAGGCTAGTTGGTTCCGCAGGACTCGGTTGGATTTACTCCTCCGGCGAAGAGCTAGTCTCTTCTGCGGTTTTATCGTTCGTTCCCTCTGCACTGGTTGCAGAAGCCCTAGCTATTCGAGAAGCGCTTTTCATGGCAGTGGAAAAGAATATCAGATCTTTAACTCTGCAATCGGACTCAATTATCTTGATCAAAGCGATCAATTCGAAGGTTCAGATTTTGGAAGTCTATGGAATTCTAGAAGACATCAGAATAATCGAAAATGCTTTTTCTTTTCTTCAGTTTAAGTATATTCCTCGTCTGTCTAATGCTAAGGCTGACCTTGTAGCCAAACACGCTTTGAGAACTTTTCGAAGTTCGAGAAGCTAATTTTAATGGAAAAGTTATCCCGTGTTCAAAAAAAAAAAAAAAGCATAAGTCATACATTATTCTTGTGGTGATTCTAACAGTTCGGCAGTTCGCTAGGGACCCCACGGCGGCGTAATTCAGACAGCAGCCTCCAACAACTAACTTAGCCTTCCTCATTTGTCTCATCTTTTGGTATCTATTTTTATTTATTATATTCTGTGTTTTCTTGCAAAATACTATATTTAACGGAAATATGTATTATTTGTTTGTTATCACTCGAATTATTATACTGAATGTATAGTACTCGGAGTATAAAAGATGGCATTACTTAATTATAAACGAAGATGGTCTATCTTGGAATTTGCTCCTAGTAAGATGCTTTTATAGGTAGGTATCGACTCAATGAATATTCTTTACAATTAAAAAGCTTCAATTCATTAACATGACAAGTTTGCGAGGATTAACCAATTGATGTGGTTAGGTTGCCAAGAATTTCCACGAAAAAAATCTTTCATCCACCAAAACAAAAAAATAGCATACAATCAGTTTCTCCACTAAAGGAGAGAACCACCAAGGAAAATCCAAAGGGATAAACAAAAACCACAATAGACGTTGTTAACGATTACGACGTACACATTCTAATTTTTCTCTGTAATTTATTACTATTAACATTTTCAGAAAACTACAGGTATATAGGTATATGATGATTAAGTCATATTGGTGTAAACAGATAATAGTACGTATCAAGAATCCTTTAACAAAAAAGTGCTAAGAATTAAAGGTACACGAGGCCGTTTAGCACATGGAGACTCCATGATTGAGTTTTGACCATTAATTTTTTTGAATCAGGGAATTTTTTTTCTTGATTAGTGAATCATGGAAATACATACTGTATTATTATGTCGTCACAAAAGGACAAACTGTAACAAATTAGTAGGAAAAATAAATAAATATAGTACTGTTTCAACTATCAACGTTAATTTCAAATTTTAAATTTAAGCCTACAAAGAGATTAATCATTACTAATATATTACGTGTGCAGATATGTTTACATAGTTTTTTCTTTTTTTACCAAAGGCATAAAATGTTTACATAGTTAATATCCAAGTCGTTGAAAAGAAAAAAAGTTCCAAGTCTCAGTAAAGATCTGTAACACAAAAAATTTAGCTCTCAGTAAATAACTCATATATATATACGATTCTTGTATATATATAGTATGCAAAGAAATTACAAAAAATAAGAAAACACTCCTCTGCTTACGACTTACAAGTTCACTTGAAAGCTTACTCGTCAACTGATACGAAAAAAACAAATCGATGAAAACTAATTAACGAAAATGACAGATTAACAGAGCTTGAATTAGGTTATTATTTATTAATATCCAATTAACAAAAACGATACAGCGTCTTACAGTTGTCAGAATGTTGAGGAAAACGTGAACTCCAAAGATAAATTATTTCCAGATTCGTTTGCTTTCGTATTCTCAATTTTCGTTATCTCTTTTGCACACGTACTTGTTTCTATACATGTGTTTTAACTTTTAATTGACTGTGGATGACCTAAAATCTTTTATCCTTTTTTTTAACAACACCTAAAATCTTTTATCCAAAACTATATTTTAACGTTAAAGCTTCGAAAATTTATGTAAATTCTTTAATTATTATCATGCATTCATTATTGAGTACATATTTTGACTATACAAGCTTCAATCCCACTAGTCATACCATAATGAATACGTTAGCAACATATTCCAGTGGTAGTAATTTACGTATCAACATGCTGCGAGAAAAATCTAGAAATCAAGAGAATAACATTTTGTTAAGTATTTATTAATTACTTAAAGAGTAGCATTATCTCCTTCGTGGCTACGCACGAAAGGGCGTGAAAAAGAGCTTTGAGTCTTCCTTTCTAGGGCTAAAGTTAGTTTATTTTTCTTAGATTCTAGATTTCTAGTGCAATGCTATAGAAACTTTTTCTTAATTAATGCATACAATATGACCCAAATGGCCAAATTTCATTCATATATATGATTCTTAATCAAACTAATGTTTGTAGCTTACTTACTACTTCCTCTGTCCCATTTTATAAGCTGTTTTAGGCTTAGGCACAATTATTAAGAAAATATTAATTTCTGTCTTTTAAAATACTTAATTAAAGATATAAATAAATATAAAATCTTTTAGACCAATCTCTAACTTTCTCTTTCTTGCTTTTGCTGTTTTATTTATTTTTTCTTTTCTTTTTTTCTGCATTGAGATTTGGACAGCTTATATTATGGAACAAAAAATATAAACCCAAACAGCTTATATTATGGGACAGAAGGAGTATACCGTATCTAGAAAATTATCAATGTAATGTTTCAGTCAAGTTAAGCATAATGGTATATAATGATTCTCATTAATCATTTTCCACATAATTTTGGTTTGGTTATTTTCAAAGAAAACGTAACCAAAAATAACAAATTTTAGTTTTCACAATAATTCTCAAAACAGATGAAAAACAATATTAACCAAATGGAAGCAAACTGAAATCCAAAGTTACCCCTTCGATATATTTGTATATTGCTAATTTGGTATAAGATCTAAAAACGATGTCATATTCTCCTTCATACAAAAAAAACGTCATATTTTTTTTGCAGGTTTCACAAAAAAGGAAATGTCAGAAAATCGTACTACATGACCAACCGAATTTTCTCAATTTGAGAAAAAAGAAACAGATTGATCGGCAACTAACTATTTGTTACAAATCCCTTTCGAAGTTGATGAAGCTTGACAGCAAACAAAATTTGAGCCAGATCTTTAACCTGAATGGGCCAGATCTGTATTGAAGAAAGGCTCTGAAAGGGAGTTAACCTGAATGGGTCAGACCTTTAGGCCCTATATTAACTTTAAAAAAAAAAATGTATAAGAATATTTGTTTTCGTCTGAAAGAGAAACGATTTTCAGTTCAGTTGGCAAATGTTGAAGCGGTATTAACTTCAAAAACACATGAACAATAAATTAATTTCATTATAAGTTCCTAAAACCACTTTGAAGTTTCAACTAAACTGATTACACAAAAGTGTGGTATAGGTTTTTTGTGTCAGACTATACTACCAGAATCTTTGCCATCTTAAACAAAATTATGGAATCCCAATTAAATGTTTTAAAAATTAAATACAATGGTCTGCCCTAATCTATGGGCGTTCACGATAGTTTAATAAAAAAGGACATGCGTTGCTTTAAATATACAATCAGTACGTAGATCGTATAGATGTAAAATGGATGTTTTTTTGTCATGGTCTGCCTTTGTCTATGATCATATGGGTGGTCGGAAACATGAACAAAAAGGTAGATTTTTTATTTAAATTAATATCGTTTCTATACTTACTAAGTTATATGACCATTTACCATTTAGAGAAATTAAATCTTCTTCATTCAGTTAATGGATTTACCAAATAAACAAAAGCCAGGTTATCAGAAAAACTACAATTAATTAAAATGTAAAGAACGACAAAGACTTAAAGACTCAAAACTTCCATGATTCCATCTGTCAAACACGTGAGGTGCACGTGCGTTGACGGACCGTGAGTAGGAGACTCTCTCTTCGTCAAGCACAGGCCACAAGCCAGCCCACAAGCCTTCTCTCTAATTCGTTCCCTTTACTTCAATTAATTAATTAAAATATTTAATTCAACAATCCCTAACTATAATTAGTAACCCTCTTGCACTATTATATTATTTTCTCATAATCTCTCTCTTTCTTTCTCTTTCTAAAGACTATCCCTCAAGAATTTCCCCTAACCATTAGATTAACTTTTGAAGGGTTTTTCTTGTCCGGCGATTATGTACCCTCCTTCTTCCTCCTCCAAGTCCACCTCTCAAGAGGGCGGTGATGCCAACAACAATCGATATGACTCAGCCGACGGAGCCACACGTGATTTCTCCTCCCTTGGCTCTCAGTCCCACCACAATCCTCCGCCGCGGCAGCAGCGTAATCCTAACGCCGCCGGTCAACACTTCCCCGGCGAGCTATCTTCGTTAGGTTCGGATTCCGGTGCTTCTTCTTCTTTGTTCCGGCACAGAAGCTCTCCAGCCGGATTCTATGACCAACATCTTCCCACTGATCCCAACGGTAACTTCTTACGTTTCTTACATTTTCATCCCATACTTTTAATACAAAATTTTAACCCCTACTTAGGTTCTGCCTCTTATTCAATTTTGAATTGTACCAAAATAATTACAACAACACACATAGGCAAAATGTTTCAATAATTAACATTCTCTTCCTTTTATGTAAATTAATGTTTTTATTTTGTTTTACAAAGATGTATAATTAGATTTCTATATAAAGCTAGTATTTTTGACAAATATAAATCAGTAAAATATAAAATTTAGCTACATATGGTGCTGCAACAAAATTTTAAAATGTATGAAAAATGTAAAATATATGATTCTAGAAGCGGAAGGAGAGTATACTATCACAATAATTATGAATCTTACATCACAAAATAAGTTGAAGCATCAAAAATTAGATTAGGAATATGGGTTAATTCATGTCACCAATATAGTGGATATGAATCAGATCATTTTTGTGTTAGAAACAAACAAAAAAAGTCTAACACATAAGTTTGACTTCGTGAAATCTAAACCATGTTATCCTAATTTTCTGCGCATAAAAAGATATGACTTTTTCAGTTTTTCTTTTAATTTATTAAAAGTTTAGTTGAAAATCTACTACACACCTAGGCTTTCAAAATATCTATCAATAGATTTTTTTTGGTTAAGATTTAATCTATATGTAGATTTTATACACACCTCTCTCTTTCATTTTCTGTTTGGAGAAACCATGGTTGATATCTATATCATACATGCATGAATAGTTAAATACGTATTTCCAGGAGAGGCAAGTTGTGTAGTTTAATAATGCAATCTAATGCAAATAGCGTGTAATATAAAAACATGCACTTGCCAAAAGTATATGTTAAGAAAAACGAATCATTACAAAAAGAAATAAAAGTATACTCCACTTGGCAAATATTATATCCATCCCACTTGCTCTTTTACTTCTGACAAAGCAGCCATGAGGGCCCATTTTGCTGACATGGCTTTATCGTAGACTCTATTTTGATTTTTGGATACGCCTACTTGTCATTATAAGTAATAGATTTATTACTCTATCGTTGGTTGCAAGTAATAATTTATACATTTTTGAGCAATTTGCAATTTGCTCTCCGGTTCATTGCATCCGTCCGGTTTATTTTCCCCTGTAATCCATGTGCGAGCCCCAAGAAAACTTACCCCTCTTGCAATACTATATTCATAATAATTTGTTTATTTAATAATTGGAATTCGAATAGTGAATATTTCTAAGATTCTTTTTCATGAATCGTTATTCTCTGTCAAATTGGCGATAAATAAAAAGTTGAGTAGAGACAAAGGAAGGGGTCCTCGAGCCTCAAAGAAGACCCATTCTCTTCCATTTTGTAAAATACATTTTAAAAAACTCATACTGGCTATTAAAATACTGAGATAACAATTAGTCGTAACCCTACATCACATTACATATATCTCTTTCTTTCTTTCTCTTTCGATCTAAGTTTGTTCATGGAAGAGGGAGCAGGTTTTTCTCTAGGACGGCCAAACGGAGGATACGGCGGAGGAGAGCGAGGGCCCTCGAGGTTGAAGTCGGAGGCAAGATTCTCCAGCGGGAGTAATAGTCATCAAGAACATAGCTCTCTACCGCGAATCCCAGAGGTTGAGGCGGCTGCGGCGGCTATAAACGGTGTCCCATCGACGAGTATGAGTTTTGGAAATAATCATAACAATTGGGACAACTCATCTTCTCACATCAGTTTCACCATTGACGAACCCGGAAAGCGGTCCAAGACCACCGACTTTTTCACCTTAGAAACTCAGGTATTTGTATAGTATTGTGGCTACTATGTGTATTTCTAATGTTAATTAATTATATCAACTTTCTAAACAGTATAAAGCTAATAATTCTTGATCTCTCCTTAATAAAGTGTGAATTTTTCCATATTCCGAAAGTTCAGTGGTTTTGTGTATTGTTAGCTTGTATTAGCTTGGAGAAGGGCTGTGATTGATCTATATGGTTCCCAAGTTGTATGCTAAGAAATGATATTATAAAGAGTGTCATATAATTAATAAGAAATCCTTAAATCAGATTAAATTCCGTAAAGTTAACAATAGAATTCCAAGTTGGAATAAATGTATATTAGGGGCACAAGTTCAAGTGTGTAGAGGCCAAAGTTGAATGGTGTTGTGTGTGTGATACATATAAATAGCTTGCACGAGGTTTATGATTGCTTTATGTATATAACATTTTCACAAGTCCTTTGTTAAGAAATTGATTTTTGTTTGAAGTTTTTGAATAGATATTTGGTTTGGATTATTAAGTGGTTATATTTATGTTCACTTTGACATGCATGGTTTTTGATTCTTTAGTTTAGCATGCCGCAAACTTCTTTGGAAATGGCGAGAATGGAAAGTTTGATGAACATCCCAGAGGACTCAGTGCCTTGTAAGGTCAGGGCCAAGCGCGGTTGCGCGACTCATCCACGCAGCATCGCTGAAAGGGTTAGTTTTATGCTATTACTTGGATACAATAATTATTGCAAAACTGTTAAAACAAAAATTTAGTAAAAACCAAAGAAGATAAGAGTAAAATTAAGTTTAATACGGGATTTTGGTGCGTGTGTTTAGGAGAGAAGAACGAGAATAAGCGGGAAGCTGAAGAAGCTACAAGAACTGGTGCCTAATATGGATAAGGTGAGATATGTTAATTATTACTTTTTATGTAATTTAGGAGTAAGTAAAGAGATTAAGTCTACAAATAATGTTTAACTTTTTTGCAGCAAACGAGCTACGCAGATATGTTAGATTTGGCTGTTGAGCATATCAAAGGTCTTCAAAACCAAGTCGAGGTACGTCCATACAATACATATGAATCTATGCATGCAAGGTGATCATGTTTTCATGTTCCTCATGTGTATGTTGAGAAATGTTACTTTGAAAATAAGTCATAACTAAACTATGGTATATATGTTTTTTTTTTTGAGAAAATACTATGGTATATATGTTGAAAAAAACAATTATGATAACATTGATTATCGACTTTTGTACAATTGATCCAATACATGAAACATGTTAGATTAGATTAGATTTTGATCTAGATCCTGGTGGTATATATATATATACCCTAGTTTTTCTCCTAAAAAACTTTACTAATAAAAATTATGTTAATGGTTATATATACTGTTCTAAATTAAGAGTTATGTACATAATCGCTTACGTAAACTGACGAAAATGGTTATGTACATCATACGCTCAATCAATGCAGTGGTCTGCGTCGTGTTTGAGGTTAATATTAGATTCTGAGGTCTCATAGACTCACTCAAATCGTTGATTATTTGTTATGTGCAGTCACTAGAAAAAGGAATGGAGAGATGTACTTGTGGGGCATGCAAGAAGCGATGATAAATGATGTGATGATATGTTTCCAAATATGATGCAAGAAAGTATAGAGAAGAAAAAGAGACAAAGGACTCATTTCAAAGACAGAAAGAAACACAGCAAAAAGGATTTCGATTATAAATGATGTTGGAGGTCTAGAGAAAGTGAAAGGGATAAATTAATAAAAACTGGTTTTGGCAAATTCTCAAAGTCTTGACCTCCATATCAACTTATAATAACTTCAAATCGATAAATCGAATTTTCCTAACAAGAAAAGTTTGTAAATTTAGCCTAGAACGTAGAACAGAACCCACTATGTGAGATTTGAAAGAGATGTGTGTGTATAATATTCGATCCAAAGTTTTGGTCTGCGAATTCATTCTACGTTTGTATTGTTAGACAAATTTCATTTCAAAAGTTATTTGAACTGAATTCGTTACAGTAACTACATCAGTATTTACTATTTAATATGTAAAGGTTTATAAAATATCCATTCATGTAAATCAGTAAGTTAAACCATCTCTGGATCGGAGTCTGGAACAAACAACGTTATCAAATAACAAGCCTAGTGATTTGTTTTTTTCCATATAAGCAAGCCTAATGACGTATCAAATACATCTCATGTACGTATTTAAGATTTCCTTGTTAATTGTTATGACAACAATTATTATTTGTAACTTAATGAATTGTTGAGTAACTCTCATTCTTTCCTTTTATCGTATCAATAAAAAAAATCATCTAATGTGGTGTTTTTCAATTAATTTTGTTCTGATTTACTTATTTTGTTACTAAATTTAATAAAGTGTTAGTCAACTCTTTTAAAGTTACAACATTTTTTTTTATGAAAGAATAATTATTAGAAGAAAACAAACTAAAACTCAACTTTTGCTATTATTTTTCTTTCAATAAGACATACAAACACTTCAATATCTTGATGTCGTAGTAATGAAATCACACAATTATTAAAAATAGATAAAATTCAGGTTTAGTACAGACTACAGAGTGGTTCACGGTTCGATTTGGTTGCGTGATTATAGTTAAAATGATATCATATGATGGAAAATCTAATTCATGCGCAAAGTGAACACACTCATTAACATAACACAGCCTAATAAAGGCAAACCTCTCACTTCTCTCTCTCTCTCTCTCCTCCGAAGAAAGCGTCACAGACCAAAAATTAGCAAAAGCGACGACGACGAAGAAAAATGTCGGACGACGAGAGAGGTGAAGAGTATCTCTTCAAGATAGTGATCATCGGAGACTCCGCCGTCGGCAAATCCAACCTCCTCACCCGCTACGCCAGGAACGAGTTCAATCCCAACTCAAAGGCCACGATCGGCGTCGAGTTTCAGACTCAGAGCATGGTCATCGACGGCAAGGAGGTCAAAGCTCAGATTTGGGACACCGCCGGCCAGGAACGCTTCCGCGCCGTCACATCCGCCTATTACCGCGGCGCCGTCGGAGCTCTCGTCGTCTACGACATCACTCGCAGCTCCACCTTCGAGAACGTCGGTCGCTGGCTCGATGAGCTCAACAGTACGTTTTTTAATCTCTCCGATTTCAAGTTTCTTTCTCTCTGAGATTTCGATTTAGGTTGAGATCTGCAATTCGAGTGTTGAATTTGATCGGATTAGAGACTGATTTGGGATCAATTTATAGATCTGAAGATTTATGATGACTTCGATTCAAAGTCAAGTCAAATTGTGATTAGATTGAATCTTTTGATTTGGTGTAGCCCATTCGGATACAACAGTAGCGAAAATGTTGATTGGGAACAAATGCGATCTGGAGAGCATAAGAGCGGTGAGTGTTGAGGAAGGCAAGAGTCTTGCGGAGTCTGAAGGATTGTTTTTCATGGAGACATCGGCGCTAGACTCGACGAACGTGAAGACGGCTTTCGAGATGGTGATTCGGGAAATCTATGGAAACATTAGTCGGAAGCAGCTGAATTCCGATTCTTACAAAGAGGAACTCACCGTGAATCGTGTTAGCTTGGTTAAGAACGAGAACGATGGGACGAAGTCGTTTTCTTCTTGCTGTTCGAGGTAACCGATATCTCTGTACCGGTTGGTTTCTCTTGTACCGAGGGTTGGTTTTCGGATTGAATCTTGTTACCGGTTAACATATAGACAGAAAGAGAGAAAGAAGACATTCTTTTAGTTATCAATTGAAGTTAAAAGCAAAAGAGAGAGAAATGTGTTTTTGTTACAGATAAAGAAGAACTGTAAGCAAATTGGACAAGAAAGTGTATAAGTTTATGTTCTCATTTCTACTTTCTACTTGTAACTTTTGTAAACTTTGTGACGGTTAAATCAATTTTGATATTTTCCAACTGCTCTTTAACTCGGTGGCCCGCAAGTTTACAAAGCTAAACAAAACGATTCAAATGTTTATTTCAGTTGTCAATTAATTTACTTAATTAACTTCGATATTGATGTGGCAGTTGAAAGTTGAAACAATGTAGTCAGTGTATTCAATGCCTTCACTCTTTATCACCATAGTTAAATCTAAATATTAAAATTAATTGTTGAATCGAAATAATAGAAAATGTAGTATGTTATTTGAATAAAAATATAAAACGGATGAGCTTTTTTTTTTCCTTTAGAATTCTCATCCGCTTTGCATAGTTTGTAGTTTTTAGTTATCAGCAACAATGTGTTTAAAATAGTAACAAAATACGTTCATATGCATTAAACAACCGGACTTCGCAATCAAATTAGATATAAGATGCATAAAGTAACAATCGTGTAAATGTCACTTGGCCGTGTTAATACGCGTTTGGTAATTTAACAATTGTCTCGTCTATGTCTTGTTCACATTCTAAGAATCATTACAAGTGTGTTATGCTTTCTTCATATGCCAATATAATAGTATGATTGTATGAACAATTGTAACTTAAACTAAAATGGTGGAAAACTTAATGATGATGACTAGGTTGGATCTGAAAAAAAGTCAGCCTCGGATTTCAATGGGTTCCCACCCAAATTTTTGGCCAAAGAAACAAATTTATTAAATGTAATTATATTATTGTCGCTTACAATAGAAACACACAGTAATAAAGAAACTAAAAGTGCAGACAAAAACAATAAAATAGTGATTATATAATCTTTTCTCTTTCTCATTGTGACCTCCAAAACTTGGCCATTTCGAAACCATTCTTACCATAGTGATAGTCTTCAATGGTCATATCAATCTCAGCCTGAGTATTCATCACGAACGGACCGTACTGAACCACCGGTTCGCCAATCGGTTCACCAGCTATTAACACAAACCGCAACTTCTTGGAAGATGACTTGTTCCACACGCTAACACCATCATTCCCTGGTCCGAAGACAACAACATTGTGTGCTGAAACAGGGGAAGAGCTCGAGGAGCCGAAAACGGCGCCGCTTTCACCGCTTTCTAGAACGTAAGCGAACGCGTTCCAAGATTCGGGAACGTTCTGGTGGAACTGAGCTCCTGGATCGAGAGTGAAATCGAGGAACATTGTTGGTGTTCTCGTGTAAACAGGGGATTGAATTCCCATTGATTCTCCTGCTATGATTTTGACTTCGACACCGTTTTCTTCTCCTTTCGGTATGACTGAATGCGACAGTTCTTGGTAATTTGGCTCTATCCTGTCGGAATCAAACTAAAGAATCAATATTCCGGTTTAGAAACTCCATAAAAAAGAGGAATTTTGAAAGTGGGTTTTCTTTACATTTTCTCGTTAGAGGAAAGATTGATCCAAAGTTGTAAGCCTTTGTTAACTTCTTCTTCAGGCATTTCAGAATGAATGATTCCTCTTCCTGCAGTCATCCACTGTAAAGAAAAATAAAGAAAATCAAGAAGATGTCTAGGTTTTTTCAAATTGTTGGATTTTACGAATTACTGAGCAGTTATTTCTGTTATGTCTTTTTTCCTACCTGAACATCACCGGCATAGATTGTACCTTTATGACCTTTGAAGTCTTGGTGAGTGATTCCTCCCTACGCCAAAATTTTAAAACTCGGATTAGAATTTAAAAAAAAAAATATGTTTACTAAAAGTTGTAGGGGGAAAAACGTTTATTTTATATTTTTACCTCTAGTACGTATGTAACAGTTTCGAACCCTGTTCATCATAATTTCAATAAAATGTTAGAGAGCCTTAGATATAAAAAAAAAAAAAAAAAAGTTTCTAGGTCATGTATCTATCAATGTGTGTGCATAAGTGATTCGACCTCTGTGAGGATGATCAGGGAATCCAGCTGGAGGTGAAACTGCTCCCATGGACAAACATAGTAAAACAGAAATTAGAGAATTATTAAATAGATAATGAAAGAGCTATATTTTAATGAATTATAAATCAAAATGACTGCTTTTGATATGGACAAATAAACAAATAAATATGGTTGGTTTCAATGGGAATTTCAAGAATTTTACCGGAGAATTCATCTAGCATCAAGAAAGGGTCTAACAACTTCTGCTCACTCCTGAATTTATACCACAAGAGAAAATCCAGAAAAGTTGTGAGATTTAATAATCATTTAAATTTTTTATATAAAAAAAGAAAAGAGAAAGAAGAAAAGACTAAAGAACCTGGAAATGCCACGTCTAACGACGGCTCCATCGCCTTCTTTCTGATGCTTGGCGAAGACTTTCTTGATTACAGATCTTGACACGAAGTTTTGTGAAGAAGAAGACATGGATTTGATGTTTTTGATAAACCGAAATGAAAATAAACCTCCAAGCGAATTTGCTCTGTTTATCGCAGCAGCTCTCATATACTACCAACTAATTAAAGTCGTCGTCTTATTTTATTTCGTTAAGATAAATGAATCTGGATGTGTTTTTGGATCTGTGATTGTGTGTGCCTATTTATAGAGAGAAATGATCAAGACGGCTTTGAAAGGTTTGTGGGCCCTAATGGGCTTCAAAAAGCTTACACCGCCGCATTGTTTGGAACCACAACGCTGATTGCTTTGTGTCATGGTGACGTCATTATGACCCAAGCGTTGACGTCTTTTGATTCTGCTGCTAAAGCAAGAATTGTGTATCCAAGTTTTTTTTCTTTTAAAAAATCCATATTTTTATCTCTAAATCTAGTTTCCAATTGGTTCTTTTTTTTTTTCTTTTTGCATTTTGTGTGTAAAACTGGATTTTATTCAGATTTGTATTGGGTGCAGTTTTTATCATCGGTTATAGACTAGACAGGCTTATGTGGTTTGATCGAATATGCATATCTAAATTTTCTGTTGATTCAATAGTAAGGAAAGTAAAAAGTTTACGATACTTATAACTAGCTAATAGAGTGAAAAGACCAAAAGTAGTGCTAGACTTGTAACTGTTTAAGCTAATGAATAACTAAGTAAGACAACGTAGATTAACATTTTAAATTAATTAACTTACATTAGCCAGTCAGGTTTGAAAAACTTTCAGATAATCACCAAACATTCAGAAAAACTTTTAGATAAAACTTTCAGATTAACCTCATAGACCCTGTCCAAAAAGTTAGCTACTTTAACTGGGAACGTGTTACTTAGGGACATGACACGTGTCACTTTGCATACATAGATACATACGTAACCTTGACGTCATATAATTTGGCTAAAAGGAAGCTATGGTACGTACGAAACTGGAAAGTGTGCGTTCGCATTTAGAAAAATATTGTGACTAAACTCTTATTAATAGAAATTATATATAAATCAAATTAAATGAATCATGCTTACGTCATTAGGATATGTGCGAATCAGTTGTCACTTTTAATATAAATCTAAAAGAAATGATTTGGCCATCATCAGAATGACCGTTTTTTTTAAGGAAGAATCGAATTGTTTTCTACTTTTTACATTTGTGGTAAAAAAAAAGTTTACTGAATAAATGACATCCAATCTTAAGTGTTTAATAATCTTGTCAAATCGAACACTTAAGCATGGAATAATTTGTAGTCATCTTCTATCCTTACTTTTTCTACATTCCAAATTTTTTTCTTATGAAGAATAGATATGATCTCATTTTGGTTTCGTTACATTGAAATTTGAAACGATATATATAAACACTCGTTTACGTGTTCACGTTTGTATTTAATATCACGAATTGCCTTGGACAGTAAATTTACACAACATAGTGCTTTAAACGATCGAGAGAATCAATTGTATGTCTCAGACGGTCCAAGATGCATGTTAGATCGATGTACCAACTATTTATATAAGTATAAACTATTTCCTTAACCGTATAGACGTAGTCATTGGTAATTCTAACAAAAAAGGACACGTATAACTCATTGATATTGTTTTTTTTGTTCAACAAAGTCAGGACGGTCAAAACATATGTACTTACATAATCCAACCACGTTTTTCACGAATAAACAAATCGTTTTCAGTATATTTTCAAATTATTTATAGGTATACCATTCATAATAATTAATTATTTAATTTGTATATATAAAATAAAAACAGTAATTTTTTTTTCTTTTCTATTTGGATGGATTTTTAATGTGATCGTTGGTTAATTAATTAAGTAGAAACAAAAGTAAATTGTATACCACTTTCAGTTCCTGTATGACTATTCGAGCTAATCCAAAAATGTGACATGGAATATGCCTAAGCAATACGTGTGCTTTAGATAAAATGGACATTGATTATCAACTTTCTGAATTCCGGTGAATTGTATTGTTTTTTTTAATTTTGTTGTTTTTAATATGTACAAGATCAAGATGGACCCCCCCCCCCCTAAGTATTATGTATATCAGTATATATAAAAGATTATTACTTTGTAATATATATAAAGATCAACCAATTAGTAGTTACACACTTCCTGGTTTCTGTTTACCAGTTGCCTACCTACAAACATGAGAAAGGGTCTTATTATAAGACCCTTAAATAGCTAATTATTAATTGTATACGATATGATAAACTATGATGAGAGTTCAAAACATATCTACAATTCACACAATACACGATTTGCACTCTAAACCGAAATTATGACATGACGGTAACTCTAATAGAGATTATTAAATTACAAATTCAGATAACTTTGGCAAATGTTCAATTAGTTATTTACAACCATATTAGAGTTATTTTTTAACTGTAACATGGGAAGGTGACTGAAGCATAACAGGTAAGGTAAGTAATAGTAACGATATATACATATGGGATTGTGGGTTTCTCCAATAGATGGTGGGGAAGAAGATCCCATAAACGCAGAAAATAGTGGAAAGACCACCGAGAGAGCTTCTAGACGTCTGACTTTTAGAACTTTCGATTAATCAAGAAACAATTCAGAGTTATGTCCTTTTAGGTTTAGTTTGTGAAAGATTCATAATGACCCCATTATAACATACTTTTAGGATAATGTAGATTTCTCATGGTTGCTTTTCAGCCAATGAGAGTTTTGCCTAAATATTGCTGTCAAGAGATCTGCTTTAATATCAATATAATATAACAGTGACTTGAAGGAATTAATAGAGCTTAGTTTTTTTTAATCCTGTTTTTCCTAATGACTTTATTTACTTATATTAGCTCTTGTTTCACAATGAAAAGTCGTGGTTGTGACTTGTGAGTTGGATATGTTCAAAGGTACGCTGACGAAAGGATGACTTCCCTGACATGGAAGTACTCATTAACCCTTAATGTCTTTTAATTTTTATTTGCTTCAAAGAATCTATATTAGGGAGTATTTTGTTTTGTTTGGGTGATAAAGTTGTGGACAAAATGCATATGTTTAGTTGTCGTGGTTTTAGTGAGGCCACTCCCAAGTGGGAATTTGAACTAGGATCTAGAGCCAACTTCTTCTGTAGATAACTAAGATAAGCGTGGAAACGCCACTAAACCAAAACCCACTTTGTAGTGTAAAATTGTGTTTCGCAACTTATTTACTAGTCATCTATAATTGCTAGATATATTGTTGATTTATTAGTTGAAGGACTTATACAATTTTTGTACTCCATTGATTTTGTTTATCCATTAAACAATGCATTCGATTGATTTGACTTTGTGAGAATTTATCCGAGAAAGGATTTTATTGATCTGACTTGGAGAGTAATAGAGTATCTTTTTTCAATGAATAAGTGCACCACTACAAGGCCAAGGCCAATTAAGACAACCTTATACTATTTTTCTCAGAATCTGTTCAGGATCCACTCTGTATAGTAAAAGAAATCGCATTACAAAATCAAGCTAACATATCAAAAATTTGTAAAGAAACACAGTTAGTTTATTATCTCTGTTTCTTTTTGTTCTTAAGCTTTGTAGCTGATGGCTTTGGACCATACAGACAGATACGTAGACTTCCTTCCAACACTCTCTGGTGGAAGCAGTTCTTGTACAAATCCCAAAACTCATCTCTGCAACAAAATTCAAGAGTTTTCTTTCTTCAGAATTGTAACTCAATAGTACAAATGAATTGATGACAATGGAAGCAACTTGATGAAGAGTTTGAGATACAAACCTGACTTGGGGCAGTGTGAACAAAGAAAATCCCTTGATATCAGTGTGCATGTCAAGCACAATCGTATCTAAACGTGAAAGCCCTAATGCATCTATGTCGATTAGCTTTTTGATTCTGCACACACAAGCAACAAGAAAATCAGCAAGAAGGATATACAGATATATACGAGTCAATGAAAATGATGAAATTCACTAACCTGCTTGGTGTGCCACTCCCAATATTAACCCGTTTTTTCAACAGAGAGACCTGTCACCAACAATGAAACTTGAGTTAATAATTTGAATCATGTAACAAAGTGAATGAGAAATCTACTACAGAATTGAGAACACAAACAGTTTGAATATAAATCATATTAAAGCAAAAGCCATTGATTCTAAGTTCCAACCAACAAGAAGAATGGTTATGAAAGAGAAAAATAGGATCAGACTGACGTGCAAATAAAGATTGCTTCACTGGCAAAGATGCCATCAACATCTTTCGATATTTTTATCATCATATCCAAAAGATAGAAAGGAAAACATTGATACCAAAAATACTTTCAAGAACAAATCTGCTTCTAAGGTAGTAGACAAGCAAAAGATGAAAATGAAAGGCTATGATGTGAGATTTTTACTAAGAAACTGTAAAAATGAGGGCTGGGGTCAGACTGACGTGCAAATATTTTTGTTCAGCATTGCATAAATGCCTATGAATATATTGATATATCTTATCATCATTTCCCAGACTCTCAACAAGAAAACATAAAAAAAAGAAAGAGGAATGAAGAAAACAAAAATGATGTGTATGCAATGGGATCAGACTGACGTGCAAATATGTTTGTTCAGCATCGCATGTGCCTATGACATATTGATATATCTTATCATCACTTCCCAGACTCTTAACATGAAATAAAGAGAGAAAAAGGCTCATTTACAAGAGCATGCACCAACTCTTTCCATTATCTATAATAGGATCAGACTGACGTGCAAATACATTATTATCTGCAGAGGCATTAGCCTTAGAGACTTATCGTATTTTGTCATCATATCCACAAGAGAATCAAAAACATCTTAGCTATAGACAAGCCTATCAACAAGAGGAATCAAGAAACACATGATTCATTTCTGTATGAGAACTAACAATTTCGTTTATCATTTGCTTCTCTTTCTATATGCATTGAATTCAATTCAATTTTCTACTAGACAGATCATTGTAAGAAGAGAACACTACCTGTTCCTCAACCTTCAAATGCTTTGAGAACAACTTCACTGCTGGACATTGCTTAGTCAACGAATTCAAACCCCTACAGATATGAGAAAACAAAGAACAGTCTAAGTAAGCACATTTGTGTCCAATCAAACAATAACAGATACAAAATCACACAGTTATGCAAATGATACCTTAGAAGTTCCAAAGATCTCAGAGCAGAGGAACTAATGACAAGAACAGATGGGTTTCCAGGATTAACTTTCCCTTCAATTGCCTCTCCTTCACAGAGAATCTCTCTCCATGAAGACCCATAAGACATCTTTATATGCTCTCCCAAGTTGCTTACATCTTGTTCCAATTCTTGAGCTAGCTCAATCACACACTTATCTACAATCAACAAGACAATCTACAGTTTATCAAAACTACGCATTGATAAGCCGAATCAACATCAAAAGGACGGACCTTTAATGGGTTCGAGCTCTAAAGAAGAGACCCGGACACCAATGGCGGATTCAAGGTGTTTGAAGAAGTAGGTAAGCTGCTCAGAAGATGATATCGGTTGTGAATCCGGTTGCTGCTCATCGCCGTCACTCTCGCTTCTCTGATCGTCTCTTTTAGTCTTCTCAACGGCCTTATCAAAGTCAGGAGCTTTCGACTTCTTAGGCTTCTTCTCCTTCTTCTTCTTCAAATCTTTCTTCGGACCCAGTGGTGGATACCGTCTTTTCTTATGGTGTTTACCGGCGGAGGGTTTAAACTTTTTGATTGCCATGTTTTTTGCTGAGTTTATTCAGTCAATGAAGAAACAGGCGGCGTTATAAAGAGTTGCAAAATTTAGGTTTAGCAATGTCTTTGTTTTTGAGCCGACCGTACCGCGAAATAGTTATTTAATTATTTTGTACCGAATTATTGAACCGTCCAATAACCAATAGAAAGAAGATAACCAAACCAAATTGGATTGGTCTAAGGTAGTTAACTGGTCAACAGCAAATTAATGTGTATTCCATATTTCCATCCAAAACAACAACCAAAATTTTTAAAAAATTCAAAGATACTCAAACTTTAGTAAGGGTTCTTCATAAAGTCTATGATTTGAGAAAACAAACTTCTTTGAAAATTTCTGAAAACACTATGAAGTTTGTTTTCTTGATAAAAAAAAAATGAATTAACAGATATTCAATGATTCCATCTTCAAGCCCTTTCACAAAAAAAAAGGAATGGTTTCCATCTTAAGCCTTTTCACAAAAAAAAGGAATCGTTTCCATATCTTCCTCGCATACGCAAAAATACAACCAGCATCAATGACCGGTCCCGTATGCATCACCGATCGCTTTCAGCTAATACTTTTTTTCCTGGTTGTGTGAACTGTGAATTGTCAACAAACCACCAATATCTCTCACCTCGATTGTCACTAACTGTATTACACTCTTCGCAGACTCTAACCTCTGACTCAAGCGGAAACACCTCTCCCGAAGACCCGAAGCCACCGAGTTGCGGAAAAAGATTCTTACGTAATTAAGTCTCAGCAACAACGGCTTTAGCCCTGGCGTCTTCAAGATAGCAGCATTCTTATAGTAAAACGTATGAAATGGTGGAAGTGTAGAAAGTAACAAAATTTTGTATTAATTTGTTACTATTAGTATAAGACATATTTAGTTTACAAGTTTTTTTCAGTAAGCGTTGCTTGATATCATGTCTCAGTAAGTTATTGTGCAACATGATATCTGTTTTTTAGCCAAAAAAAGAAAGCATTGCTTCGTCTCTTTTTCGTGTTTTATAGTCTCGTGGACCCATTTTTTTCTCATTCTTTTGATTACACGTTTTCCAAAACCTAAAACCTATCTGGAACAACTTTTTCACTCTTTCCCACCTTTTTCCCATTTATCCCTTACACATTTTTTTTTCCATCATTTCTCTCTCAAAAGAATCTTCCGTTTGTAGTCGTTAAAAAAAAAAAAAAAAAAAAAGAATTAATAAAATTGAAACTGACATGTTCTTTAGCCAAACAACTGTAACTGATATTAATAAAGAGAATTACTTGAAAATGATGAAAGGTTACATAGCTGAGTGTATTAAAACTAAGTCTAAAATTTTGTTGACAATTACTCCGTACACCAAGTTTGAATATGTATTTTTATTTTTTTAGTAGACATAATGGACTAAGCTTGAAAGTTCAAGTACACAAAGTTTCTCAAGTGAACCAAGTTTAAGTTTCTAGTTTGTTTGAAAAACTTAATTAGTTCATGTTTCATATCTATTTGAAATATTTAGCTTCTGTAGTGATGTTTAGTTATATCGTAGATCAAATTAGGTTTGTGGTTTTATGTGGATAAATTAGTTCTTCACGGACCAAATTTAGATGCTGAATTATAAACGTCTGCAAAACATTTACCAGTCCTGAAATATGATGAAATCATATTTGAAGTTTATAGATCAAGTGGATAAAATGTAAGTTCTTAAATTTTGCTGACAATTTTAGTATATGTTGTAGACCGAATTTGGGTTAAATAAGATGATATTAAACAGCTACAGTTACAAAAAGAATGAAATTTAATTATATTGTGTGTACGTTCACAAAAATTTACCAAACCCAAAAGAAACGAAAGGGATGGACAACATATATTAAGAAGAAAAAAAGGCAATACATATTTGCAAAACAAAAAGTACAAATAAATACGAAAACCGCGAGTAAGAGAGAGAGTCCATCACACGACTACACAAGTTAGTTAAAGAGATATTATTTGTTTAGTGTATAATAAAAAAGGAGTAAACAAGAGTGAAAAAAGTTTGAAACTAAACAACAACATTTTCTAAAGCTAGAAGTCGAGCAATAAAGAGATTTCGATACTTTGCTATAAAAACAAAAATCGATAGAAAATGAGTCTTTATTTATCGATGTTTGATAGGCTTATCCAACTACCTTTTTTATCAATGTAAATTGATCCCATGGTCATTAATTTTTGCGGATGCAAATCGTTAGTTAGAGATTCCAAAACTTTTTGAAAAGAGTATATACAGTGTGGTCCAGCATAAATTGCCTATGATCAATTGAAACGACGCAGTTTGAAATATACCATTCTCGTTTTGTTGTTAAAGTGAAAACACGGGCTGTTTTGTGTTCTCCGCATGAATTTCTTCTTTCGTCAACTCAGAAAAGAATAGACAAAAAAACTCGTAAAAAAACAGGATTAAACAGACCAAGATCAGCTGTTGATGCACTAGATTTTATACCTTTCCTTATAAAAAAGACCCCAGGATTAAACGACACCAGGATTAAACAGACCAAGAAACAGGAGTATACACTTTTAGTGTCGTTTTTTATTTTCTTACTGTAATTGAAAGATTTTGGTTTCCAAACTACGATTACACAATTTAGTTTACATTGCTGTCTTACACTATGTATCTATGTTTATTATGGTCGCATGTCTAAATAATAGAAAACACTATTGGTGACTACACAAACTTTTAAACTCATGTGAGAAATGGACAAGAGACACGAATGAACATTTCTAGGCAATATTGAAATCCAAATAAAACAGGATTAAAATACTAACCAACAGCACAAATATTATGAAAATTTTAAGAAATGAAACGAAATTAATAGAAGCTTCACCTGCAAAGTTGCTTATTCTTTTATACAGAACTAGAGTGAATTATGCACAAAATAAAATCCATGTTTTTCTTCTTAACGCCTATGTTCTGTTTTTAAAAAAACATAACTCCCAGTCTACTGAACTTCATTTGTGATTCAAAGAAAAATAATCACGTAACTAGAACTTTTATCATTAGATTCATTCCTACACATTGGTGAAAATTCATCAAAGACTCACTGAACTCCACATGGTCATAACTCATAACTCATAACTCTTTGTCTTTCAATAAAGATTAACACCCTTTTTTTGTCTTTTTGCTAATGCTCTGTAGATTGCCCTAATTGATATTATGGTCAGATCTGATTCTTTTTTTTCCAATTTCGAAATCGACATAATTTTTATACATTTGAGTTTACCGTCACTAATTCATATTTTGAAAAGATGTGTTAAAGAATAAATAAGTAGCAACTAAACTATATAATATGTCATATATATCGTTAATAATTTAAACCTTTTCACACAAAATAAAATATCGTAACTAATTTTTCATCATGAAAAAAATATCGTAAGAAATTGGCACTGTGAATGAAGTAAAACAACACTTGGCGTACCCTAATTAGTAATTATATTAAAGATGACATTGACACGCGACCAATATCCGAGATCATAGAGTTCTAGAGTTTGTGTTAACAACTTTATCTCTCTACGTATTCATGTTCATTCCCCCCTCCTCTTTTTTTTTTTTGTCTTTTAGAGAGAGAGAGAATCGCCATTGAGAGTGTGTCCCAAAACCTTTGTTTCATTCTCCTCCTTCTCTTCTCTTTTCTGTTTCCTTTGTTTCTTCTCCTTAGTTGTTTTTTGAGAGAGAGAGAGAGAGAGAGAGAGATCCTGTGATATCAGTATCAGAGCCATACACGCGTGCCTTCGTCTCGGACAATCTCCGTCTGGTTTTGCGCTCGAAACCTGATTTCCCGGCGACTGAGCATGACGGTGAAAGAGAGCGTCTAGTGTTTACGGGAGTTGCTAGAGTTTTCTCCATTGAGAGAGAGATAGAGAGAGAGATCCTGAGAGAAGAGTGACGATGTATCTCGCCAGAATCCTTCGGGTCATCATCTTGTTTGAGCTTGTGAGACTTGGGGTGACAATCAAGGTACTTTTTGCCCTAATCAAAGCCCAAAAATTTCTCCAATTGGAAACTCACAAAAACCTAAAACACCAAACATTAAGTATCTGTATTTCATTCGTTATCATACAGATCTCAGTAAATTTTATACTTCTCATTTTCTTCTTGAGGAAAATCGTTAATTAGGCCGGTGTCCGTACTCCGTACATGAAACCCACATACTAATTCGAAAAAAAATGTTAATTCGGCGGAATCTTAAAATCAGTTATTATTCATTTTACAATTCAATGTATATGAGTTATCTAAACTTTAAAAATCTATGGCAATGTGTCTATTTCTTCAAAAGAATTGAAGTTAAAACAAATCATTAAAGATATATATCAAATATATATATCACCAATACATGAACCAATAACACTATGATGTTATGTGGATTTTTAAACTCTATTAAAATCGATGGTTGAATTACACCTCTTAGATTTGGACCACATAGCTCTTACTTTGTCTTAATTAATCACAAATTAAGATTATTAGACGTTATCTTAGTAAATTTACACCGTTATTTAGTAGACTTTCAAACAGTATCTTAATTTACAAATGTTATCTTAGTAGATTTTCAAACGTTATATTAATTTACACTGTTATCTTAGTAAATTTAAAATGTGATTTTTTTCAGGCCTCGGATGGAGACGACGTCCAATGCGTCGACAGTATTATTCAACCGGCATTCAACAATACATTGTTAAAAAACCACAGATTCCAGGTTTGTTTTATTATTTATGATTTTTTTTATATGTTAATATTTTCCTTGGAAAATCTGTTAACTTAAATTTTGATATGAATGTTATTTTCATTTAAAAAAAAAACAGGAATCGCCGTCAGAAATTCCCCGGACAGTCGAGACAGGAAAGAGAAACAATTTGCAATCGTGGGAAGCCCAAGTTAGTACGGCCAATTGTCCGGCGGGAACAGTACCGATACGGATCTACAATGATAGCCGCCTGAACGTTGGGACAGCATCTCACACGGCGACTCACGCACCTGTACACGAGGTAATTTTAAACATATTTTCCTCAATATTTTTAACTGATTTATCAAGTTCACTGTCAATAACAACGTTAACAAGGTTAACAAGTAATAACACTAATATTAACTTATTAAGAATCGCTAATGGCCCAAGATCACTAAATGGCCCAATAAGAATCACCAATGGCCCAAGATTACCTGTTATGTATATCTTGTTGGGTGTAAATAAGAATCGATAATGGCCCAAGATTACTAAATAGCTCAATAAGAATCACTAATGGCCCAATGAGAATCACTAGTGGCCCAATGATGTCCCGTAGTCACATAATGGTTTTTTTGTTTGTTTGGATCTGCTATCTGTGTGAACAAGTGACATGATACTTTAGTTAGCTACGTATCAAACTTCATAAGTTTTAGATGAGTATATAACAATTTGAATTAGTTTTAAACTGAACTTTACATAATACATAAATGTCAAATTTTGAATTAAAGTTATTAGCATGCTTAAAACATATACCTTTTAAACTTTCTTTTTAACTGATATACGTTTTAAACTTAACTTTACATATATGCAGTCGTCTCAAAAAAATTTTCAACTTGTTTCTTGAAATGATAGTATGCCGTCATTAGAGAAACCCCACGAGACTACCTATATGGAGCGAAGGCGACGATTAACGTGTGGGATCCTGAGATTGAGGGAGATGAAATGTCCATAGCTCAGATGTGGATTGCTGCCGGGAAATACGAGACGGGTAATCTTAACACGATAGAAGTCGGTTGCCAGGTACGTTAAATTTTTGTTGAGATATTAACTATTTTTGCTGTTTTATTATGAATAACTAACTTATTATTATTATTATTCAAACGTTTTTAGGTTCTTCCCAGGATGTATCTCGACAACAAGCCGAGACTATTTGTCTTTTGGACGGTAATTTTCTTTCTGTTCATATTTTTGGTTATTAATTTTAATTATATCATAAAATTAAAATTAAAAAAAATATATAAATATATTCATGAGAAACCCAAAACTGGCTAATAACAACAATGTAAATTTTACAGAGTGATTCCTACAAACATGGCTGCTATAACCTTAAGTGCTCTGGTTTTATACAAACCAGTAGCAGTATTGTCATTGGAGGTTCGATTACTCCTGTTTCTTCTTTTGGAGGTAGCCAGTATGAGATTACCATCCTCGTATGGAGGGTTAGTTTCTTTATTTTTCTCATTGAGTTTATACCCTTTATTGTGTATTCTATATTTTTCATGTTAAAATTATATATATTCTTGGTTTTTCTTTTGTAGGATCGCATATCTGGGAACTGGTGGTTGAGCTTAGGTTCGAACAGCTCTGTGATAGGATACTGGCCGGGAGAACTTTTTACGACTTTAGCTGATCACGCGGTCGTCGCAGAATGGGGCGGAGAAATCTTAAACTCGGCAAGTCACGGGCAACACACGAAGACTCAGATGGGGTCCGGCCACTTTCCGGCCGAAGGATTCAGAAACAGTAGCTATTTCAGGAACATTGAGATGGTAGATAAGAACAACAGTCTCCAGACGGTTCAAGACTACGAAAAACTGGTAACGCAGCCTGAATGCTACGATATCAAGACGGCCTACACAGATGAGTGGAAGAGTCACTTCTACTACGGAGGACCAGGGTTTAGGTCAGGTGCCGTTACTAGGGTAGTAGATACTAGGTTATTTTATATCTTGTTGTTTAGCGTATTTCTTATCGTTTAGTCGTTTTGAACTTTGTCTTGTAAATATACCTTGTTTATTGTGATCTAGACGAATATGCAACTCTCAATGTTCAAAGCCACCTTTCTACTTGGTATTTGGTACTTAATGGTTCAAAAATCACAATAGCAAAAACGCCAATAAAATATGAGAATCATGAGATATATACTATATTTTTATTTTTTGATCAAACGAATCATGAGATTTATGTACATACATAGGATTTGAGGTAAATAAAGTAAACCAAGTACAAAGGAAACATGAAAGGAAAACACAAAATGACTCTCCATATGCAAAAAAAAAAAAAAAACGATTACAGTAGTTAGCCAATGCAAGTACATGAAAACTCTAAACACCGAATTTGAAGTCTGCTTATGTGGCAGTCGGTGCGTCCTTTTTGTCTGAATCGTCCCAAGTCTCTTTTGATGAAGACCTTATATGAATGAACTAAGAGCAATTCTGAAAACATCAGTTAAACTTGAAACAAATGGGCTTCATCTTCTTCATAGTCCTTTCTTCAAAGTCAGCAATAAAAGAATCCATCAAACATCAACTAACAACAAATGCAAAAAGCGAACATAAGAAAGAACGTTTAATCTGTTTTATGTCATCAAAACGCCTCGAATAGTGCAAAGAAGATGAATCACATGACTCTTGTTTCCCCATCTAAATACCTTGTAAGAAGACTTAGATGTTCCTACAAAAGATTAAAGACATAGAAAACAGGGTTGTCTAAAGTGACAAACATAAACAAGCCTCACTCATCTCAAAAATGAGGATTACGTTACAAGTACTTGTCTGACCAAACGTTCTCGTAAACGACTCTAAACTGAAGAAATGAAAAACTTTGCTATTTCACACATGTTGAGGTCACCTTTCAATGCCAACCAAAATGCAGTCTCCACGATTTTTCTTTTCACAGAGGAACCAAAAATGAAGGCAAAATCTTGTCACAATATTCCTTATCCTATATTCGAAATTGTGTGATAAGGTTATGGAGAATAAACCTGGATTATCACTGCTTGTCAAGAATTACGGACAATGAATACGACGGCGCAGGAATGGCGGCTGTTGCCGGACCATCAGGTTTTACGGATCTGAAATGTGGCGGAACGACCGAACAAAGAAGACTCAATCGGAAGAATAGACGGTGAAATTGACGAAATCAATCGACTCAGCAGCGAGCGAAGAAAAACTCTGATGCCCATTTTAGGAGATGGAGAATCCCAAGGAAGAAGAAGAGGAAAGTGGATTAAAAATCAAAAACCAAATTGGGATGGATTTTCAAGGATAATGCAAAAAGCACTCTCAATTAAGGATCACAAGGAAGAACCTTCAAATACGCCCGAGTCCTCGGCTTGAAAGAGATAAAGAATCGCTTCGGATTCGCAGGAATTGATCAAACCAATCAACACAAAGATCGCTCAGAAGGAAATCTATGGTCTTCGAATTCAAGTCTGTAAACTTTTTGGTCTTCGAATTGAACCGGGCTTTGCATTTCCGGTTTAATCAAAATCTTTACCCAGACAATAAATGAATGGGGGAAGAGATTAATTTAACAAATATGGATTTTTTGTTTTCGGTAGTGACTAATTAATAATTTAGATTATAAAAGACCAACGTTGAAATAATTAGTTTTTAAATAAAATCCATGGCACAATAAAAAATACTGTATAGTTGATATACACATATATTAACATACATTAGCATACATTTACATGCATATTTCCACCTATTGGCCATTCTCATACATTTATATCCATATATCTCTATCTATTCACATGCATCTTCATTAGGACTTGCATTGCATATACATTGCATTTTGAGTCTGAATCAGGTGCTTAATGGAGCTTTTGGAGCCATTTGGGAGAAGGAGTGTCGGAGACGTCAAGACAAAGAGCAACCGGGATGCGAACCAGGATCAGAACCCGTTTGTCGCCTTACAAGCTTTCTTTGACCAAGAAGAGAGTTGACCATGCCTTAATGAAACGCGGCGTTCTGGAGCTTAAATCTTGGGGAAGGAAAGAAGAAGGGTTTTAGAGTCCCACTATATAAACTAAAAAGTCCTAAGTTTTTAGGCATCTTGTAATTTGTCTTTCATTTTGCCACCAAGAAATACTCTAGTTGAGATCTAGACTTTGTAAGCTTTGGTCTCTTTCTCTTTAATCAAATCACGTACTTGTTTACTCGTTTGATTACTTGCATCTCATTTACTTGTAAACAACCTTCCTCTTATGAGAATCGGGTTGTCAAACAGGATGAGTGAGTAGTCTTTAGATCGTTTTAGGTGATTCGGTTTTGAGAGCTTTAAAGGAGAGTTTGGGCTTAAAGCTAGAACCTTTAGAGTTTCTCCTTGCTTAGTGCCCTTAAGGCTGAGTCATTTCTGATCATCTTGGCTCAGATCTCAAGCTCTCAACACATCAAAAGTGTGTTTGAGGAGCTAGATAATCTAAGACAAGGGATCCGCTTCTCTAGCTCGCGATAGCGACTTGTTTAGAGGGCTTTTTGGTGATGGGATCTGCGTTTAAAGCTTGCTTGTGTACAAGCTCACTCACGATAGTGAGTCTTGAGTTTGGACCTTGCATTCGAGCTCATTCACGATAGTGATAAGCTCTTGCTTTCGTTTTCCTTAGCCTAGAAACTCGGTTTTATCTTCTAAGTCTTAAAGCTTCTTCCTTTAGCTCGATTTCCATCCGAAATCACCTAAAGCCATCGCCTTTCTTCATTTTCTTATCAAAGTTCAAGTCTTTTAGCTCAAAGTCGATTTCTTTCCTCTTTGAATTTTGGATTTGGACCGTTATTTCACTGTTCTAAGTTTGTATTTTACTGTTTAACGTTCGGATTTCATAAAAACCAAATCTTGTTCTTGGCTTGAAGTTTTCTTGTTCAATCTTTAAACCCAATCTTCTCCTGAGATTTGGATTGATACCTTAAACTATACTGCAATGATATGAGCAGAGATTTGAGGGTTTGGATCTACTAAAAATCTGTTTTCAATAGTTTTATTGTATTCAACTTTACCAAGTACAATTGAAAGCTTAGAATAGGAATCATTTGAAAAAAAAAAGACAAAACATTTAATTATCGGATCCTCTTTTGTCGGTGCAACAGCATATTCCAGATCTTCCATCTTTTCCATTACAATACCCTGTTCTGTACCCATCCACCGAACAGTCAAAGGAACATTCATATAGTTCGTACTTTCCGGGCGTACATGGATAACGGCAACGATCAGGTTTATTCCCTGCATATGTACAATTCAAGTTAAAATTATCACTATACATATACCATAAATGATGTTTAAAAAAAAAATTACTTAGAAAACATGAAGAATACACATTCAAATAAATGGTGATTCAACTTTTTTATTATTTTTTGGAATGAAGGTGATTCAATTTTTTTAAGAATAAATGAAAAAAATCAACTATTTCTCTAATGATAATAAACAATAATAATATTTTAGAAGAATTGACTACTTATACCCGATGCGGCCAAAACGTAATACTTGGACAACGAAAGTACCGATAGTATTACAAGAAACAAAGTGATGAGAGTTTTTGTGATATCCATAGTATAAGTTTTGTTTCTATGGAGAAGAAAAAAATATAATTCCTTAGTTCCCATGAAGAATTATACTATTTATACACAAATCTTTGTCGAGAAAGGTCTCACTTTACTATCCAATATTTATTAGATTTTGACCGGAATTAAATCTTCCATATATATATATATATATATATTGCACTTTTTGGGAAATATATTTATTATACATGCCAATTCAATGAAACACAATAAATACAATTGAGAAAATTACATATATAAATAAATGTTTATGTGTGAGAAAGAGCTTTTCATTAGAAAAAAATCTTACAAAAATGACCATTTACTCCTATGATTTGAGTAAATATATATTAACACCTATGATTCTCAAAGTTGGAAAAAACTGAAATTACAATCAATATCATCTAATGCAATATCTGACTGGAGAAGATACTGTTGAAGTCTTTAAATGAAAAAAAAATATTGGAAAAGTTGAAATCAAAATATTGCAGTATATTTCAAAATTGCTGAAAAATACGCTCGTTGTGGTTTTCTTTGTCAGCTCTTAGCATTACAATTTGGATACTCTGTTTATTCTTATGTTTGCTTTTTACTTTTAATTTTTTTCTGTATTAAATACTCTGAGTAATTTTTTTTTTCCCCAAAATTAACTTTTATGATTTTCGAAGAAAATGTTTTCCTTTCTTAACCTTCCAAAGATTGTTGTGGGAGTATAATCGAATGCAAACTTCACCAATCCGAAGTCACAAATATGTTCTTCGGTTTCAGGCCAAGGTACAAAAGATATTAACAACAAAGACTAAAATCTCCAGCTAAGGCAAAGTTGAGAAATACTGGTAGGACCAAAATTCAAAAGGCAAATATCTAGCTATAACTTGATGAAGATCCGATTCCCTGATCTCTAATCCTAGTCATGAAAAATATTTTAATGAAATAATTAGAGATAACGACTCACACAGGTCATTATCCAAAGATTGTGAGTTCACAACTCACGCAAAGCCAGTATTTTTTCACAAATACAGGAACACAATCAAATGCAAAAGGTTCAAATAGATGATGATCAGAGCATATAGAATCTGATGCTAAAAGGGAAAACATATGGATACAATCGTGAACGAAAAATAAAATCTCTATACGATACATATTGTCTTTAATTATGGTATAATCCGTTGTTCGGTTGTTGTTGGACACTTGTAACGTTCAACAGCTCATAAACAGAAATCAGAATTGCAATTTCCACAATACGGCAAAATTTAATTACCAACGGAGAACTTCATGAATGTTGAGCCGTTTGGGCTCCTCTTTTCTCTAATCGTTTGTAGCAGGACCTTTTTAGGCAATCTGGACTTTTCGTCAAAAAGACAAGAGAAAAGTTTCTTGCACCCATGCAGAAGAAAACTTATTTTAGGCTATTTTGTATTTTCGTCAGAAAGACAAGAGAAAAGTTTACGTTTCCATCGCTTTGTACATCCTGTTTTGTCTCAAAAATACTTCTAGATCATGGGATTTCGCGAGAAGCATGTGAAAAGCTTTGGATTAGAAGTGTACGATTAATACAATACAAATTTAAACGTAGAAAGAGATGAGAAAGCTAAAAGGAATAAGAGAATCTTATGATTTTTTTTTTAATTAATATCGTTGACTTTAATAAAAGCCATAAAACGAAAATATTGCTTTTATTTCTTTAAACTTATTTGGTAATGTTTAGAACTAACAATAGAAAAGTCAATTTTTGGAACCCAATACCAGAATAGGAAGAAGATCTAGCGGACGCAACAACAATGTCTGTTTGGAAGACATGCTCCAAAGTTGTACCCTTTCTTTCTCTTAGTACAGTCATGTTCGCATTCAAAATTCTCGTACCTTGCTGGTATGCATGTCCGACGAGGCATGTAATCTTGTGGCCCTGCACCTATACCAACCAATACAACCAACAATAAAATTATCATTTTATATATACCATGTCTACATAATTGGTTTTCTGAAAGAAAAAAAATCAAAATTACTAAGAAGGTGATACACACACATATAAATGGATACTGTTGATTCTATATATTGTTTTTAAAACAATCTTCAACTATATTGCTCTGAGAATGATCAAAAATAATTTAAAAATTACAAAGTTAAGAAAAAAACTTTTGTAAGAAGCATCATACATGGGTCGGCCAAAACATTGTAGTTAGACATCCCAATTGCCAATGTAATTACAAGAAAAAAAAGTAGCAACGGTTTTTAAGATAGCCATTATTTATTTTCTATGGAGTATATGATTTTTTAGTTCTTCACAACGAGTCCTATTTATATGAATTTATGTAAAAATAAAAATTTAATTTCTTTCCTACTTTTTCTTTCAATCATAAATCAAAGTTCCATTTTTGCTGTTATTTGTATATATGCATATCTAGCATAATTCTTTATTTAGTTAGTGTGAATTATTACAAGAACAGTAGTATATCGTAAATACACAATCAAAGATATACTTTTAATATTAACAGTGTATACTATATAGTAATTATTATTTTAATTTTTATATACCATAGGCCCAGATCTAATAGGGATATAAATCAATAAGAGTTGAGAGAGATAAAAAATAGTAAGAATCATAACTCTTTTCTCATAAGTCCATGACAAACCAATGAAACTACCACCCAATTGCGTCATAACCTAATCGTTTGTAATAGGACGACCCCTTTTTAGGCTATTTGGTAAGACAAGAGAAAAGTTTATGGCACCCATGCAGAAGAAGACTTTATTTTTAGGCTATTTTGGATTTTCGTCAGAAAGACAAGAGAAAATTTTACGTCTCCATCGCTTCATACATTTTGTTCTTTCTAAAATTTGGTTTCAGATTCCTGTTTAATTATGTTTTGTCTCACAAATACTTCTAGATTATGGGATATCGCGAGAAGCATGTGAAAAGCATTGGATTAGTAGTCGTACAATACAATATAGATTTAATCGTAGAAAGATATGAGAAAGCTAAAAGGAACAAGAAAATCTTATGATTTTTAATAAAAGCGATAAAACGAAAATATTTCTTTTATTTCTTTAAACTTAGTTGGTAATATATAGAACTAACAATAGAAAAGTCGATTTTTGGAACCCAATACCAAGATAAACATCATTCATCAATTATGAAAATTATCATTTATAGGAAGAAGACCGAGTTGTACTGCGGAGACAACAACAATGTCCGTTTGGAAGACATAAACCATATGCGTACCCTTTCTTTAGCTTAGTACAGTCATGTTCGCAATCGAAAAAGTCGTACCATCCTTCCTTACATGTACGATGAGGAACGTAATCTTGTGGCCCTGCACCTGTACCAACCAATACAACCAACACTAAAATTACGATTTTTTATACCATGTCTACATAATTGTTTTTCTAAAAAAAAAAAAAATTAAAAACGTGATACACGCACATATAAATGGTTATTGCTGATTCTATATATTTTTTTATTAAATTATCAACTATATTGCTCTAAGAATGATAAAAAAATAATTGAAAAATTAAGAGAAACTTTTGTAAGAAGCATCATACATGACTGGGCCAAAACATTGTAGTTCGACGTCCAAATTGCCAATATAATTACAAGAAAAAAAGTAGCAAAGCTTTTTAAGATAGCCATTATTTGTTTTCTATGGAGAAGAAATATGTTCTATGAATTTCTAGTTCTTCACAACAAGTCCTATTTATATGAATTTCTATAAACTCTTTTTCTCTTTTACTTTCTTCACAACATTTCCCCATATGGAGTAGGTTAGTTCATGCATTACACACTCCGCTAACATATCTGAAGCATTTGCTTTTTTTTTTTTTTTTTTTTTTTTTTTCCGACAAGAAAGTAACATCATTTAATTTGCCAATCGAGATGACTGGAATATTTACAATGTTGAATTTTCACTGATACATAGTTTCATCTGGTTCTGTTTAATTGGTCTGTTACTGACATATCTAATGGTGTGCTATCAATCAACCCAGATCATCTTTCCCCAGAATATCTAGGAAAAGCTTAGCATAATATGTGTTAGAGATTAGCAAAAGCTGATGTAGTAAGTTATCTGCAAATCTAAAGTTATTCGGGTACCAAAATAAGTCCGACAAATTGGAAGCTTTAATTATATATCCTATTTTCTTGTTTTGGATTGTAGTCTCACGTTTCTCTAGTAACCATCAAGTAGTGCAAATCAATTTCCCTTTTGTTAATTCTTGTTTCTTTTTTTGATACAAGTCTGAAGTCTCTACCAAGAAGAACCAAGTAGTAGTGCATAGCTAAAAAGGAAAAAAAAAAGATAGAAGTAGTGCATAGCTTCACCTGGCAAGTTTCCAAACCCTAGTGTTTAAACCGGCCACAGATAATAAGAAATTATTTCGTCACTTATCGAGTACGTTTCCGGCCATTGTGGATGTATACTCCGTAAAAGCTCTTTGCTTTGTTCCTATATTTCAAATTCATCATTCTCAGTTTCCAAACGATGAATTTGCTCGTTATCTTCTTCATCTACGCCATGTATCCACATGTGTGCTTCTCCATGAGCAGAAAAAGGACAAACCCATCAAATTATATAACTGATATTATTTTACTAAACTAGAAAGAGAACTAACTATACTCCGGAATTTCAGTTTGGGCCAGAAATATACAAAATTAACAAGTATGATGACATTGTAACATATAGACTAAGAAAATGATTTCTAAAAGTATACATTACCAAAATATAATGAATTCGTCATTTTTATTATGTTTTGCTTATAATTCACATATGTTTTGCTTAAAATTTACTTATGTTATGCTTATTTTTTTTTCAGCAATTAGGACTACAAACAAAGTCTAGAACAATCGATCCCAAGTTTTAAATTCATCATTCTCTTTTTTTTAACGTTTTTTTTTTCATCTACGCAATGATGCCACATGTGTGCTTGCCACATCTGCTCTTACAATCAAAAAAAAAAAAAAAATCAAACTGAAAGGAGAGACCTAAATATGATAAAATATTAAGCCTAAGATAATGAATCTCATATGATGAATCTAAATAACATATCGCAAATCCTTTTAGATCTCCTTGTTAGAATTATGGTTTCATGAGCTTCAATCTGTTACTAAAAAGAAAAGATTTATATACCCTCTTTTTTTTTGCGAAGAATTGTTTATGGTTGATACCATATCTGATCTTCTTAAATCTATTAGCTACCAAAAAATGAATTTTCTGTTCCAAAAGTGAGAGAAATAGAATTAGTTATGCGTATGACTAGATCTAATTTGCAGAAAATAATGAATAATCATTTAATCATTAGAGCTAATAGAACTAAGATCTAGCAAAAATAATTAACATACATGAAGAGAAGAAATAAGAACTCAAAGAAATAAAATCATGTATAAAAAGAAGAAATGTAAATTGTGATGATTTTGTTTATTGGTATCTATTTATATAGGAGATAGTCGGTAAAAGAACCAAGGGTTTGTTCCTCTTTTTTTTCTCCAAAATTGTGAAGCGATAATATGGTAATTAAATTATTTATCTTTATTTTTTTTTAATAAACAACCAAATTCATGAATAATTAAAAAAAACTATGAAAATTTAATCTAAAACATATGGGTAATCAACTGGCTAAGAACGAATTTAGTGTCTTAAAACGATATTCTGACATTGCAAATAATGATATGATATTTATCGTTAAAATCATGGTTTATAGATTTTTATTGCGGATACAACAACATTCTCCAATAGGGTTTGGAAGACAAGTTCCATAATCGTACCCTTTGCCTTTCGCGATACAGTCATGGACGCATTCACGATCTTCGTATCTTCCTGCCACACATTGAGCAATGTAATCCGCTTGCCCTGCACCTATATAACCAACAATTAATAATATTATCATTCTATATATACCATGTCTAAATAATAGTTTTCCTATAAAAATGGAAATTCTTAAGAACATGATACACATACATATAAATGACAATTGCTTATATAGATAATTGTTTATAAAATTCTTCAACTATATTACTCTAAAAATGATCAAAGATAATTTAAAATTACAAAAAAGAAGAAAAAATCTTTTGTAAGTAGCATCATCATACATGATGCGGCCAAAACGTTGTAGTTAGACATCCAAATTGCCAATGTTATTACATGATGCGGCCAAAACGTTGTAGTTAGACATCCAAATTGCCAATGTTATTTGAGATATACATTATATATTTCTTTTATTTTCTTCTATGAAGAAGAAATGAGTTCTATGATTATCTAGTTCTTCACCACAAGTTCTATTTATATGACTTTATGGAAAAAAGAAAATTAATTTCCTACCCAATTTTTATGTTGACCAAATGTCCATATATGCTGATATTATCATTTATGGGCAAAAGTATATTAACACTTACTTGTATATATTTGGATTTATAGCATGATTCTTTATTTATTTAATTAGTGTATATTATTAAAGGTACAATATATTCAGTCAATTTTTTTTTTACTAGCTTTACTATATATAATAATATTGTACACAAAACTCGCTCTTCATGAGATTTAACAAATTATTGAATTTTCTTTTGATTAAAAAAGAAGAAGCTAGTATATGGTTTTTGAATTTCTAATGGAACGATTTACTTAAAGTCTGCATTTAATTGATTGCACATTAGATTATTGTCTCTAATCCCCATCAATTTGATCTCAGCTTAATTATCATCAAATTTACTGATCTAAATTCCAGCGACTATTTTTTAAAATATTTTTACGAGGCAAGTAGCTTCAGGCTTGAACATTTAGGCTTGATTCGAAAGAGAAACTATGCATTTTTCTTTAGCAGCGAAAACATCCAAATGTAGAGAAGAAGAAACTGAAACAGACGACTAAACTCATAGTCATATATTTAATAAAATATAGATTAAGGTTCAAGAAACTACTGAAAACATACAACATTCTTTTTATTGGATATTTTTTTGGTCGCAAGAGAACTCTTATGCCCATACTTACCCTGCAAAACAAATTAAACAAAAACAAAAATGATGAATATCGCAAAGTTGAGAGTATTAAGAGAAATCAAGAAGATGGATATTGTGTTATACTATTGGACACAAGTCTTATTATAT